>VXAY01002611.1:708322-721497 GCA_013399855.1 Oxyruncus cristatus
GGCCCCGCGGCCAACCCGCGGCCGGCGCCGGGCCGGGGAGGCCGATCCGCGGGCGGGGCCCGGGGCAAGGAGGCACGGCTCCGCGCAGCTCCTCCGCGCCCGCGCTAAGTCCGGCCCGGCATCAAAACTCCGGCGAGGATTTCCGAAAAAAAAAAAAAAATAATCCACACACGCAGGAAAGAAAAAAAAAAAAAGAAGAAAAGAAACCCTGGAGGGGAGCGGCAATGACCCAGTCGGGGAAAAAAAAAATACGAATCCGGCAAATAAATGGGTACGCAGAAGCAGCTCCTGCCAAGCTTGCAGCTTCGGTTCGATTGTGTATTCCTCTGGCAGCGCCGCGGAGGCAGGCTAGCGCGCACAAAGTAAGGCGCCTCCCACCAAAGCCTAATGGTGGTTTCTTAATGCGCACAAGATAAATAAATGATCCAGGCAAACCCCTCGGGAGGGTGTATGCTACGGAAAGCGGAGCCTAGGAAAGGAAGGAAAAAGCCAAGAAAAGAAAAAGAAAAGAGAAAGGGGCGGGGGTGTGGGCGAAGCGCCTGAACCCATCCTGTGGTAGCAATCCAATAGGCTGGTGCTGTATGTCAAAAAAGACCTGTGTGCGGGGAGCGGCGAGGGGTGTGCGTGTGCGGGGGGAGGTGGAGACACCTTCCGAGAGGGATCCCACTAAATCCCGTGAGAAGGCCAGAGCTCGGGACGACGATGTTCTCCGGCCCTGATGCTATCCGACAACTAACAATTGGCAACATTTTGTTGCTGTTGTTTCTAAAGGGAGTCGCTAAAGAAAGGAAAAAAAAAAAACACCAGACACCTACATCAAAAGGACAGTTCTTTTCAGCAGCCGGAGGGCAACTGGTGGCACAGCCACATACTAAGGTTGCAGCTTTCTGGACGTTGCCACACAAGTTTTGATATTGAAACTACTCTGCCTTGTTTGTCTACTCCAAAGTTGAACTCCCATGTTCAGTGTGGTCAACAGTGTGTGCTTTCCATTCACTTAGTGGACAAACATTTCAACAACTAGGATGGTCACTGAAGGGTCAACAGCAGTCTACCAAAAGTGGCTTCATCAACATTTTCAAAATTTTAGGAAATGCTCTATAAAATTATATATATGTGGATGTTTTTAACCCTTTCTTCTGGTCTGTCACTTCATTGGTATCATTTTATGGTATTGATACATAAGTATAGTTTCCTTAGTTGTGTATTTAAAAGTGTATTAATATTTATACAGAATAATTGAGCAGAAAAGTTGGAAACAAACTGTGAAACGCATTTATGTATTTGTTCTGTATATAAAGAAACAAATATTGCAACTGAAACATATCTGCTTGAACTTTTCTCTAGAATAAATGTTAATAACACTGACAGTATAATATCGATGTTATATTTTAGACATCTAGACTAAATAAAGGTTAATAGCATTTGAAATATCAATATTATATTTTAGACATCTAGACTAATAATGACAAAACATCTAGATTATTGTCACTCCAAGCTCTCCATCTGGAGTTTGGTGGCTTCTCTAAAACAGTTCTGTGCTAACATCCATCTGAAAAATCTGTGGAAGTGGCTCATAAGGTAAGTGTGCTCCTCAACCCACCACCACCACTTTGGCACTGAAAAACATGAATATATGGATTTCTAATCCTTCAGTAAAGAGGCAAAAGGTTTACGAGAAAGCATTTAGAAAGAACCGCATGAGCATTGCCCAGTACACAAATGGATACCCAGTAAAGCAAGCAAATGAGACAGACCAGGACGTCTTGGTGATCCAGGGAGGCTTTGTCAGTGATTTTATAGAACCCATAATTTCTTATCAAAATATGGAACTACGTTCTTTCAGTCTGGAGTGCCTGTCCTACACAGTCCTCACCTTCCTTGCAACCTTGCAATACCTTTGTCCTGCTCTGAGCCTTGTGTTTCCTGTACGAATGTCTCTGAGCTCCTGCCTCTTCCATAACCGTTCACTAAGTTCAATATGAATCATTCTTTGTATACATCCTCAAATAATTTGTACGTGCTTCTTGGAAGAGCAGAAATGTTTTACAACCCTCAAAAGACAGAGAGCTTTTATTTTTCTCACGACTCTCTTGAACTCTTGTCAGTGTTTCACCTGTCTCAACTGCATTTCTTCCCCCCACTAAGATTTTCAAACTGTCAGCTCCTAAATTTTGTAATGGTTTTAATGGAAGACATCAGGATGTGATACCATTAAGATGACTCAAGTGTAGCCATCTCATCGATTAATATTGAAGGACTTCCTGTATTATGAGTAAAGATTTTCAAGCTTCTTTTCTTACAATTTCCCATTCTTATCATTCAGGGTTGACAAACTATTCTTGAAATTGATTGTGGAATGCTTTCAATGGGCCTTACTTAAGTGAATTCCTTAAAAAAAGGTATTATCCTGATAAGTTAATGAAGACTTTACCATTGACTATTAGCCTCTTGAAGAAGGTCCTTCAGTCTAAAAATATAAAATGGCATGGATCTAGATATAGGAAGCTTCCCTTAAACCCACAGTAAATGCAAATCTATTTCAAATAAGTTGTCTTTCATTAAAAAAAAAAAAGTCATTCATCTAGACAGACACCTAAATGCAAGCAATATATGGAAATATCTTCCTGTAATAACTCAGTCATGAGTTAAAATGTTATGATGTGTACAAAAACAATCTCTGGATGCTTTTAGATTATTTCTCTGTCCTTAAAAATTAATATTCAAATCATAATCAGTTTCTCAAATCAGCCCACTCTTGTTAAACTGAATCTGTTCAGTGCATTAATTCTAATTTACGTAGGTATTTGGTAAATCTCACTTGCATTTCTTCCTACTCATTTTGTATCATAGCGCAGCTCTTTTACTTTTTCTGGAAATATGTTTATCACGATCAGAAAATAATATGTAATATAATTTTCCTGACTTCCTTTTCTTCATAATATCCAAAGAAAGCCTTAGTATCTCCTTCGGCGCATCTGTGACTGGGATGGATTAAAATTGTTTATTTATGGTGGAGTCAGAAGTGGTATTTTCTGAAGGACTGGTGTGACACACACAAAACAGATTTACCATTTATGCATATATCACTTTGTTTGTCACAGGGGTTTACATTCAGGTTGTGTAATAGGTATGCCACAGCTAATGGCTGTGTTACAAGGGTGCTATTCCTGATTGGATTCACACATACCTCCAAACAGAAGAACCACCTACACCTATTATTTCAAGTAATGAAATGTAATAAGTGATTTAAAGGAGCCAGATATTGGTTAACTGTTGTCATGAAATCAGACCAAGAAAACTCAGGATAACTGGGTTAGAAATTCAGTTTTGGAAAATAAGACCCTTTTGGAGCCATGTCCATTTCAGCACCAAAACAATATGCCTGTAGAATGCCTATGTTCCAATCCCACATCCACACAGAGTTAGAGGCCTTTCTTTCCTCCCCAGCTTTAGAAAGTATCTGAAGACGTTCCTTGTTAATTTATGTAAATATTATCTGAAGCTAAGAGCAACTAAACCTCAACAGTTACTTTGCTTTATGGTGTGACAGCATAAACGGTCTCTCTCGAAACTGAGGTGCTCCAGCACCCACCTCAACTGCTGTGTTCTGGTAGTTAGTTCAGCAATTGGATGTGGCAAACAGAATTTCCTGAACAAAGGAGGCTGGAGTTGGGGCTGGTTATATAAATAGGTGTTATGCTGTTTCCCAGACTAGGGCATTTGAATATTCTTTATTTAATTCTTCCTCTTAGCTTTCATCCTCAGTTTAGCTGCAACGTACATATCTCTAATGGTCGGCTCACAGTCAGAGAAAACCCTGCTTTTTGTCTGAGGTCAGCATGTAACTTTATTCCTTCTTCCATGTGAAATGCATAAATAGCATTCCACTGATCCCATTAACCAGTACTCAGAACTAAAGTACCCTTTCCCACTCTGACTGCAAAAATAGCTATTATGCAAGACAAACAGTCTGAGCTTTATCCAGCTAACACATTGTCAAGAGACTTGGGCTGTATACCTGTGCCTAATGTAGCACCCCAGGTATTCCTCTTTGTGTTTTTACACAGGGTGCTCCTGATGCCCGGGAGGAAAAGCACAAGGTGCAACAAGTGAGAAATGCACAGTGGAGTTCAAAAGCCCAGCGGCCATTTGAGGTGTTAGCAAGCTGCCAGTCCGCATTATGTCAGTCTCAGACAGGTGTAAGATGAGTGACGATTAATTTTGGTTTAAGGAGAAGAGTCTCTCACTGTAATATAAACTCGGAATAACAATCCCATAGCTAAATTAATTGGATAAAATACTCCTACCCTTTCACACGGTGCAAGTGTGCTGATTCCCCCTCAACAGTCAGCAGCCCTCACAAGTATCCTACTTGCAAGTGCCAAGGCTGCCACTAAATATTTAGAATTACACTTGAATGTACACCAGTGAATATATACAATTCAAATATTTATCTTCACATTGTTTATAATGATGAAATGAAATATGACATGATATTAGCAAAACCATACCCCAAATCCTACAAAACATGTTAAAGGAAATATTAGTAAACTGAATACTTTCCTTGGAGGAATTTATTACTATATAACTGAAATCCTGAAGGTCTGTGTCACTTTTTATCAAACAAAATTTTCAATATTCTCTACTTTTAGCTGACCATAAATTTCAAGGATTTCAGTGGGATAAATTCTGTTGGGCAAGAGTAAAATCAAAGTACTTTTTTAATTCTGATTTTACTGGTATTGTATTAGTCCCTGAAGAACACAATAGTGATTTCAGGCTGAGAAATATAGTGACTAGTCTTAACAATACCCTTGTGACATACTGAAGCCACTGCAACATAACAGAAGTTAATATATTACTCTTGAAGCCTTTGTAACCCCTGAGATTTTTATCAGGAACATAAATTTAGGATACCAGAGGAAGAAATATTTGCAAGCAAACATGAAAATGCCATCAAAAGGGCTTGTTCCAAAGCGTGAAGAAGTCAGCAGAAATCTCTCAGTATACTGCACATTATCTTGGACTAAGCCCTAAATCAAAATCCAAATCTTTCCAAGATTTGTGACAAAATAATGACAACAGCAATTGGGGAAGCAATCAGTCATCAGCAGACAAAATTATTTACTATTATGACTCACTTCCAAAGTTTTTCCTGAAAGTCTACACTTTTTCCATCCCAGTAAGGATGTCTGATCCTGCTTAGGCAAAAAAGGAGTTTATACTATATTTCAGACTTTAGGATCTTTCCTTTTTCAGTTCAAAATTGTTTGCTCTCCAGTGTAACTTCTTGCCCAGTGCAGAGAACACTGCTGCTAGGTGTTGTTTGGTGGATATTGTCACATGCCATGAGACTAGATACATTTTGGAAAAACTCACACTTGTAGCAGTCCATCACAAGGAATAATGCATAAAGATTTAAATGCTTTTAGTTCTGCTGTCCATTCTAAGAGCTTTAGTCTTTGCAGAGAGGTGACAAACAAACCGGTTTGTTTCTGCATTGATTTCCATGTGCTACCAAAGGGACAAACAAGGGAAGTTACAATTAAAATGTACCTGAGATAAAGGAGGGTGCTTGTCTGGGTCCTCCTCTGTCCAGTAGTCCCAGGGATGGGCAGGGATCTGTGCCAGCAGCCTCCAGGTGATGGCTGCTCGAGCAGTAGCTCTGCTGCAGAGCCACAACCCTGAAAACTCCTCCATCAACAGGTCTGAAGCATCCAACATATTCTGTCTGAGTTTCCCCTGGAAATTAACCCAAAATAACAGCTACTGTCAAATTTAGGAAGAGCAGGAGGCATGAGGATACTCAATTAGTTTCGACTATTTCAGTTGCAAGGTGAATGCTCTTTAAAATGGTAAATCTGCAAGGGTGGCATGAGAGGGCAAATAGTGCACCTCCAGATAACTTTGAACTAAACCTTAAATCATTGCCTTATTTAAAACTACAATTATTTATTGATACTGGGTTTTTTTCAGTCATGATTAGTTTTGATGGTAAATAAAATTATCTTCTGTCACAGTCTTTGGATAAACAGTAATCATAGCTGTTACATAAAAAAAGAGATTTTATATTTATATAAATTTCAGTTATTTTGTAAAGCTATTACAGTGATCAAAAACAAAGCAGGGCTATAGAAGCACCAGAAATCTATATTGGAGGGAGGAATAAAATAGCAATGGGGAAAGGAGAACTTAAAATAAATTTAATGCTCTCGTGAATCCCAGAGTTAATAGGGAGAAGGGATTTATTAAAACTTCCTCATTGGTCCCAGCAGTCAAATTATATCCAAAAGGACTGGCTTCTCTGCCAAAAAATACCAAATATATCACTGATCAAGCCAAATATTGCTGCTGATTTTAACACATAGAAAAACAGTGACAATAGAAATTGCTGAGATCAATAGATTTAGTGGAGATCCTATAAATATGAAGTTGGAACTATTACTTTCTTTGTGGTATTAGCGCTCATACAGAAATTTATTTTTACCAGAATGTTTTCTTGTAGTATAGACAAGGCGCCAAGCTCAAGTACACCTGTTCAGCTCTGGATTTGCTTTTATATCTTGGATGAATTCTTTAATCACAACTTCCTTATATTCAGAACAGTGTTTCCTTACTACTTCGTTATTGTGAGTTCCCTAATTTCATTTTGGTAAAGCTCTGTAATGGTGCTTTTCATAGCTCTGTTATCAGTGTTTTGTTTGGGCAGTTTTTAGGAGTTATTTGTGGTCATATTCAGCTTGTGTGAGTTCATCCTGAAACAGTGCTCCTTGTATTCGAAATGTCAAAGTCAGCCATTGACATTCAAAGCTGTACGTAACAAGTTTGGATATTCATGTTTTTAGCCTTGATTTTTTGCAAAGGTAGCAAGGTTGAACAATGCTGACTCAACACTTCCCCTGCTGTAACAGGCTGTTTCTCCCATAGCCCACAGGATCTGGTCCCAAATGTTCCAGGATATAATCCATCCCATGGGGGCCAGATTTCTGTTTCCCAATGCATGAGTTAAGCAGCACTTATTCCTGATATGACCTAATTGGTATCAAATGTAAGGCAACTGCCTGGGAGAATTATATTTGGGATGTCAGACTCCTACAACTTAGGAGGTTCAGCAGCTTAGCAGGTACGTCTTCAAAGCTCCCTGAATGGCCAGAGCAGCTACAGGTAGAACAAGCCAAGGGGAGCAACCTCCTTATCCTTTCACATAAAACAAAGGGAGTTCATTCTATCAAACTTCATGGAAACAATTTTGTGGCATCCATCCTTACAGTTATAATTGGATGACCCTTTGAAGTAGAAAAAGCCCACAGGATCTCATAATTCTCATAGCTTAATCAGGAAGAGAAGCTGGATCTTTCATCTTTAAAGCTCTGAGACATCCATGAAATCATTCAAATTTTCCAAGCACTTCTACTCTTCATGGATTTCAACTATGAAGAAAAAACATGTTTTTTTTTTCCTTCAACACAGGAGTCAGAATAAACTTTTTTTAGTGCCCCTCTGTAACTATAAGAAACTTTTCTATAACTAGCTTCAACCAGCATAAAGAGTTATGGGAAAAAAAAGGAGATGGGAATCCTGGTTTTATCACTATTGTGCATTTATGTATGTATTTACATATGACTTATATATACATGTATAAGTCTATGGGACCTGATGAGATGAACCCCAGAGTCCTGAGGCTGATGTGCTTGCCAAGCCATGCTCCATGATATTTGAAAAATCACGGCAGTCAGGTGAAGTTCCTGACTGGAAAACACTGGAAACACTGCACCCATTTTTAAAATGGGTAGAAAGGGGGACCCTGGGACCCACCACCCTGTCAGCCTCACCTCTGTGCCTGGAAGATTATGGAACAGATCCTCCTTAGAAGCTGTGCTAAGGCCATTGGAGAACAGGGAGGTGATTCAGCATGGCTTCTCCAAGGGTCAGTCCTGCCTGACCAATCCAGTGGCTTCTACAACAGAGTGGCTACATCAGTGGACAAAGGAAGAACTGCAGATGTTGTATGTCTGGACTTTTAAGGCCTCTGACACAGCCTCCCACAGCATCCATCTCTCTAAATTGGATAGATATGGATTTGATGGATGGACTTTATGGCAGATGAGGAATTGATTGGATGGTCCCATCCAGGGGTTAAGTGGTTAACAGCTCAATGTCCAGATGGAGATGGGTGACAAGTGGTGTCCCTCAGCATCTGTATTTGGACCAGGACTGTTTGGTCTTCATCAACGACATTGTGGGATCAAGTGGACCCTCAGCAAGTTTGCAGACAACACCAGGCTGAGAGATGCGGTTGACACTCCTGAAGGATGGGATGCCATCCAGAGGGGCCTGGAGAAGCTTGAGAAGTGGGCCCATGTGAACCTTAGGAGGTTTAACAAGACTGAGTGCAAGGCCCTCCACCTGGGTCAGGACAGCCCCCAGTGTCAACAGAGGCTGTTGGATGAAGGGATTGAGAGCAGCCCTGCCTAGAAGGACTTGGAGGTGCTCGTGGATTAGAGACTGGACATGAGCTGGCAATGCATGCTTGCAGCCCAGAGAGCCAATCCCATCCTGGGCTGCATCAAAAGAAGGGTGAACAGCAGGTCAAGGGAGGGGATTCTGCCCCTCTGCTCTACTCTCATGAGACCCCGCCTGGAGTGCTGCATCCAGTTCTGGGACCCCCAACATAAGAAGGACATAGAGCTGTTGAAGTGGGTCCAGAGAAGGGCCATGATCAGAGGGATCCTGTGAGGAAAGGCTGAGAGGTTTCAGGTTGTGCGGTCTGGAGAAGGCTCCAGGAAGACCTTATTGGAGCCTTTCAGTACTTCAAGGAGGCTTATAAGAAAGATGGGGACAGACTTTTTGGCAGGGCCTGTTGCAATAGGACAAAGGGTAATGGTTTGAAACTAAAAGAGGGTAGATTTAGACTAGATATAAGGAAGGAATTTTTACAGTCAGGGTGGTGAGGCACTGGAATAGATTACCCAGAGAGGTAGTGGATGTCTCATCCCTGGAAATATTCCGGGTCAGGCTGGACGGGTCTCTGAGCAACCTGGTCTAGCTGAAGATGTCCCTTTAAACCTCTCTTCCAACACAAACCATTCTATGACTTCAGTTTAACTGCAATGGAGAGACACTTGGGTGGAACAATAAGAAGTAAAACAATGCCTAGAGCAAGATAGCTGATGAAAAAATATTTCAGGAGAACAACAGATGGAAAGTTCATTTGATAAATATCTGTATTTAAAGCTGTGATTTTAAAAAGGAAAAAAATGAAGAACATACTATGAAAATTTTAGGGTTTTAAAACCTATGGAATTATCAACAGTTAGTCCAACTTCAGACTTTTAAAAATAGGAGACTTTTTTTTCAAAGAACTAGGATTCAACCTTAAACTAATTAAGTGCCAATGTACAAGTCTATGCTTCTGCTTACTAACACTATAGGTGTTAACATAGATTTATCCAATGGAAAACTAGAGATGAATTAGGTGATCTAAAATCCCAGTAATTCTGAATCACAGTATTCTATTTCTTTGTGTGTACTATGACTATATTGATGCACAGCCTTTGTCATGGTAGTTATTCTCTGTGGCTCAATAATCAGGGATTTTACCAATAACAACATACCTTGCATACTCTGATGTTTTAACAGTGGTAAGCATGCTAAACAAAGAAATAAAAGGCTTATTGAAAGAGTTTGTTTTCTTTTGTGTTTTTGTTGGGTTTTGTTTCTTGGTTTTTTTACCAGACCAGCTGAGCTAGTTGGCTAAAGTAAACAAGCTTTCAGTTACACGAGGCTTTATTTTAAATTCTTTTTTTCCTTATGAAATTACATTTTTAATGTCACTATCAGATCTAAAGGAAGAGTGGCAAAGCTTTTATAAATGCGTATTTGTGTATATAAATGTAGACGTGTGTGTGTGCAAATGTAGATATATATTTGAGAAGGAAGATGTTGAAGCTCTGGATTAAACAGAATACTGTGGAACAAAGCTCTGTGGCTTTGTCCCATTTGGTACCAAAGCAGACACCACTCAGCTGCTAAGCAGATTCATACAGCTCATTTTTGCATACACATGTGCTTCCTGGGTTTAGAAGAAACATAATACAGAACCACTTTATTGAATCATATTTTAAGATCAAATCACACATCCAGGACCCACCAGGCAATTCTGGCAGTCAGAAATTGAAGCCCATCTCTCCCCATCAACTGGGATGCATGGAGGAATCCCTAAACAAGACAGCTATAAAATGGGGTTTTTGAGAACAAAATCATGTAAGCTCCCAAACACAAAGCAGGACCAAAATTTATGTGTATCTTTTCTGTGCTAAATGAAGATTTCTATTTAAAAGCGCTACCACCAAAGGATAAGTGGCTAGACTTCATACACTGCTCAGCTATTCATTTGTTCTACACAGCCTTTCACATTTTCCTTCATCTCTTTTGGGAAACAGCCTATTTTAAGGAGAAACCTCTCCAGTCAGTCGATCTCTCTATAATCAGAGAATCAAGCTCAGCAGAATGGTAATCTGTGCTCGGAACTCAGAGGTCAGCAATTAAGATTTCAAAATTTGTAGCTTCCTGATCATCCAAACCTCTGGTCAGGGAATCATGAGTGTCCCCAAGGCCTCTTCATAAGCTGCTCTCTACTGCTATTTCTTCACTTCCTATGTTTCTGTACTGGAATGTAGTACAAAATACCAATATCCACAATGCAGCAAAATATTGTTCAAACTAGAGTTTTTTAAATCCTTATTTTAATTTTTTGGACATCTTGCATAAAACATCTGTGTCACAAATGCTGCAGATCATCTGCTTCCATTAAAATTGCCAGTAATTGCATGAATTTTGTATAAACCTAACTTTCACAAATTTAGATGCCTAAAAGAAAGGTTTAACTGAATTTCTATAATCTTAAAAGTCAAGATGTAGAGTAGATGTTTCCACCCTCCCTCAGAAGGCAGGAAAAATCAGCTTACAGATTTTATTACTTCTGCACTCTTGAGGATATGCTCTAGAATCAGGTGTTCTAAACAGTCCTCAGGTTCATCCTCCATTTCTCAGCCCTGCTGTGCAACAAGACAAGCTGTACTGACATGTACAAGAAAATGTCCTCTAGCAGCCTGTGACAAACAGCTTTTTAATAGAAAATTTCCCCTAAAAAATAAATATGCTGCATATATAAATTCAGAAGCGTACATAGGCCTAGATGGAAAGAACAGAAAATCTCTAACCTTTGGTCTCAGAAAACCTATTGCATGTCACGAACACAGGGATATACTAGTTGTTGTAAATCCATCCTTCAGAGTTACTGTCTTCATTCGCTGGTTTTGCACAAACTGTCCTTAAATACTGAGCTGTCTATGTGACAGCTGTCTATTTGACTACCTGAGCTGAGGAAGCTTTTAATGATTAAGCATCCTTTTGAGAAAGTAGAGATAAAATTTTAATTACTTCCCTCGTAATGTTCTCACCATTAATTCTTAGGAGGTAATGTACGGAAGGGTGTCTTGCCTCTGGTCCTTGCTTCATCTCCTACTTGTTCATCCTAAAAGCTTCTTTTGATTGAGTTAGGAAAAAAATCAGGCAGGCAAACATGTACATGTAGCTACACACAGTGCCACAGCACACTGCTTACACACAAGCAAGATAAAAATTACTGCTAAGATGAAAAGCACTTTTCATCCTAAGACACCATTTCCTATCACATAAAACTTTCTAAAAATATGTTACTTTTGAGATATATGCAATTTCAGTGCTAGCAATGCCAGGTAAAGTGGGAACTTTGAAGGAAATGTTAAGCTCAATCAGTTCAATCATTAAAGCTATGCAAATGGAAAAACACATTCCTTCCTTTTAAACATCGCTACATTTTAGTTGTGATCTTAAGATTCAAGAAGTGAGGATGATGTATAAATGTCAAAAACTTGACAGAATCATAGGGTGAAATCCAGTCCCAGCTGTGGTCAATAGCAGAGTTTCTCTGCATTTCAACAGGAATATGATTTTCTTACAATTTTCACAGAGCAACTGAGAACCGACTGAAGTTTAAACGTGAAAATGTTGAGGTTACTTGTCTGTAGGAGCAGACAGCAAATTTTCACTGCATACTACAGCTCAAGAAGTTCTGCAACAAGATGCACTAAACCAAAAGAATGATATTGTAAGACAGACCTGTACTGCACATCATAGGATGTTATTGTTATTACACATTGACAGTACTCGCTGTCTTGCAGAATGAAACCAACACAAATGTCATGTTCCTTTTCATGACTGTGGTGTTGCAGCGGTGTCCTGCACCAGGCAAGGTTTATCTCTGAGGCTGGTGCTGTTCAGCAGCTCTCATTACCTATTCATTTCAAATATATAAAGAATAAGTTTTATAAATAATGAGGAAACTGTTCAGGAAATGTTCAGGATCTGTGGTGTAAGACTACCCCCACAAAGCCAGCAGAGGTGTTCCCTTCCTAACCAGAATACTTTGAGTGATGGCATGGGTAGTTACTTCCCTGTGACATTCCATGCCTTTACTTACTGAATCAAACCCCTTTTTAATTAGAAATTATTTTCTTCATTAAAAGCCAGTAAGATAAGGAGATTCACCATTTGATGAAATATATTCCTCTTGCCCTATCATCTTTCTTACTACAGTAAGATTTTTAGTTTGGCAACCACTGTGTGTACTTTATTTGTAAAAACCTACACAAACAAACCAACCAACCCAACCAAAAAAACTCCTTATTTAAACAGGAAAATTCCGAAGAACATACTTCTGAAATCATTGTTGAAAAATGCGACCTATGGCAGTGCAGTAATTTAGACTCACTTTTCCTACTGAGTCTATTGAACAGAAGAGAACTTTCTTATTAATATAGAATATTCTTTATGCTTATTATCAGACATCTATGGATTTGCAATTTAGTGAAATAAATCAGATAAAAGATTTACTGTAAGAGCCAAATGTTGATGTGTGTACACAATCTGAATAACCTCTTAGTTGACAAGTGAACACTTGCTATTTTTATAAAATAACAAGAGACTTAGAATGCTCAGTTTTAAATGTGGAGTCCTCTTCTCTCCTAGAAACATTTAGAAGATATAACTATGGCCAAGGTAGCGGGGAACCAAAACCAACCAGAAAGATAGGAGAAAAAAAAAAAAAAAGATTAAAACTGAGAGCAGAA
>VXAY01002611.1:721597-1020857 GCA_013399855.1 Oxyruncus cristatus
GAGAGCAGAAGGAATTGCAGTCTCTCATTCTTCTGAAGCTATGAAGGTCAGCTTTTATTTTCAAATAATCTATAATATACTGAGGTGTAAAGAACTTGCATTTTTATTCCAATTTGGTTTTCTTTTACGTTCAGAATCACCAGCAAAGAAAATTGCTCTAATTGCAACGCTTTGCATACAAGTAGTGATTACAGCTTAGTGGACTGTTAGGACATGACACCACACAACTTATTAGATCAAACTGAGGGATGCTCACACCATACCAATTTTTAAAATGTAGATAAAGCAAGTTATGCTCTCTCAGAAAATCTTAAGTACTTATGACCAAAAAATTATGGGTGTCAAACTGCCAGGCACGTTACGTGATCCCTGATTCAAAACCATGAAATAATCATAGGAAAAAGCAGTCCCAATGTAGGAGAGCATTCAAAAACAACAGCAGCAAAATCAGTTTTAATTAGGTCCCAAAAAATGAATACATAGAGACCAAAACCTCTTCTCCAATAAATTAATATAGTTTATTTTTTACTTGGTTAGTTTTATGAAATTCATCAAAGGGATGCTGAGTGACTGAAAAGGTGCACATGAAAGCACTGAGGTACTGAATTGTGTACCAATATATTTCTACATTTCCAGATTTTTTTTTTCCCAGCATATTCTCTCATAGAGTTGAATAAAAATATCTGGAGGACAGCACAGCTGTCTAAGGCTGTACACTCAAAATGAAGTATCTCAATGTACTATTTACGACCAAATCAAAATTGCCCATAAGAAAACAATATTGGCCACTTCATGTACTAGAAATTGTAATTTTTAAACTTTCAATTAGATTCTACTAACAATGGATATATATTGGATAGTATTTTACAGATAAGTAGTATCATAGCAGAAATTAGCTGAGTTCTAACACATTACTTAAAACCAAGTGCCATTTTTCTAAAACTAAATTACAGTGTATGTTTCCCAAGGGGCAGATCACAAATAGAGCTATTGGTAGAGATTTTAATATGCATGCTTATTTTGTTTCCTCTGAAGTTTAAATTTCTGGGTTTTAATAAAAAAAAATATATTCTGTTGTTATATGCCAGTGATGACTGGATAATGGATTAGGTGAGGCACAGTCAGTCTATACAGGAGTGGGTGAGACGATGAGACAAGTAATCTCTTCTGCCACTTTTGCATTTCTTTCTGTAAAGCAGCTTCTTTAGTCTCAAGTATTTTCTACTTTGTAGACTACACTTATTATTTACAGTGCTTTGTTCATATACCTTTATCTTCATTTATTAATAATTCCTGACAGTAATAAAAGACTCCAGGGTGTTAACAATTCAATAGCTTTAAGCAAGATGCAGCAGAAAAGAACTTAAATACTTTCCCATGGTCATACCTTTTTTTGACAAGCTCTGTTTCACCACACAGCTGCTGCTTGGATGCTCATGATCCACTCATACTACATGTCTAGCTCAAGGCAAGTAAGTCTGAAAAAATAACATTTTGGTATCTGCACAGCTGGTAGAAAACTCATGTTTCCGATGGCATTGTAGAATGCAGTGTGTTATAAGGAAAGGTGGAAGTAAGTTTATGGAACGAGTGCATTTTTTTCATGGGTAATGGATTTAAAAAAACCCCCAGAACTGTAACATTCTCTCACCATCTTATATTTAAAGTGACATTTCTTCCCTATAAAAATGATGGTGTTGGAACCACGTTGACCATATCTAGTCAACCGCACCTCAGCCTTCAACGGGCACTGAGTTAAATCAGTATTTCTGCAGTGTTTGTATGACATACTAACCCTAAAATCAGTATCATTGACAAATACATCAGGTGTGCTCTGAGGAATACTACTAAAGCAAAAGACAAATAAAACTGTGACATTTTGAGGACAAGAATAAATTTTATGATGAATAATATTTACAATATTACCTCATTGGTTTATGAATCCAGTTCAACTCACTTTTTCTTAACAGTAAAAAGTAAATTTGTAGATTAATCAGGATTTTAATGATCCTTTGAACAGATGACATGGGAATCCTCCTCATTAAAGCTCAGGGGTGTGTTATTAATATGTCCACAGAATATGATGTGAATATGTCTGTACAGCTCAACTATAGCTACAGCAGACCAAGATCCCCTAGTTCAACAGGGGGTTGTTATACAGAGGACTAGCAATCAGTAGAAAACAAAAATTAAATTAAGGCTACCTAATGATAGAAGAATACTCTGAAAGACACTAGCTGGTGTTACAAAATTGACCTCTCAGCTTGCACAGTAGACAGATACTTTAAAATATAGAGGCATAGGTAGGACAAGAAGTTGATGACAGATTTTGAGTTTTCTATTCTTTTATAGTTTGCTTTTCACACTGTGTTGCTAAATTTATGATTAATAACATCCTTTTTTTTAAACCTCATGCTGAAAAACCTCTAATGATGGTGGTAAATAAGAGTCCTGTTTCTTTGGGAAACAATACAAACAAATAATACATATTACTTAAGGGGCTTTGGTGGGCTTCACATCAGAAGATCCTGTCACAGACATATACAGTATTACTGCAATGCTATTTGTAGAATAAATCCAAGACTGGGCAGTGACTAGAATGTAACATGGAAACAGTTTTCTTGATTTCACTGTAATTGGTCCCAGGCTTAGAATTAAACTCAAGCTTATGTACTTAATTTACCTAATTGCCTTGCTGTATGAGGTCTCCGTACTTAAATTGTTAGCATATCATCCTGACAGGCTGTAAACTATAGCTTTATATCAGCAAATAAATGTAAAAGTATTGATGTACAGTCTGCCACTGTGGGACACTGCGTAATTTACACATCCATTATGCAGCCACAAACACATAGATCCATATCATCCTGAGCAGCTGTATCCAAGCTGTCTAGATTTTAGCCAGCGCTGCCCATTTATTCTTAAATTGCTTCTGCTGGCATTGTTTTAACACACTAAGAAGACATGTTTGACACAACAATCCTAAAAGTCATCTAACTGTACATCATATGCGCCTTCTCTATAGCAAGACAAAAGTATCTTTCTGCTTGTAACCTTTTGTCCGCTCAGACAAGTAGAATTTTGTCTTGTAGTTGTATTCACAGTGCCCAAGTGGAATGCTGTTGTAATAATCTGGAAAACATTGCTATCCTATTCACCCAGGCAGAGCTTTCAGTGCTCCCACAGAATCAGGGGTAAGGCCTCCCTGGCCTGAGCAAACAGCTTATGAACCTTCTGGCCCATACCACAGCTCTAACACAACAAGCCCAAATAATGAGCTTGGGGCAGAGGGATCTGTTCAGCCCATTAACAGTCCCTCCAGTTGTCAGAGGTTTAGCCCTGTGCAGACATAGACCAAAATACAGAAGGGACGTGGAACATGTGGTTTCAGGAGTGTCATTACGTGTGGCTTCATCCCACATCGTGCACAGCAGCAACTGATGGAGTTTCCCTGTTTAACTCTTCAGCAAGGTGGGCATTTTCAAGAGGCGAAGCCACATAAGAGTTCTGCTGTCAGTGTGCAAGTTGTGTCAGAGTGCTATGGAATGCAAAGATAACTTTTCCTCCAGGTTTTGGAGTATCAGATCTGTAATGTTACTTCTTGTACATTGCCAACATGTTTTCATGGTGTCAAATACCTATCTGGCAGGTTGCACCTAAACACTGAAGGCATTTGGCAGAGACTCAGACTCTTCAGAAAGCATTTACTGTTTTCCCTTTCTTTTCCACTTTCCCTTTCCTGTCTTGTTGGCTGGTTTGTAAGTGTCTGGTCTGCAGTGTGTGCTACAGAGCACTAACTACTTTCTAGGATACTTGGTGGATTAAATCCAACCAAGAATCAATCATAGGGTTTGTTTAACCATTTTGCAATAGATGATAGAAATGCAAAGCTGTCTGTTGCTATTTGATCTACAAGCTTTGACCTGATCATTGTGTGTGCCTGTAATTGCACATCCCTAAAATGTTGTACTCAGAACTAACCTTTTTCCCCCTCCAGTGCCACTCCTACTCCTATTACAGGCTTTTAACAGAAAGTCTAAAATTTAAGAAGTGACTTAATCTCAGACAATGAACAAATAAAAAGTATAACCTGGAAAAATCATTACTTGCCCTGAAAACAATGAAAGTTTCACCTACTTTGAATTAAAACCTGAAAGTAAATTTCATCCTATAGAAGGACTTTTATTCTAGTTTGAATACAGTGTAATTTCATTCTTTGTCAAGGCCCTTTAATTCCAGGACTGCTAATAGTTTCCTTGCAGTGGTTATGTGTCAGTCAGTTCCCAGCTTTTAACTTAAGATTTTCTGTCTCCAGGCAACTTTGTTCACATGGCCAGGACCAATGCACAAGCCAACCCAAGTCTTGGTGTCCTCTACAGAGCTCAACCCATTGGCAGAAATATTGCAGAATTCAGTTTAAAGTTCAGTTCTTTGATACCTTCCACATTTCCTATGTGAAAGCTCTTGATGTCCCTCAGGCCTCACTACATAACAAAAATGGCAAGTGCCTTCACTGCTCTTGGCCTGTAGCAGCAATTGTGTGCCCAGCAGGACCAGGGCAGGGATCAACCCCTTGTACCCGCCACTGGTGAGGCCACATCTCAAATCCTGTGTTCAGCTTTGGGCCCCTCTCTACAAGAAAGACATTGAGGTGCTGGAGCATGTCAAGAGGAGGGTGACAAAGCTGGGGAAGGGTCTGTAGCACAATTCATGTGGGGAGCGGCTGAGGGAGCTGGGGTTGTTTAGCCTGGAGAAAAGGAGGCTTAGAGGGGGCCTTACCACTCTCTGCAACTCTCTGACAGGAGGATGAGCCAGGTGTGGATTGGCCTCTTCTCCCAGATAACAAGGGACAGGACAAGAGAAAATGGCCTCGAGTCATGCCTGGGGATGTTTAGATTGGAGATTAGAAAAAATTTCTAGAGTGGAAGGGTGTTCAGGCATTGGAACAGGCTGCCCAGGGAAGTGATGGAGTCACCAATCCTGGAGGTATTTAAAAGACCTAATTAAAAGAGTAGATGTGGTGCTTAAGTACGTAGCTTAGTGGTGGACTCAGCAGTGTTAATGGTTGGACTCGATGATCTTCTGTTTCTGTGACTTTTCATTTTGTTAGCACAGGTCATGAAAGCCTCAAGGTGACACTGTATTGCAGACAAACTTCTCCTGCACAATTAGTTATCTATCCTGGCTAGACCTTCAGGCTTTTCTCTGACATGAATAATTATTGCGAGTTTATTTACGAGAACAGTATTAGAACCCTTTAAAGTGACTGCTTTCCAGTCACTCTATGAATCAGAGTAACATTGCTGAAGTTAGTAAAATATGTTATTGCATTTCATAAGATTCTTAGACCCTTTCTCCCCAGTTTTATAGAAAACTAAGATTCATTCAGTGGTTTGGGTTTTTTTTCCTTTTGCACTTGCTATGCTTCTTTTCAGGACTGTAATGGGTCTTGGCTAGGAGTTTGGGAACCCCTTAAATACTATTCATGCTCTGTCAGAGAAAGGACAGCAATAGACTAAATCCACGTGTAATTTTCTTTTTTCAGAAGAATGAGGTATGAGACAGTGAACATAATTTCAATACGATTTCAGGAGGACAGGTTTCACCCTTTAAATATTCTAGTCACTAATTTCTGCTTTGGTGACATGATTATTATCTAAATGTAGGAGAAAGTGAGAGAGTTTTTATACAATGTGGGTGTTTTCACCTGCTGTATGTAAGAATAAAAAGCCCACAGCTTGAAACACATCAGAGTAGCAATGGTAATTAGGTATTGGCATATCATCCAAGAAAGGGAAAAAAAAAGAGCTTGAAAAATGATACAGCTTAATAAAGGTCTAGTATCCTAGAGTTACACAAAAAGTTCTCAAAGGGAAATGTAAATTGTGAATGAAGAACTCTTGTGATTCTTAAAAGGGATAATCAATAAGAAACACAGGGAATAAGAACAAATTATCCCATTTATAGCTCTGCAAGGAATATGATCACACATCGTATGTATGCAGGTCTTCAAGTAGCCAGATAGCGTTCCAGAAATACTAATTGCCATATCACACATGTCACCTTCCTGTAGAAGGTATAACTGTTAATCTCACGTAATGCATACACGCAGTGACAGCATCTACCAGGAAATTTGCACCCAATAGAAATAAGAGAATATTGTTTTCTGATTCCATCTAAGACCCCAAAACACCATTGAAAGAAGTCTTTTACTGTTCTAAATTCTTTTTCAGGCAGTCTTTCATATGTTTTATAGCCAGTGCTTCCAAAACATAATCTGGCTGTGTTACTAATTATGGTAAAAACCAGTAAAGCATCTCAGATAGCTAAAATGCTGCAAAAATCTTAGAAGACTGAGGCAGCCACAGGCATTTACGTATTTGTTTTCTGAGATGAACTGACAGTTCACCTGAAAGAAAAATAAGGGTACCCCATATTAGAATCCACATTTCACACAGAAATCTGGGAAGATTTAGAACCATTTGTACTAGGTAAGACTGTCTTGTGCCTGTTGGAGTCAACAATGATCACTCACAGGGTCAGCTGGAGCTAACAGAACTTAGACCAGACACACCAGCAGGCAGCAGCTTTTTGTTTGTTCCTATTCGTAGGGCCAGCTGCTCTGAGCTACCTCACTCGCAGCCGCGTAGGTATTTTTGGAGCCTGGAATTTCTAGCCTTTTCATTTCTGTGTTCAAGTACAGCCTCCCAGACAAGCTTGCCCTACAATTCTAATTGGACGCAGTAGAAAATGTTAAGATTTGAGCATTTGTTTCAAATTGGAAGGCATCCAAATTTTTGAAGGCTTCCTTAAAATGGAATTGCTTTTTTCTACCCAGATTGAAATGCTGGATGACATGTTAAAGAAAAATATTGAATTGAGCCTCCTGAGCCCAATTTTTTATTTATTAGATTTTCTTCCCCCTCGTTTCTTGGCTTTTTCCCTTGTTCAACAAAAATGATTTCCAGATTAGGACATTATAGAAGTATAGTTCATATATGGGTAAAACTTTTCTCTGCTTCACACTCCTTGATATTTCTCAGTATGAAGACACAGGGAGTCAGCCAAGCAGGAGTTCACTTTCTGCAGCTGAATTACGTTACAACAACACAGATGGAACTTTAGATGTAAAGCCATATTTTTAGCCAAAGCACAGCTGAAGCGATGTCATCTGATGTAGTTACAGACATATAGAAAGACGCTTGCAGTAAAACACATTTATCACTTCTGGTGAATGGCTGATACACAGTACCCTGTGTACCCTCTCTTTCAGAAGTGCAATAATTTAAATTATACTTTTTTCCTTTAATGGGAAAGAATGGAGTATTCTATTCCCATGTGTGGCCTCATACCTGTGCTTCATTTGGCGAGCACTCAGACTATTCCTGCAGTTTTCCCTTTGTGAGTGCCTGTGCGTGAAAAACGATCTTTTCATGGGCACTTGTGTAGTTGCCTCAAGGTGAAACATTTGGTCATTTCTGTCAGAGAAAGCAAATATTCATTGCAAGAATTGTGAAATCCCACCTCCGGAGCACAGGTGTGAATTTCCATACAGACACATCAGTGAGGGGCTGGACAAAACTTTCTGGAAGGATAAATCTACACCCCTCCAACAATTTGATCAAGGAGTAGCTTGCCAACACAGGCAGCAGTAGCCCCTTGTCAATGTAGGTTGGCTTTAAAAGATTAAAAAGCCATTGGAAGTGTCTCTTCACCAAGTCCTTTCCCATTAAAGAACATTACTTCTACAGCTCTGTGAAGAGCAAAGAAAGATCTAAGAGATCTGTTAAATGTTGGAGGCTTTGGAGCTTCTTCTTGAAAAATGCTGAATTTTGTAATGCTTTGTATTTCTGGTAAACAAGATGCAGATCTTGGGAAAAGGCTAGGGAAAATTATTCCTAGTAAAAAAAGACAAAAAGAGGACAAGCCAAGGAGGGAGCACGGGAAGGAAGAGGCTTCTTCCTGGAAAGCCTGTTGCTACTAGTAAGGAAAGAACTACTTTTCCATAGAATAGATGCCATGGAATGGCTGAAGGACTGCTGCTTTAACCTTAATGACAATAAGCAGCCATCACAAACTAGTTGATGTTTTCTGAGGCATTTAATATTTAAGGATATTAAAAATATTATAAATATTAATTCCTTTTCTCTGCAAAGTTTCACACTTTATAGTAAGAAGTCTTCAAGAATATTTTGTATAATGATAAAGCAAAGAAAGTCAGAAACAGCTTTTTGAAGGTTGTTTTTCTTGCTTTCCTCCCCAATAGGTAAGAAGAAAAGGGCAGATAGCAGCCATATAAGACTGGAGAGTGTGGCTGGGTGGTCAGGGTGCAAAATGTTAGATAACCCGGCAATTTAGTTGGCTCTGTTATGTATCCATGACTACACCTTGAGTCCTCCCCGGAAAAAGCATTTAATTCATCTCAGAAAAGCGAAAAAGTTGGTTATTGAATAAATGATAGAGCCCCACCTACTGTTGTTTTAGTGCATACATTTCTAGATCCACATACACACTTATTGCAAACATCATTAGTGCATGCATGGGCATTTCTTTTACAGGAGCCCTAATTATGGATTATAATCCCACAGTGTGTATGTTTTGCATACGCACAAAACTGATTATCTTGCAGTTAAAACCTAGAAATATAAGAGGATTTTTTTTCCATCACTCTTGTGATTCAGGCTTTCCTGCTTCAAATGAGCATACACACATACATAAAGCTCCCCAGGGAAAGATTAAATTTTTTCAGAAAGCCTGGAAAATCTTTTGGTCAGCAGCTGACAGAATAAATACTCATTTTGCTAGCAACACTGGTGTTTACAGTCACAGAGGTTCCATCACCCTTTACCATCCCTACCAAATTATCTGGCATGATATTTTCCACCCAGACTCTCTCTGCTCACGTGTAAAGGGGAACAAAGTATCCTAGCAATGTGAGCATCCCTTGAAGTGGCAAGAGTTTTGTAGTCCAAATAGAAAAGTCTAAATGCAGCGTGCGTGGAAGATAAGGTATGCATTATTCTCATTTTAGGTAAACTGAAGTGCAGTACACTGGAAGTGAGTGAAGGTACCATCCAGACAATTAAATGTCTTGTCCAACCAATACCTCTTCAATACCTCCCCTGTTCATAAAAAATATGACACAGAAGTGAACTCCTGGCACGCACAAGACTTTTAAAAAAATGCCCATTTCAGCTGTCTCCGTGTCATTTCCTGTGCTTTTACTTTGGTTTCATGTGAACTGAAATTCCCATTGCAAAGGGAATTCTTTAAAAAACTTTTCTGAAATCCCCCTCCAAAGTGGGAGGCGTATTTTGAAAACACCAAAATCCATTCTTGTAACCTGTAGCAATTATAAATCAGCATCCCATTTTGCAGGTAACTTGTCTTTCAAGTGTTCCCAGTTACTACAAGTTCTCAGTTTAGTGCAATTTTAAAATAGAAGAACTGTGTCAAAACTAGAGGGTAAAAAGCCGTCGTGCAAGCAAAGTGAGTTGAAATAGCTAATAAAATGTGACAGCTGGAGAAAAGGAGTGATTCATGTATTGTGTTGAGATTGGCAACAAGATTCAAAAACCTGTTGTTACCTGGCAGCAGTTGTTCTGTTCTGTCAGTTTTGTAGGTAATAAGCCAAAAAGGTGGAAGGAAACCCTCCATACTACAAGTACACTTATTTTCACAATTTCATGGTAGTGTTTAAACAAAGCTCTCCAAAATATGATTGTCAGTGTAGTAGTAAAGCTAAATAGAAATCAAGTTTGGATTTATTATTTGACTTTTAACTTCTTCAAATGAAATATAGACATCTCTCTAGCCTGATCTTTTGCCCCTTATTTTTTCAACTGTAATACTTACTGGCAACAGCTGATATGGTTTTACTTGCCCCCCCGCCCCCAAGACACTCAGGCATTTGAAACTGGTCAAGCAAAGATGTGGTCATAAATACTGTTTGTTTGTTATTTAAGTTATGCAAAATATTTTATTACAGGATGCTGAAATTATTAATGTTCTTATATTCATATTCTTATACATTTCAACGCTTCATATGTGATGATATTTTCAAAACATGAGGGTTTATAAAATGTATAATATAAAATATAGTAAAAATTGATAAAAATGAGAGAGAACATCTTGTTCTTCATACTACAAGGCACTCTAACCTCAAAATTTATTTTTTTTTTTCAAATCAAAAACATATTTAAGATGAGACAAGTTGTTCCCTGAGTATTTGGAGCATATCCTTGAACAGCATGACATTATGCACAGACTAAAAGTCTACACATTTCTAAGTTCTTCTGTAGAAGTTTGGGTTTTTTTAAGGATGAGCCACACAGTGCATTTGAAGGCTGCTTGATACTAAGACAAGAGTGCATTAAACTGTCCATTTTTTCCTACAGGGACATCGCTGCAAATATGTGGTAACAAAAATACTTTGCTAAGTACAAGTATCAAAATGCAATGGCAAAAGAAACAGGAACCTAAAGCAGTTACAAACAATTCTGGCAGGTTGTTATCAATATAATTTATTGTTGTCCATAACAGTGGGAAGCCAGACTGTATAGTCTCTTTAGTACCGGCTCAAAGAATTTATGACATATAGGACTTATTATTAAATTGCTAAAATAACTTACTCAAGAGAAAGTAAATAACACCAAGTCTGATCTTTAATGAAATAATTTTCTAAATAGTCAAAATTTTCTCTAGACTGCTGAATAAGTCAATATTGAAACTTTTCTCTGACTTCTAGATCTGTTTTTAAAACACAACCCCTCCTCTGAACATACAGGCTGTAAATTTTACCATCCCACCTGGATTTACTCTGTCTTGTTCTCTGAAAGGACAGGGCTCTCTGAGAGGAATTGAATGTAGAAGGTAGGAAATAAAGCATTTTCTGGAGTCAGGATGAACAAGAGATAGGCTTGTCAATGGCATATGAAATGAAGAAATGTGAGTAGACCTGCTGCTAATTTTCCAGAATGCTCACCATTCTGTCCTTAGAAACATATGCAGATTGAGTACACTCCAAACAGATACTAAAATCTAGTGAGGCAAAACTACTTTTTAAACTTCCATATTGCTAAGTGTACAATCCACAGAATTCTCACTGCCAGTTAGGACCTTGTGTGAATATCAATTTTCATATCACATGGGACTGTGAAAAATGAAATTTTCTCTCGGACAGATCAAATGACTAGGATAAAATTTGAAGGGACAGACATTTGGAATAACTGTTGACTTTTCAGAGTTTGGCAACTTTACACCACTTGAGAATCTGGCCTAAGGTAACTTTACACCACTTGAGAATCTGGCCTAAGGTACATATTAATCTGTTTAAAGTATTTCAAGCATTATAGTAGTATCTTCTAATAGCAGCTTTAAAAATGTGTTGCAGGCCTAAAAGTATGTTAATATTAGGTGTACTTTTTCCTCATATAACAGACTGAAAGAGGAAAGGAATATCTGAATTGCTGTAACTTCAAACTCATATTCCAACCCTGATACTACCTCATGGATGTCAAGAAGAAGGAAGCTTTCCAATAATACCAACATGGACTTCAGCTTAAGTCACAGAAGAGTAGTTTTGACTATCACACCTTCAGAACAGTCAAATAATTTATCACAGCGATGTGTAAAGTGAAATTGGAGACTACAAATAAAAGGCACACAGATCTGAGAGGCATCTTTGTCTATATTTAGAATGAAATTTTTTTAGAAAGTAAATATAGCATATCTGTACCAACCAGGTCCTCTTCTTTCTCTCATATATAATATTTTCTGAACCACAAAGATTTTGTTACCAGCCTAAAGTAGAATTGTGTCCTAAGAGAAAGGCAACTTTTAATGGAAAGTTCTATGCAATTTACTGGTGTATGAATTTTAAATAAAGCAAAATGAGAGAATATCAGCACAGCTCAGTGCTACAGACTGTGTGAACAGATTTGTGGTTGTACTTCTGCCGGCATCATTATTTTCCAGGTACATCAGCAGCATCAGTGCAAGACATTTCAGACTGACTTCACAAGCCTATGTATTTTCCAAGTCTGATAAGTAAGGTTGCAAGCTCCCAAGGAAAGCCCTTTGAACTCGTAGCATGTTCTGTCTCCTCTATCTTCTCATGTTGTTAGTACTTTAATCATGGCCTAGCAAGATTATATAATAACAACTAGCAAAGCAACTCCCTCTTTTCCTGTCTATAAAGCCTCTTGTAAAGATACCCGTGTCCTTTTAAGTTAGCTATCTGTGTGGATCAATACTGCTATGGAGGCATACAGGTCAGCAGAGTTGTAAAACCTCCCTGAAAGACTCCATGAATTTTTAGCTGGCAGCCTGTGGTGAGCTCCTGCAGGAGCTGGCTAACCAGTTAAGGTCTGGCTGCTGAGTAGACATGCCCTGTGCCATTACAGACAGTACAGCAGTGCCAAGAACACACACATGGCAAATGCAATGGTGGAACTTTACACATAAACCAAAGGTGCCGTGATTCTGTGATCCTTATAAAGAGCCAGAAGTTAGGTTTCTGAATTTCATACAGAATGATTAGGCAGCTTAAAGATGTGAGGGCGACTTACACCTTCAGGACAACTGGGAAAATTTCTACCTAGTTTCACCTCTGTCAGCAGGGCTGTTGTGTTCCAATAAGAAAAAAAAATAGGGATGGCTTTATATTTACTATTGTTACCACTTAACTAGAATCTTTTCCCCCTCCTTAAAAAAAAATATTCTGTATAATTATGTCTGCTATTGTGTACTGCCTCTTTACTGAGCTCTCCTGGACTTTGCCAAAGTACAGTTCAATTTGAGACCTGACTTCCTATCTAGCTCTGGAGGATGGATTTTCCCCGATTTAATGTCATGTAGCTTGACCCGATATTTAATTGAATTTACACCAATTAAAAACCTAATGAGAACCACCACCTGTTCACAATGCACATCCTTCTTTTGTCTTGTATCTCATGTACCGAATAGTTCAATGATATTGGATCCACATGAACCCTCTAATTGTTCTTAGATCTATTTATCTACAGTTTTCATGAACAAAAACACTAAGCACATGGCTGAAAAGTGTTTATCTGTCAAATCATTTCTCTCCACTAGCACAGACTGGACCATAATAGGCCTGAAAAATAAATGGCTGACTCAAGTGACTGGGTTATGGCTGAAATAAAATAGACTTTCTTGAAGCATTCAGCTCTGCATATTTTCAGCAAGAACTGCTACAGAGTGGCAAATTTATAAGTATCTGAAAACATGGATCTTAAAACTGTCCTTTAATGAATCCAACCCTTTTTTTTTTTTTAATATCAACAGGCATATTAACCTTGATGTTCTACTCTACAATTTACCAAATTATATATAGTTTACCAGAGTTTAGCTTCACATTCTCTGTGGAACTATCGTATTTTAATTAGATGAACTTCTACGATGGAACTGGATATACTCTGTGGCTGAACCTTTTATGTATATATATATATAAAAATATTCAGATTACTACAATTTGATATGAAAATGCTGTTATAGGTTCAGGATAATTATCAGTATTCTTTCAAAGCATTAAAATGCTATTTCACTTGCGTTATTTTTGAAAATTACGTATTTTCCATATTCTTTTTTTGCTATATTTTTTACAGCTTCCCAACTGTACCACTGCCTTTCCTCTCTTCGTGCTTAGCAATTTATTATTCTACATTCTCCTTGGTATCAGATGGGACTACTAATACAGTAGGCACTCATTTCTGACTGTAGCACAGTTATGTGTTTAGAGAATCCAATACAAAAGGCAAAAAATTGAATACTATAAGGATTTAGATTTTCATATTTTATGTCGAAAAAGTACAATTTAATCTTCTACTATTTCTGCTGAAGACACATAAATTATCTTTAATTATTTTCCTCTACACAATTTTGCACAATAATTTCTCAGCAGTCACTGAGAAACAAATCTTTTTAACACCACTACAATATAGAAAAAAAAATACAACAAAAAGCAAACACCTTTTGAACCATCAATAAAGCTTTAATCATGAAATGAAAACCTTTCAGTACATCTCAGAAAATAATTCTATGCACAAATGCAAATGTCAGACTTCTGCACAGAGAGATTTCCATTTGGTTTCTATTTCCAAAATATGAATGTGGCACAAGTTTTATCTTCCAAGAAAGAACTATTAGTGTTTTAGACAAAAAACTGTATAGTCATTGCAAGTGTCAATAAATAGCATAATACAGAGTAATTAGTGAAGACTGAGCCAATAATATGGCTCCATGAATTAAAAAATACCTTGAAAACCTTTGGTTGAGCATGAAAAGAATTTGAATTTTGTTTATTGTTTCTGTGTTTTGACCACAGGACATTCTAAAATGATTCCAAAAAATAACATGGTTTTTTACAATTCTTCAGTGTTCCTGCCAGTAGATGGGTTGCTCAGTATAGCTTATGTGCTTGTTCCTTACAGCAAATTCATAAAAAGCATACTGGGAGCCAAAGAGAAGCCAAGACCAAAGTAACTTAAGACTATTTTGTTAAATTTCTGTTTCCTCACTTGGCAATTTTAATCCATGCTCTCTCAGTGTCACTTAAGCTGTGTGATATCAGGGGAGAAATCAATTCAGATCACATAGAAAGTGTTGGAAGAGAAGGAACTGGGTGGGGAAAAACCCTCTCTTTTTTGCTCATTAAAGCTACCTCTTTAGGAGGACATATGATATGAATGCTGTAAATACGAAAGGCATAGTTATGGTTCGTATTAGTTCTCTCCATTAGTAGGAAAGAGAGGCAGAAATCAAAAGGAAGGGCATATGAGGCTCAATTAAAAAAAAAACAAACATAAAATGTGGTCCCAATGACACAAGCCAAAGTGCCTATGGGGGATGTAATTTGCATTTACTGCTGCGTAATCAAAAAAGCCCCAACAAACAAACAAACACAAGGAAGACAAGTGCACAG
Source organism: Oxyruncus cristatus (assembly GCA_013399855.1). Classification (NCBI taxonomy): domain Eukaryota; kingdom Metazoa; phylum Chordata; class Aves; order Passeriformes; family Cotingidae; genus Oxyruncus; species Oxyruncus cristatus. The sequence continues at coordinate 736,542 of VXAY01002611.1, forward strand.
TTGGCTTCCGCTTGCCACGTCCAGCCAGTGGCTGCTTAATTACTGACCAGCAACAGTGACGTGTTTTTTTCCTAACCTGGGAGCACACAGACATCACTGGCCATGCCGTGGCACTTTGTGACACACGCAGCCTGACATTAGGGACAAGGTTCACTGTGTGGTCCCTACACCTTGCAGAGGTTTCTGGCAGCAGCCGTCGGGGAGGTTGAAGCGCGCGATGGAGAATACAGGGAATATACAGAGGTTTTTGAACAGTTTAATCCCTTTTCAGTCAAGATACTAAAAACTCATCCCCGCATAAGGGCACAAAGTGAATTTAGAGCAAGAAAATTTAACCCTGCCTGTATTCTCTTGTCCTGCTAGGGAAATAACTGAACTGTACTGACAAGCTCTGCGCTCAGAAACGCTGCTTGTGGAAAACAATTCATTATCTTCAGAGAAATCCTGGTTAAGTACCTCTTCTAAGAGATGTCCTGATTAAGGTGCAGACAGTGGGAGATAGCTATGCTCCAGAAAGGTAGCAACAAGTTTCAGCAAAAAGATGGGAAAAGTGCATAGAAGAAGTATACAGGGATAGGGGAGAAGAGCTCATTTTCTTGCCTTGCAGGAGACCAGAATGGGAATTTAATCATCAGAAGAAAAAGGAATCTTAAAAAAAAAAAAAAAAAGAATTCCTCTAGCAGAAAAATGTCATGTCATTTCACCAGTGTCAACTTCATCCTAGAGTTGTTACCCATTTCTTTATAGCAATACCATCAAGATTTGTGTATTTTCTGTGTATAAATATCCTTCTTTCCTTCTCCCAAAGTAATGAATTTGTAAATGCAAATCAAGACCATTTTTCCTGTTTCAGGAACTATTTTTACTTTTTCAAAATAAACTCTGCTGAAGACAATAGAAAACAATAAATTGAATACATTCATTTTCATGTAAGCACATTTTTTTTTTTCAGAGTACTTTTAAAGCTGGAAAATCCAGAACACAGGATATAGAAGCATTTTAGTCCACAATCAATCCATCATGCTGGCCTACTTTTAGGCAAACGTGCTTTAAGGAAAAAGAAAAGAAGATGAAAGCAAGGTAAAAGCGACAGAGTGTAATAGCTTGTAGTGTGTGAATAGTCCAACCACTGAACTTTGTAGGCCCACACAGAAAATGAAAAAGATGAGCTTGTAGGAAAATGTTTCATTTATATTCCTGATAACGAATCCCACTGGCTTACCATACATAGCTGCAGACTGCCCTTCCACTTTGAGCAAAAAAAATAAAATGGTCTTAGGAAAGGTGAATGGAAAATTCCTCTTCTGTAAATAGATTTCACAGGCAAAATCATAAAAAGAGATAGATTTCCCATGAAGAGCAACATACTGCAGCTTTAACTAAGACTGTCTAGCTTCTGCTGGATCCCAGCAGTGGCACACTGAGAAAATCTCTATCAGCAATTTTTATTTGCTCTCCACCCCCTACCAGCTCTAATAACACCTGCTAAATTTATTTGCAGACTCTGCTATAGGAAATAAAAAAAATGCTGCTTTGAATGATGACTTTTAAATGTCATCTGGAATGCAATATCCTTTGTGATAGAACAAAGTAAAATACCCTTTCAAGGAAATCATCATGTTAAAATTAGCTCAGTGGTCCCATTCTTCATGACAAGTGATATAAGAGCATCTCCTCCCATCAGCCTTTATTTGTGTTGTTCACAGGTGCATTAATTGTTTTGTGGATCCTCTTGAGTTTGCCTTGAGCCTCAGGGACCCATCCCATCTGTCTTCCCTTTCCACTTGCCTTCCATCAACATGTGGCTTCCTTCTTTAATAGTAGCACCTCTTAACTCATTTCCTCAGTTTATGAAAACTGTTCATATTTTTCAAAGGTAAAAGAAGGAGGAGAAGCCCAACCCCTCCAAATCCTGAGATATTGTAGCTATGAAAGAGAGCAAAAAAAGCAAAGAGATAAGTTGCTGATAGACTTTCACGAATGTGAAGGGGATTCTCAGTCAATTTACATTCCTTGTCATCACTACATTGTCCCCTGCCCTTACTCCTTGTCATCCCACATCCTACCTGGACAACTTTGTATCAGAAGCTTTCTAGAGGGTTTACTTAGATCAGTGACAAAAAAACCCAAGTATCAATGGAATTAAATTCACTGCCAGAGACAGATTTTTGGCAAGAGGTGAAGTTGGGCGACTGTTACTCATCACAATTAGAAAATCTAAAATTACCATATTAGTAATCATCCAACTGCTTATTTGTCACTCCATCCCTGAAATTACACATCTGACACACATGGTGCCATTTCAGGAAATGACATCAAAACCATGTAGGCCTTCTTATATAATTAGGATGTTCTTAGTGGAGTGCAGCATCTGCCCCAGTAATTACTTGTGTGTCCTGTATTCGTAAGTACCCACCTTTCTAAAGCAGATACTCAGCCTGGATTTACAAAAATTTATACCATCATTTAAAATGTTATATACACACAGTGATTTTCAATACCACAACACGGCAGTTAAAGGAGATTGCCTGAGAGTTTACATGTTTTATTTACATTTACTTGCAAATCAATTCTGATTTTCTGCACTCCTGATACGTTAGACGAGAGTAGAAAAGTAGGACAAATCCTTATGACAAGAAAAATTCTAAGCTTGAGGGGAGAAATACAGACTTAAAGAAAACATGACAGGCCTTTGAATCAGCATCCTTGCACTATTGCTGCCTTTAATCAAAAGCTGGGACAATTGCTTGTAAAGTAGCTTTGTTTCACTGCAGCTTTTTCAAGCGTGAGCAACTAAGGTACTATAAACAGAAAATCTGTTTGGGGCTGATGGACTTGTGGTTCCTTCTGGTATGTGCTGAAATACATCCCAGAAAAGAAACTTCAGTTTCAGCATATCTGAGTATTCTGGATCCAAGCCCACTGATAAATCCCTCTGTTTATAAGGCAGCTAAGGAGATTATGTCTTTCTTTTATATCTGCCAAGAATTATTGGTCTCATACACCAAGAACAATCCCATGCATGTCTGTACCGACACCCTAAGAATTTGATTAGCCTTTATATAAACATGGAAAAGCATTAGTAATCATACACCAGCTGATACATCTCACACAGATACACTCCATGAAATCATCTCCTCCATTTATGTAGTAATTTTCCCTAAAATCAGAGACACTTTAATGTCTTAAAGAATTCATTTTATGATGGAACAAAACAAAAGAAATAGGTGACACACAAGGGCTCGAAAGGATCAGTTGAGCCAATAATCGATAAACAAGAGTATGTGACCAACTACAAATGCCTCTTAGAAACCAAAGTTCATTGCAGAACAAACAAGCAAACACACCATCCCCTCCACCATGTGTGTTTAATTGTGGATCTTTAAAATCCTGATGGAAAATTCTGTTTCGCTTCTAAAATATATATAGATTATCCTTAATAAATATTTATTCAGGGTTTAAAAATAGTGCACTTACTTAGATGAAAAAGATTTTTTACCTCTCTGGAAAAGATAGAATAGAAAGTTGAAAAAAAAAAAAATCCAGGAAATATTTATTAAAATTATTGTAGCTGGTGAATGACTTTGGGTGTTTTGGATGAGTAGTTAGTTTCTATAATGATTATGCTCTAGGCAGGAAGGAGGACCTGCAGTGTCAGCATTGCGCTGTTCTTTTGTTGCTTGGAAAGATAAACCCCACACATTTTGTATTATATTGAATTACAGTATAGTAATATCTATGCATTTATTTATATCCTCTTTAGCTAATTTTGTAACTTAATAGTCAGTATTTTGTACTGCTCTCTTTGTAATATGCTACTTCCATATCCATATGCTCTAAGACCATGCTGATTGAAACCTCATTAGGGACTAGATCCTGGATGAAGAGAAACCTGTCTATTCAGGGAGACAAACAAATCAGTGAGATTGCTTCCCTGAATATCTCACAAAAACCTGGCTCACTGACTACAGAAGCTCAGACTGCACAGTTCCTTGTAGAGCACATACTCTGGCTCCAGCAATACTGATAAAGAAAAGTGAGCTACAGAGAGAGCTGAGTATTGGACTTCTTGTCATTTACACTGCTTAACTGTTGCTTTATCTCTCTTTAGCCTTTTTGTGAAAGCTAGAATTCTCTCCAAGACAAAAATCCTAGGCAAGCTCTGAGAGATACCTAAGCATTTGTTGTGAGCATGTAAGTGCGACGTGAAATCATCCTGGTCCAAGGCCTGCATCTGTAGTTGCAGACAGTCTGCTCTAGTGCTACGGGTGTCAGCCAGTTTGCACAGTCTGCCTTGGACCAGGGCTCACTTTTCAACCATTTGTTATGTAACATTAAAGATTGAAGTATGCTCCTGGAACACTTAAAAAACCTCAAAACAAGCAGCAGGAATCAAAGCCCCAAATCCATTCCATGATGATAGCAACCTAAGTCACAGCAGATTTTGTAGTCAGTGTATCTAGAGGTGTTCACATGCTTTGCGCTCCATTTTTACTGGTGTGTATTAGTCTGTTCTGAATCGAGCATTTTACTGGGCAAATATCTCCAAAGACTTTGTGTTTCAAGACCACTGACTCATTATTTCCTTTGTCTGTTAAACTGAACCCCAGTCTTATAACTGCATAAAATATTAACACCCACCCCCCCACACATTAGAAATGCAATATAACTTGTAGCATTTCTGAAGCTAATAAATGTCTATCAGTTACAACGGCTGCAGCTTTTCTGCAGGAATGCATGTGAGGCATCAAGCCACATGACTGATCAAAGTTCGGTGAGGCTTTTTATGTCTTTACATTTTCCTGTCTATCTCTTCCCTTACCCTTTTTTTTTCTCCTTTCTGGACATTGATCCACAGATGAAAATGCTGAAGCTGAACAAAAACTTTGTTTTGATAAGAAGAAAAAGGACCCACTGAACTGCTTTGTTTGGGGCAGGAGAGGATTACAAGGGATTATGCTGTGCTGTTCTTTCTCCCCAAAACTGCATGGCCTGTGCCCCAGTATGAGCCCATTACAGAAGTGGGAAGATTTGTGGCACATGATTTGATTTCAAATACTGTCAGCAAAACTGTTCTGGAGGAAAGGGGATTGGGAAGCAGAGGACTGAAGAAATGCTGCCTTCTGCCTCGCTTCCACCTGTGCAGACATTATTATGCTTCCTTAAATCTTTGATACGAATAAAAACAAACAAACAAACTTAATTCCATTTGTGAAGACAAACAAGTGCCTCTCAGCTGGATTTTATTTGTCCATCTGTCCATAATTATATAGCTATCAGCAATATTAATATATATATATATAGCTCTAGCTCACCAAAAGGCACAAAAGAGAACACATCAAAGACCATCATAGAGTGGAAATAAATGAGCATGTTCAGACTAAACCATTGCATGCGCTTCCGTGGAGCATTTATTGCCATCTACAGTTGCATTGTATTCCTCAGAAGCTTACTGAAAATTTTTGTCTGAATTAAAAGCGTTTCCCAGCTTCTCCTAAATATCATTATACCTGTATTCTGTAAAAAAATGTCTGTAATAGTTTTGAAATTGTCCTAAAAACCCAAATTCATCTTAAAGCAGAAGAGAAGCAGCTTGCAATAGCCAGCCACATAGAAAACCCTCATGGTAAGCGTATGTTAGATATCATCTTCATTCAGCATCAGAACTGAAATTCCCTCTAGCATATTTTTCTATAGTGACTAAAGTCTAACATATACCACAACAAGCTTTATAGCCACAGACATTACAAACTTTTAACTACAACGGTGAATCTAAACCACCCGTTCCAAATGGTTCCTTTTTTTCTTTCTCTTTTCATCAGGTGTCAGTTATCCTCAATATCATGTTTATATCACATGAGTTCTGGTTTTCATTTCAAGAGCCCTGAGATCAGATATCTTAGACATTCCATGCTTCCAGATTGCTACATGCCAAATTAATCCATATTTTTCCCTTTGAGTTTCTTTTTATGTTTGCTTATTTTTTTGTGTAGGCCATTCAAAATTTTAATGTGGGAGTCTTTCCCTTCAGACATGAATGATGGATATTGAGGGAAAGGCTCAAAAATGGATCCAAAATAGTTACTTCTTGCTATCTTTTAAGTATTTATCCAAATGTTGTATTGTTTTATACATGTTTGCTCTCTCTTATTCCTATAAAAGGTTGACTTTTTCCAAATTTCTTCAACTTCTGTTTAATGTGTGTTGCACACATGGAAGAGTACATTTATATGGAGCTACATATCATTCAACATAAAGTCAGTTTTGTCTCATGGCAATAATCCTTTCTTATATGTCTCATAAGAAAGCAAAGGAAAATAATAAAAGGTAGTTGAAGAGAGCTGCAATATCAAGAGAAGAGGTTTAGTCAAAGAATCTACAGTATTTACTCTCTAATGTTTATCTGTTCTGATCCCTGTCAAATCAAGTAATAAAATAACGACTGCCTGAATACCACATCTAACCAACTTGGGATTTCCTTTATAACAATTACATGTGAGACCCTATGGTTTCCTAATAATGAACAATATAACTCTTTTGCTTAGTGTACAGACTATGCCCTGAAATGCTTTAAGTTAAGTGACACAATAGCAGTGATAAAAAAGTAAGTGAAAGCAAAAAGAAAGGATAATACTTGAGAGAAGCAGCACATATTTTCAGGGGACTTCTAAAGGCAGAGAAGTTTCACAAAGTTATCCCAAATGCCAGGGATCTTCACAGCAGCAAATGCAAGGTGGTAAATATAAAAATAGGTAAATGTCAGTGGGAAATAACCAGGCAAAACAGAGGTAAGAGTGGAGACAGATGCTCCCAAAGTCTCTGCACTGTATTTTGACATGCAGAGTAAAGGAACTGTAAAATGTAGATGCATCACCTTTCACTAACATTCTTCCTTGTATTACATTTTTAGAAAGCTCAGATTTTTACAAAAAACATTGCCATTTCAACCCAGAAGTGCCCTGTAGCATCTTTTTGTATCTGGATTTTCAGCGCACAATAAACTAATGAGGAAGGTTAATACAGATCACAAAAATAAGCTTTTGTAAACTTAAGCAGGGAAGGTCTTGGTACACAGGGAAACACACACAGCCATGGACACACACAGAAAAGCACAGCAGAACAGGAAAGGGGACAAAAATGAAGCTGAACTGTAAAGACAGAAATCTCCATGCATCTTAGAAATGGCATGGTGCTAAAGGCTGCACTGAAGTCAATGAAAATGAGGAAGTAAAAGCGTTCATCAGCAGGAAGGGAAGATGGTCGCACAGAGCAGAGTGGCTTCTTGGACAGATTGAGCCATTATTGAAAATGGTCAACGTTATTGCTAAGTAAGTGCTGTTTGAAGGGAGAGAGAGCGAGCTATTGTGTTTTCCTCACATAAGAGGGCATCACATATGCCTCTGCCATCTGCTCTGCCCTTATTTGCAGCTGAGGTCAGCTTCTTATTCATTATCAATGTTGTAATCAATCATCTAATTTTAATCTCTTATTGGGCAGAATAGACAGAATAGTGTATGTGCTACTTTGGTACTAATTTTACTAGCAATTTATATGCAACTATTTTAAACTAGATTTTAAAAATGCATATTATTGTGACACTGTTCTCAAAGGAGATTCTGCAGTACCATCAGCGTCTCAGAGCTAGGAAACTGAGGGGAAACTCTTTGTTACCAGCTATTCCCCAAATGTCAGCACTCAGGATACCATGTGAAGTCATCATATGATGCAGAGGGAGGCACATTTCTGCATTTACTGCTAATAGTATTATGCACAGCATTTTACCAAGAGTTTTCAGAAGTCCAAAAGTCTTTTACCAAGCATTTTAGCAATTTGCAATTATGTATGTATAGTATTTAAGCTACTTAAAATTACAATGCTGGATTTATTTATCATGTCAACACCTTGTCAACAAATTTGAGCTGAATCAATATTACATTTCTTACATCATTATATTAAATTAAATACTAAATATTTCTTTAAATCTACAAATGAAATTCATGTATATGTACATGCAGCACTACAAAATGAGAATTGCACTATGCTGGGGACATAATAATATTTATACATAAAACATTATAACCCAATAAAGATGTATCAGAATGTTACTTTTTGACTCAAGCATCAGATGTTTTATTTCAGTGTATAATTTGTTTTCCATAAACTTTCTGAAAATGTTCATTAAACATGCAAACTATCTATGCAATACAGTTAGTTTGTAATTTGGAAAAATTCCAGAAAACCTGCAGGGTGTTAGTCTTGATTTATGCAACACATAGAAATGGATAGAAATTATTTGAATGCATTTATGACTCAGTTGCTGGTGTTTCTGCAAAAGAAGGGAGGTACTGAATTCCTGCAGATAATACTTGGAAAACAAAAGTATTCGTCTGATATATCTTGATTTTCTTTGCAAGTGAGATCAGAATTACTAAAACGTGAAAAGCTTTGCATGCTAGTAATCCTTTGCTGTTCTAACTCACACTTCATGTTAACATTATTATGGGTGCTGTTTTTTCTTAATGCATTCCCATGTGGAAATAAGATAGTAGCTGCATTTCTTTCTAACTAAGAATAAATTAAAATTGAAACATATTCAGCATACCACGCCTTGATATTGCATTAATTTATCATCACTGCTCTGCTATAATTGAAATTGTGACTGCTGCTTTCTTTAATAAGGGTGATGGACACTAGAAACCAAACCAAACCCAAATCTCAGAACAGATAAACCAGAGGGATGGAAACAGGAAAATGAGAAAGACCATTATGAGATCGAAGGAATGCATGATGAGTAAGAAAAAGGGGAGAAAAATTAAAGTGGAAATGAAAAAAAAAAATACAAATCAAAACATATGTCCAAGTTTATTGCTCAGTGTTAGGAGTTAGAGAATTTGGCATTGTGGAAGTAGTTTCTTGTCAAATGTTCTGCACTTAAGGATCATAATTTTTCATCAGATTAAAAAGATGAAAATCTACATTTGGATAAAAACGGTGCAAATTTTCAGTTTGCAGTTTATTCATCTGCCAAGGAGCAAAAAAAATGCATGATAAAAGGATAACTTGCCACTTAAATTAACAATTTATGCAAGCAGCACAGAGCTGAAATTGCAGTGTAACCACATGGCAGCACTTCAGCTATATCAAGATTGTGAGTCCAATGTCACACCAAAGAAAGATTAAACATTTGCAACCATCTCTGCACTCCTAAAATTGTCCATTAATGTTTTTGTTCCATTATTCTCATGGAAAATCTCAAAGATGGGATTTTTTTATTGATACAATTATTATGGGAGGAGGAGAAAATTACTTTTTGTGCAAGCTTCCATGGCTTCCTGAAGAGTCCAAGGGCCAGGTATTCCTATGAAACTTATAACACTCATGAACAAAAAGCGTCAAGCCTGGACCCAGGCAAAATTTCAAGCCTAAGAATACTTTTAATTAGAAGGACTTTGCAGTTGGGCAATGGGAATTAAGGGTCTCCTACTTTACCTTAAATATCACACATCTGTATATTCCCATAGCACAGATTGCACTGAACTTCTAGGGGCCTTCAGTAGGGTCAGATCTCTACTGATTTAGAGCTCACAAACTCACAAAGGAATAAACATTGCCCTACTTGAGGAACATGAACAGAGAAGATGGAAAAAAGTTGTGAAAGTGTGTTACAGATGCTGCTTATATTACAGCTGAACACAGAGAAACTAGATGCATTTTGCAGACTTCTGAGTGTCAGTTTAAAACCTTAATTGATGAATGATTCTCTCACTCGTATGAACTAACAGACCATACTCTCAGACGTATAACCCTGCTGACATGACCAAACTGCAGCATTAAGCCAGTACTGAAGGGAACAGAAAAAGGGTGTGTGTTAATGAATCCTCCTTTTTGTGCTTCACAAGTTCCCAAACTGAAAATCAATAGCAAATGGATTATGAATGAGACTTGAATATGATTTTGTGTGACAGGGCAGGGGAGGCATCTTCCAAGGAAATATGATATTCTGTAAATTGATAACTGAGAAAGCTGAAGATTTCCTTATTGGGTATTAGGATTTAAATGTAAAAATATATGGTTTCTGAAGTTTTCAAGCTATGATTCAAGGACAATGTAGGAGAAAGGCAATAAGTTATGGATACAGCTGGAATAAACCATGTCTGCATCACAAAGCTTTAGTATTCAAAGTTACCCAATTACTTTCAAATTAAAACCCCCTAACTAGTCCTCACTACTCTAACTTTCTATTTTCACACTTTGAAGTTCTCTAAAACATTTTGCCTCCTGCCATCATCTCCTAAGGACTTTGATCAGGTTATTAGAGCTGTGTGTGAATTGGGGTTCTGCAAACACTAAAAGCTACAATACAGGCACTGCCAGTAAGTCACAGGTGTATTTAGCTCTGGGAGCCATCACTGTGCAAAGAGAAACAATAAAATGCAGTTATGCTCAACATAGGGGTATATTTTTTTACACAGTCAACTAAGATTTTAATAGAAAAGTGTATACAATTAAATGATGTCATTTAATAGTGTACAAGGGTATTTGGTTTGATGATTCAGAGAACAGCAAGGCTCTACACAATGGCTTGAATTTCATTTCCATTAAATGAAAATGCCTTTTTTACTTTCTGTACATTGCTTTTTATAATTTTTATTATCTTACATGGTGCTATTTTAGTTTTACCAGACTAATTATTGAAAGCTGCTTTTAAGACAAAATAGAACACCCCTGAACTCTTGTGTGTCAAAATGAGAAAAATTTATACATAGATTCATGCTTTTTTGATTCCTGTAATTTACTTGTGCAAACATTTTTAACTTGCTGTTTTACCTTCCACATTTGTCTTCTTTTGCCCCTTTGCTCAAGGCTGGGTCAGAAAGAAAAAGAAATTACACTAGATCAGCTTTTTAAAGAAACTACTTACAACCTGCAAGATTTACAGGGCCGCAGTTAGAAACAAAATAGACGTGTTTTTGTCATGATTGGAGAGCGAGCAGAAAAACCTGATGGGATAGACTTTCATTGTGCTGTATCTGTGCTACAGCTTCAAACCTTGCAGAGGCTCTTTTTCCAGATCCTGGGTACTGATAGGTCCTTTTGAAGGCTGGGAATAGAAATACCCGGGTGTTGGGGGGTGGGTGGGAGGGAAACAAACAAAACTAGTAATTTGAGAAGATTTTGCTTAAAGCACAAACTCATTTGGAGTGAATCACAGGTATGCAACACCCAGAGATAGGCTCAACGATTAGATATTCTCTCTGAAAACAGTTTTAAGACCAGGACTGCGTGAGCTAAGCAAGGAATCAGGCAGGAATCTCAAAAGTTAGTGTCTTATCATTTGAATTGAGATATGAAACATGCGAAAAGAGTGAGGTATTTTAGGTGACCACTGACCTGACTGTTCCTATCATCTGGTTACAAAAACAGCCATTCTCTCTGTGACTAAATATGGGCAAGTGCATCATTTGGCCCTGTGTCAGGGTCCCTCTCCTGTTCATTTGGAGAACAGCTATTTGAATGCATGGCAATGGCTTGTCATTGAATCTTTAAATCTTTAAGAAAGGAGTAACTCATACTTGTTATTCTGGTGATGCATGACGGTGTTCCTAGTTACTCTGAGAACACTTCCTTGTCCAGGCATGAGCTTTCAGTTACAAGAGCAAGAGGAATTAGAGAAGTCTTTACATGAATACTAATTTCACGTAAATACTAAGTCTCTTAACAAGTTTAGTAAATTTTATATTAAATATCCCAGTTATCTTCAGGCTGATAGACTAAGAGAATAAAATTTCATGTATTTTAAAGGTTATTTAGGATTATGAAGTTAGTTTTTGTGTGTTTCTGTGTCTATATTTTTAACCTTAAAAATTCCAGAATATCCTCAAAACTTGGTTACACTCTTAACCCCATGTATTGGATTTCTTGAAATAATCCTTCAGTGTTCCTTTTTTAATTCAAATTTCTGTGTGACAGAAAATAAGAGGGAAATTACTATAAACTTAAGACATGCTCATTTTAAAAATAGAGAAAAATAATTTTATTTCTGTGTCTTTTAATGACCTTCAATTCTTCTAATAATCTTAATTACTACTTCCAATAACATCAAAATCATGGTAGAATAACAAGTTAAGGAGAATTATGATTTCCAGTCACAGCAGTTTAAGAGAGCAAAAGTTTTAAATATTAGTACTTTAGAATATAATTTTGCTTCCTTGGTGGTTTCCTTTTACTTGACTTTCTATTTGAAATCTTGGATAATAATTCTCATTAAACAAAACTCCAGGATATTTCTCTCAATGTTGCAGAAGTTTTGCAGAAAGAACATATAGAACTCTACTTTTATTGGGGGTTTTTTTGTCTGCCAAAGTCTCTTGTTTTGTTTTCATAACTCAGCCCGTGTTTTGGGCTGAGTTCATGTTATTTTTGTACAATACATTTTTTTTTTTTACAATATATACATCCTCAGGGGCTTGCTAAAATAATCCCAGGTATATGCATGTGTTGCTAAAGAGTTAGAAGGACACAAGTACTATTCAGAGGAAAACAGATTCAGGAACGTGTCCTCTCTAAGAGATAAAATGTGAGAAAATAGAACTGGCAGCATTTTGAAAGTAATCAAAATGTTCCTGCCTCATCTTTCAAAATAGTTACCTTGACTCTAAGAAAATAAAAAAGTGTTTTTTTCTGTATGAAAATAGAAGAGACATAAGGTATTTTTATTTACTAAGAAAAGCAAGAATGAACTTTAGTATTAAAAAAAAATAGAAGCTGATAAAAAATGACAACCTCTACTCAAACAATTTTCTTTCTTTAAGAAATAAAAAAAGCCATTTTCATTTCCTCCTCCCTATATACAGCCTCCTGAATAAGTATTGATATAATCAGAAATGGAAACCACATAGCCAAAACACTGTACAAAATTCCATTCGTTTGATATTTCCATTCTGACCAGAGGTATGAGATCATAGTAACTTGGAAAAATGAAACTTTGAGATTTATGATCTGGCTCTTGATCTATAGAAGACCAATATCCGAGGAAAGAATGGATAGGAATATGCAAAATTACATGGTTTTATTTCTACAATGAACTTATGAGACAGGTAAGTTGCTGTATTTCAATGTCCTTTCCCCTAAGGGCTGGATTGTAAAATGATGTACATATAACACTATTGCTTAGGAAAACAAAGGAGAATTTATTTATAGCAAGACTCTTATATCAAATGTTGACACTTTTGGAGTATATAATTTAATGCTGGTGGCTAAAGTCAAATGTCCAGGACTTTACAATTAGTGAAGTCAGAACTCACATGAATAAAGTATTTTCTTCTAAAAAGTAACTCCTTAGAAACATCATATTCCCAACACTCTCCTCCTGCCCCAAAGAATCAAATCAGTGTGGAACTGTGGCTGTTGTTCAGTACTTTTTGTACAACAACTCCAGTCACTGCTCAAGTCCTGCAGCTGTGCTAGAATGCATAAGCAGCTTCAAATTTGTTTAGCAATCCATTCAACCTTTAAGAATGTAGAAAGCTCTTTCTGTTTCTCTCATACCTTCTCAATAGCATGCCATAAACACCATGACCTACCAACAGTATCACCACAGGAGAAACATGGTAAAACATTTTATATTATTTACACATATTGCAAGAGAATTCTCAGGTTTCCACGGCAAAACACATTCATCTGTTGTTTTTCACAATATTTATTAATTTAGTCAAAATCCCTGACTAAAATTCCTTGCACATGAGCACACAAAATTCTAAAAGATCTAAATGTACTAAACTCCCATAAATACAATCTTATATCACTACCATCTTGACATACTGCTATGCAAATCTCATGAATAATTATCTCTACATAAAAGCTTAAGAAGTGAATGACCCATTCTGCTTGCTCTAAGAAGCCAAATGAACAGATTTGAATAGTATGGGTATAACAGATACCAAACAAGCTCATTATTTAACACTCTCCTGAAAGAGTCTCTCATTTGTTTTTCCAGAGTGGCTTTAGATTTTGGTCTACAAAGATGTTTAGGGAGGGAAATTTCAGGTACTATAAACTAACACATTGTATTTAGTACGGGGGTGCAGCCAGGCAGACTGTAAACCTACTGCTAGATACGTGTCACTAAGTGGAATTAAAGTGTACCATACTGGGGAGCAGCTGAAATTGCAGCTAACCACTGATGATTCCATCCAGGTCTGTTACAAGAAAGAATTAATTATTTGTTTGGAACAGATTATGCTGCTTTGTTGAAAACCTCTTCAAGGTGGGGGAACGAGGAAGAAGGCCACCCTGTTCTGTGAATGCAGCGTGCTTAAGCAGATGGGACTATACATATGGATGAAATAATTAAGATTCAATATGTAAAATGCACTACGCATTCTGCCCTCCCTGCAATTAAGAGATTTTACTTTAGGCTACGGAAGCATACTCCTACAAAATCCAACCCAAAATAACTACAAAGAACTTTCTATATGTTAAGCTAAAAAAAACACTCCAAAGAGGAAAGTAAGGCATGATCTGCCATAACTGTTTTTCAGCACAGTAATAGCAGAAACATAAAGGTGTTACTCCAAAACAGGATTTATGAATTAGTTTCACTCATGTTTATATATTGATCTATATGTTTTGTAACACTTTACCTTCAATTAAAACACCCATTTTAAATTTTATTTTAAGAGAAACTATCTTATAAGAGTAGATAGTTATTCAAGGAAAGCGAAGAAACAGAAATTAGAACACCAGCTGGGCTGCACCACATTTTCTGGAGGAAAAGTATAATGGTGATCTTTAATGTTTTCAACTATGCTAATGACACTCAAGGACTTGCTGACAAATGTTAAAGAGTGAATGTAACCTTTAACCCGAGTGTAGACATTAAAATCATATTCTGAAAGCTTTCCTATAACAGCACTCTGCACCTTAATTATGCAGTAGCTATTCTAGTTATCCTCCATTTGACTCACCTTATGATAAAGACCAATCATATTTTACTTGCTACTTCATCTTAACTGAGATTTCCAATCAGTCATGTTAGTTTGCCAGTAAAATTTTGTCTAATTGTGCACATCTAATTATGACTATTATGGATGTTTTTGAACATATATTCCCTTGAAACCTTTCAAAAACACGATGAAAGCATATCTTTCATAATTTGTGATAGTGTTAAATGACCAACACACATTGTTGAAGGTTCCCAATCCATGCTAGAACCCCATTCAAAATCCTGAAGTCATAAAACAAAATAAAAATAAACAGAGGACACATTCTTGAAAAGTCAAAAGCACTTTTGTAGAGATTTTACAATCCTTTACTGGAACTTTATAATTGACTGAGGTGTTGGAGAAGAAGATAATTAAATATGCAATTTTATAAGCTTAAAATGCATCATATGATAGTGGCTAATTGCTTTAAGGATCAGTATTTGTTTTGACAACATGAAAACTTTTACTTTACCTACCACAAGATCAACAAATAACATTTAAGAACTCATGCTGCACCACTAGCAACGATTCTGGTAAGCAAGAGGGATTCAGCATACCTGTTAAATGCAAATGAGATGTAGGTTTCAGAAGTTAAGTCTTATTCTAAAAGCTTTCCTTCTGCTCCTAATCAGTGAGATGTTACAACTCTACTTACAGGAAATTACATCCATCATTTCAAGTTAATGTACATTAAATGAATGATGGAAATTAAATCCAAACAAAATTTCTGAGGTTCTGTTCCTGTTTCTTCTTCTGGATAACATATATTTGATTTGACTGCATTTAAAAGTTGATCTCTCGTCTGTCACTCATCCTGACAGCCCTTCACTGATACTCTCTGTTTTGAGATTAATAAAAGCTCTGCAGACTCCTTAACCCCAGAGTGAAGAGAGGGAGATGGAAATGGAATCAGCCAGCTGCCACCAGAAAATTCCTTGGATGTCCTTGCTAAAATGGGAGCCAAACATTCACATATAAAGCACTCCAGAAAAGGTAACCTGTTTTGAATGACTTTCACAATCAGATCAGCAATTTCCAATTTTATAGTCTGTTGAAAAGGTGTTAGTAAGGATATTCTCTCTATTATGGTATGTAATGAACTGTCATAATTCTAAGAAAGTGCCTTGATATAATCAGGGAAGTTAAACTCTAATTGAATGAGAATATAGAAAAATACGTTTAGAAAGATGATGATGTAAAAATCTAATGTGTGTCTCTGATGCCACTCAAAACAGAGTAAACTCATGGCATTTACATATTTTCTCTCTCTCTAGCCCAACTGTTGCATATGTTGAGAGATGGAGAAGGTGTGCCAATTAAGGCCAGACTATTTTATGGTCTGTAATCCATACAAACATTTGGGTTGCGAATGGAGCCAGTTCATACATTGCCAACTGCTTCACTGGGAAATCTTCAAGATGCCTTGCCTGGATTACTGTATATTATGTAAATTTGGACACTATTTTAGAATGTGACAGAACAAGAAAGCCCCATGAAGCAAGTGAAAGAGTTTGGGCTTATAGCACATGAAAATATTCTAGTCACTAACATATGATATCTTCATCCTAAAAAATAAGGTCCATTTTTGAAGGAAAGACTTTCTTCTTCTGAATATTCTGTTCCACAAGAGAGTTCAGGGGTTTGAGTCAAGTCAGATGAGCACATGAATTCCTTGTGAAAAAGAGCATAATATGAAACTTTCGGTTTGTGCACTGGCTTGTGTCAATGTCATTCATAAGGGTCTACCATTTCACTGTGTATTTTGTGAAAACCTAAAACATACAGCTTTAGTAGGGACAGCTCTGGTATTATAAGTCTCCATTTTGAATCTAGTCTACCATTATTGTTAGTTTGGACTCCTCTTTTAGAGGACAACCCTTTTCTTCACATACTGTAAAAACACTAATAAAAATTATTTATTAAAATAGATGGTAAGATGACTGCTTTTAAGAGCTAGCCAAAGTGGTTTCAACTAAAGATTTTTCAATTGAATAATGCTTTTTCAGCCAAACAGAGGAGAACCATAAAGTTATATCAATTTAACTGGTTCAAGGTGCACTCTTTTTTTTCTCCGATGATGTACAGAAGAGAGTTAATTTTAAAATCTGTTTCAATCAACTAAATTTCAGGTACATGGAAACACTTTGAAGGTTTTGGTTTCAGTTTATTGTGGAAGAAAAAACACACAGAAACTCAATGTTGCCAACAAAAAATTGTTCCTGGACCACCTTTTCCAGTTACTAATCAATGCAGTTCTGTAGCTCTGCAAGATTACTTTTGAAGAGGATGCCAAAACAGATGCTGACTGGGTCAGCTTTTAGTGATGGTGTCATTCTATTTGAAGCTGTATCGTATTTTCATCTGTTTGTTGTGTGCTGACTGCCTTCAGCAAGTGGGGGAGGAACATGTGATATAAGAAAAATTACAATTGTTAATTTTTTCAAACTCTCAAATGGGAGTTGGATACTTAAAATTCCTTTCAAACTCTCACCAGTAAGACTTCTGGGAATTTTATATGTTTAAAAGAATATCATAAGGTCATTGTACTACCTTTACTGTATTTCTTTTTGCTTGTATACCCACTTAACCTATGAAGAGAGGTAAGCAGAAACTAACATCAGCAGCATGAAGGAACTTAACCTAAAAATTTTAATCTCAGATGACAATTAATATCAGGAGCACTCAGCATGAGCATGCATAGGAATCAGACTGATTGGCCCGAGGAAATTCTGAAGTCTACCCATATCCTATGGGAATGTGCATCAGTCATATACATGGACCTGTTTGAAACTACATAAAGAGAGAAGATAAATAGGAGACGACAGCAGACTCAGAAGGATGATGGAGTGCTATCACACTGTGCCACTGGGGAGCTGGGAGGGAGCGATAATGAGAATTCCTGCTAGAACAGTGGTGATCATGATGAGCAATTTCTGCACAGATAGTGGTGCTCAGGTGATCTCTAATTACGTGAATGGAAGAGGAACCTTCTGTGGCCCATCTGTCAGTACTGCACAGGACAAAACCCATATCACACCAGATACCTCTAACTGAATGCTGCAGTATAAGTGATACTTTGTGCATCCAAGGAGAAAGAAAGAAAAAAAAAAAAACAAACAAAAATCCCTAAGAAATTAAGAAAATAGGGGGTTAAAATTGTCACATAAATGGTTTCCAGCCTCCCACGAGATTGTTTCCCAAAAACATTTCAAACATTTGACATAAATGAGCTTGGAGCTTTGGTTGCGTTTCTCCCTACAAAAACAGAAATTCAGCAGGCTTGATACAGCAGCAACAAGATACAGATACTCAGAAAAATGAGCCATTAGAACCAGTGTAAAGTCACCTGCTTCATGGGAACAGTTTATAGAAAAACATTACAAATGTGTGGGAGACCAGGCATGGGTACATAAAGAATAAATCAGATTTTGAAGGTTAACGTGTCCTTTAAACAAATAGCAGAATTTGGGTGATCTCTTTGGGTTTGCACTGGTGGTGATATCTCACAGTTACGATGATAGATACACCTGCGAAGGGAGCAATCATCCATGTAAATTTGTCTGACAACAACAAGACTCAGGAAGAGGGAGGCAAAGCAAGCTTCTACTTTCAATAAAGAATAAATATGGTGTTAGAGTAGTGCATTTCTCAATACCCGGGCACAACGAGTGTAATATTTAAAAACTCAGAGCACTAACTGCAGCAGTCCTTCATCACACAGAAATCCTGTCAAGGACAATGCCTGATGAAAGGCTGACAAATCTGTCCCAGAGACATGATAAAACAAATGGAGGTTATTTCTGCTTGTTTTGTACTGTCACACTTAAACATAAATGGGTGAATTTCAAGCACAGCAGGAGAGCAATAGAAAAACCATGGCCTCAGCAAATTGCTAAGCAACATTTCAGTGCCTACAAGTCTCACTTACACACCTCTGCTAGACCAACAGGAATAATGGAGAATAATTCTTAAAAGCCACCAAAAATTAGGTAAGTTCATAAATTTTTAAGTCAGAATATAAGATAACAAGTTTATTGGCATCACTAATTCAGGGACTTTAAATCACTCTCTCCAGCTTGAGCCACTAAGAGATCTGGAAGCTATACTGCTTGTAATACAAGTAATACAGTAATAATACAGTATTAATGATGGAAGCAATACCATAAATATTACTCGTATTAATGCAGGTAAAAGGATAAACAATAATGTAAGTATAAGTAAAAAGGTAAGTATAACTTACAATACAAGAACTGCTTGAGAATCTTCTGTTGAGAGATAAGATGATGACAGCTGATTTGCACTGATTTTTGAATTCTAAACCAGAAGTATCAAGATTTGTTTCCTTAAATTAACCTGCTTTTAGATATAGCATGATATTAACAGATTTTGGACTAGAGGTTTTCTTGACTTTATTTTCTGTGTCCAAATCATGAATATTTTTGTGCTTAAGATGAGGAATGTGGGGGGAGGGTTTTAATAAAAACTCCCTAAAGTAATTCCTGGGGTAAGTAATTTGCATACAAACCTCAACTTTCAATAAAGAATGTATTCATGTACTACTTTATAGTCACCTGTCAACATTACATCTTAATATCTCAAATAAGATTATTACACAGAAAGTCTGTGGTACAAGCAAGAAAACCCTTACTCCTAGTCTAGTGCCTTCGCAACAGGATCCTGATTCCTTCCAAAAAAAAAGAAAAAAAGAAAAACAAACAAACAAAAAAACCCAAACAAAACCCCCCAAAAGCAACAACAAAACCAAAACAAAACCCAAAAACAAAACAACAAAAAACCCACAAAAACAAACAAACAAAAAAACCCAAACAAACAAACAAAACAAAGTCTTCCAGATCCATGTATGTGAACACAAATGGACCCATGCAGGTGGTGCAAAGCCGTAAGTTCTGCTGACCTTTTTATTCCCAGAGGTGTGATGTTGCATATCACATCAAAGATGCACTTTATTGAATTGAGATCTACTGACAGTAACAAATCCCAGTAATTTCTGTGGCATTGAAATAATAATACACACATGAATATAAAAATAATTAGCTTCTTCAGACTTTTCAGATTTGTTCATCTTTGGTAGCAGATTGTATGTTTTCTATTCTATAGCAGAAATGCAAATACATAGAGAAGTGCAGACAAGGTTCCAACTATATGTATGCACATTACATAACAAAAAAAATTCTGATACTGTCTGAAAGGGTGGTTCTGAGATTGGACACTGTAAACATATTAAAAAAAAAAGACATTACTTTGCAAATAATTTTAAATATTTTAAACACTGTAAGTGCTATTTGGAGAAACACTATTTCCTTTTAGATTAATGTTGCATTTGTATAATATCTGGATTTCATGAATCATATACAGTAATGGGAAAGGATTATTTGACTTCTCTGATATGTATTTCTCTTAGTCAGCAAGAAAGGAGTCAGATGTTAAATGATGAATGATTGCTCTATTGGCAGCCCCATATTCTGTTACAAACTCCTTCAGCAGATAATATTTCTGCAATTCCTAAAATGCTTCTAAGACAGTTTTTTTTATTGGTAGCTGTTGGAGCTCTATTCTCCTTCTGGAATCATCTTTCATTTGATAACATTTTCTCTTTTTAAATCCAGTTTTGAATGAAGGTGAGAAGCGTGCTTTCCATACAACACTAACAACACTTCACCTTTGTGGTGAGTAAGACAGCCATACTTTTAAAGTTCCCTGTAAAACTGTCATGTAGCTTTATATACCTTAATACAGATTAAGCAGTACTGGGAGGATTACCTAATTCTGACCTGCAAGGACCAGTTAACTGTTACAGTAAGTAAAATTATATTTTAAACTCCTCAGGAAAAGCTAGCACCAACTGCAGTGATTCTTTAAGTGATTCTTATATTTAAGATATACCAAGCAGGGAAGCAGAACACATCTCATGTTAGGCTTCCTTACACCAGAGTGGTAACTTAAATCTGAAATGGTTCAAGTTAACTTCAGATTTTACCAACAGTTACCAATTGCAATACTTTGTCACAGTGACCAGCTGAAACTTGACATACTTTAAAAGGTTGTTCTTTCTTGAAAGTTACCGGCTGATAACTTCTGTGAAACACTGTTTTGAACTCGGTATCATAACATGCTGCAAAATAGTGGATCTCACTTAAAAAAAAAAGAAAAAAGTTTGAAGGGTTATATTGGTATCAGTTAGAGCACTAATCCAACAGGAATGAATGCTTGATTCACCTTAACGGAGCTCAGAGCTTAATTCAGAAGACCAAGCTCTGGACAGTGTTTTGGTGATGAGACACACAGTAAAAGCTTGATATCTCTTCATCTCTCACTTTCTGCCTTGAAGTTGACTTCAAGGTAGTTAGATGCTAGATGGGAAGTTGGTTCTTGTGCTTTCTGAACCACTACTCCTAAGTATGTTAACAAATACACTTGTTTCTCTTTTGCCATTTACTTTGATAAATCTATATATTACAATTTCATTTTTTTTAATTTAAAGGTGTTATAATTTGTTGATTTCAGCCCAACACTTATAAATCAACGAAGTTCCACTGAAGTTATTAGAAGTGTGACAATTTCCACAGATTGTAGCCATAACCCCAGAAAGCAGTTCATAATTTGCAACCTGATACTGGTCCCATAGAACTTTAAATGCATCACTAATTTCAAGGGAAATTAAGCTCAAATTTTACCAAGTAAAGTAAGTTGGTTAGCAAAGAGGAAGAGAGGGAGAAAGACAGGGAGTAATAAGGATGACAGGCAGACATTTAGGTTCTTATCTTCTAAGTCAGGAATGGCCACAACTTTTTCTGGTGGGCAAGAGCAGATGAAGCTGGAAACATGCAGCCACTGTCACTGAGCAGTACAGGAAGAACAGCTTTGGGGAAGCATCAAGGAAAGTTCCAAGGCACTAAATAAGTCCAGTATCAATTCCTTCCTGAATACACAAAATGGGAATCCACAGATATCCATATCTCTGTACAGGACTAAAGAAAACAGTCTGTTATCCAATCCAACAAGTCAAATGCAGAGCATGAACAAATGACGAGTTGCCTCAAAAGCAGTGTTTTTTTCTGTGGGAATACTGATTTTCCTGTAAGCAGCTCTGTGCTATTTGTGGTTAAATCCTTTTAGTTTGGGAAAACATAGCCTTCAGCTATTGTCTTTGACTGCTCTCAGGTTTGTCTTCCTACCTTTCTTACCTTCTGGTTTAAATTAGGTAACAAATTCAAGTGTCTCTATAAAAAAATCACACAAAAAATCACCATCACACAAGATTTGTTTTCAGAAGGAAGGACCTAAACTTTTCATTAGTGAATTGTACCCTGATTTAACTTCTACGGCCCTAAAACCCCTCTCTGTGACTCTAAGATGTGTGTTTGCTGGGAAAGCTAATAACAGACCTCCAAGAAGAAACCTGGAAGCTGGCGCAGGCTGAACTTCACACAAGGAAGGAAGAGGACAGCTACAAACATCCTGGAAGCAGCATAACCGAATGTATTGAAGCGTGCTTACTCTTTGCAAAACTAATGACCTCAGGCTGATCAATGTGGCTATACTGACTTTTACTGCTTCAGTATGTTCAGGACCACTGTAACAATTTTTTCTGGTTGTCTGTTTTAACTGGAGACAATACACTACTTTGTCCTTGCAAGTTTCCAGGTACTAAATTAGTGGAAAAGATATTAAATGAGCTAAAATCCAGATGATAAGCGTGGGTATGCAAAAAAAACTTGAAAAGGACTCATCCATAATTAGAATGGATTCAAACCCTACCAGATGTTCTTTTATATCATATAAGCAATCTTTTAATTTCTCTGCCATTATATTGGTGGTGTCTGAGTTTCTTACTTTGGAGGATTTTATTTTAAACACAGTTGTAATATGAAGGTAATGGCAATGAAATGACACGTAAAAATTTGTGACATATGGTGAGATTGGATGATCTCCTCAAACAGAGGATATGGAACAGTGAAATAAATAAATATTAGACTGAAACACACAAATATATTTTTTCTTTAAATTCTCACTACAAAATCATTTTATCATGTTATGCTGGACAAAGACGAAGTATTAAGCCAACATTATTTATTTTCTAGTAGACATTTAATATTATTCTCCTAACCTAATTTGAAATTATGATCAGGGAAGTATACCTGAAATGCAGTCTCATGTTTAAGTTATTAAATGTTGGCTTGGAATTCATAATTTAAAGGTGTGGCATGAGACAGTTACAGGTTTCTAATTATACACTGACAGAATCATCTGTGAAAGCCAGAAGAAGTCAGAGTGCCAGATGTGTCAGTGGAGAAGAACCAGGAAGAATAGCAATAAAAGCAAGAACTTGTGAGAAATTCTAGAGTAATACCTCAGTTCTCCTCCCAATGGAAATCACATGATCTTAAGATTTCTTCTTGTCCTCTTTCTATACTGGCTAAAAATGGTTATTGTAAGTATTATTTTTACTCTAAGTGAAAAAAAAATTATATTGTGAATCCCAAATCATAAAAATGTTGTATAACTTTTTTTTTTTTTTAATAAAAGCAGCTTCTTATTTCAGTATGGAATTATTTCTGCTGGCTAAGCAGTGTTGGAGAGCAGGCACAGCTCTTACCTTTTAATTCACCTTTATTCATACCTAAGATGATGCATGACATCTATACTACTGACAGGATTAGAACTATGAGAAAATTTAGTCAGTTATGTTGACATTAATCAGCTAAAACTGGCTTTGAACATTCCCTAAAGAAGCCCAGCAGGAGAGGAATGAGGGCTGGAATGGGTCTCACACTAAAAAGAGGCCACTGCCTGTAGAGGGTATTTGTTGCTGTCACTGCCATGTGATGGTGCTTGCAGTGATTTGCTTTAGACTGGTCATTTTCCTCTCTGGGAAAAGATGCCCCACACACAGAGAATCTCGTGTATTTGTAAAACACCAAATAAGTCTTCTCCTTCCAACTCCTTCGCAAAGCAGCTCCCCTGAATTTTATTTGCATATATTACTGCCTCAGGGGCCACAGGACCCCAAGACACTAACAGGATACATACAGAAGATATAGGACAGTCCATATTCTGTTTATAATCCAACATAAAAGGAATTAAAGAGAGATGATGAAGGAGAAGAATCAGTTGACACTTTTTTAATACATGGATGCCATGGTTACCTCCAAAGAGCAGTGTGATATGTGTAGTATCCATTATATAAGAGTAGAGATATGAATTCATAGGGAGTATTGAATTTAAGCTTAAGAAAAAAACACAATCAAGCAATCAAATTCCAAACATTATGCAAATGAAATAAATTTCATATATTGTAATAACTTAGAGAGATATTCAATATACCAGTCATTTAGTCTTCAGGACTAATGCACGGAGAATTAAAAAAGACAGGTAAAACCCAACACAAAGCTAAATTATAACGCTAAATTGAGGGAAAAAAAAGTACTATTATGATTAATTGCAAAAATAGTTAGCTATTCATTGCACAGAAAAACTGCTATTTGTCCACTGAATATATTTTTCCTCATAGTTCCTAAGACAGAAGAGAATCACGGAGCTTAAAGCATTTGTTTCACAACATACTTCTAATTTGGCATACAAGCAGCTGAAATGTATCTAAAAATTATTCATTCTGTTTAAACTACAGGAAAAATTATTCCATCATCCTAAGAACTAGCAAACTACAGAGGAAAAAGAGGCACATTAAGTGACCAAGTTACTCTTCATAATAATGTTTTGTGCTGAGTATACATTTGATTAGACTTAAACCTAATTGAAAGGTAACGTGCCTGGCAATTTAATGACTTTATATATAAATTTTTATAACGCCAAGAACACACCTAGATCACTTTTTATTGATTGAAATTCAAATAATTTTCATCTTAATATGATGAATTTAACAGTCCTGAAAGTATTTGTTGTTTCAGAACTAATTTCTTGGCTTGCCTTCAATGTATCTGCCGAGTACAAAACACAAATAGAGCTTGAATGAATTAGCCACTAATTCTCTAGTCATGAATGTTCAAAACCGACAATTTTGATTCTACTTACACACTCATCATGCTCTTAGACAATAGGGGTTCTGTGTTAGGCCAAACGTTGCCCCTTAGAATCACAGAATTACTTAAGTTGGAAAAGACCTCCAAGATCATCAAGTCCAGTTGCTAACTCAGAACTGCCAAGTCCACCACTAAACCATGTCCTTAAGTGCCACACCCACAAGTGTTTTAAATACCTCCAGGGATGTTACGTGCTAAAAATATCTCTGAACATAAGTAACTTGACTCTTGTGAAGAATACAGTTATATAATTTTGAAGGCTGTAAGTTATATTATTGTGAACAGGAGAATCTTTTCCACTGTGGGCCCAGTGACAGGTGAGGTTAGCACAGCAGACACAGAAGGAACCACTACTTAGCCATTAGGGAGACCAGTGGCATAGATATAATGTGTTAAATGTACAGTTTACATTAATTTCTGCATTCATATCTGCATAAACTCTAGTGCATGACACAAGCTGAAGAAAACATGCTTGAAATTTAAAAATACATTTTGCTAAGAAGAACCTGAAGGCATATCAGAAAGAATATGATGATAGAAAAAGGAAAATTAATGAAAGCAGAATACCCTACCAATTACTGTACTTTTAATCATAGTCTGCTGGATTTATTCAAAGACAGGTTTGGTTGCACGATGCTTATTTTAGATTCATGGTATGAGAGTTAAAACAGCTTGTTTTTACATCACGAATATTTGGCTCAGTAAAATATTCATTATTTTGCAGGTTCATTTGATTTTCAATAATCTTATCTGGCACAGCCAATAAATGAATTTGAAGAGAGCAACTGTTACCAGTAATCCCAATTCCAAGCTCACTTACCTTAGTTACGTTCTGCTGTGTGCTGCTGGAGCTAGACTAGTTTTCTTGGGTTTACTCTCAACTCTGATGACACAATTAGGCAGACTTAGGCTCTGTGCTTTCCAAGGTGTGAAAGTTGCTCCCAAACTTTTCTGAGCGTATGTTATTTTCTGCAGGAAAATATAAGGGGAAAAAAAAACCCAAATGTTTGCTCATTCAATGTAAAGTTTTTGCCTCTGTCTGCAGAATTAGGCTTCAGTATGTTTTCCTTTCTGAAGTATTCCTCCTTTATGGCAATAGAACCAGAAACAAAATAAGAGTTAAAGTTAAAAATGTTGTCACTATCCAAATGAATACAAAATTTCATAAATATTATGGCTTGTGCTATAGCACTTCAAAAATACTTTAAACAGATGGGCTAGTGAAACTGCCATTCATGTTTTACCAGTCAAGAGGCATGTTTAAACTGCTGGTTGAAACACACAATATGAAGCACATTCCACATAAAGTGTGAGGAAAAAAGGCCTGTTTGTTAAGAAATCACATGTTAAAAAAAAGCTAACTGAACAGCATAGTATTTTATACAACTGTAATTTCTTGGGAAGAGGTTAGTGGTCAAAGGAAAAAATACTGCTACACTGTAGAGGTAAAAGAAGTGAAAAAAAAGAAAAATCTGCTTTCTCTGCATAAAAGTATCAGAATATTTTCCAAACAACTATGTGGATGAAAAGTTGAAAGCTGAAAATTTCGTGTACCCTTCTACACCAGAAAAGCACAGTAACACTGTAAAAACCAGACAGGGGGACAAAATTATTTTCAAGTGACAGTGGTTTAATGGAGATAAAGAAGGAGGATAAGAATTGTAATTCATATTTTAATGAAGATAAAGATGACAGATATAAGAGGAGGAAAAGGAGGAATGTATTCTGCATCTTTCACTATGAATTGAGATAGTCTGTTACAGAAAGGACATTAGTTAATATGAATGGTCACACTCCAAAATTTCACTATATAACCAATTCCAGTGAGCTTGCCCTCAACATAATCCACTCTATGATATCATCTTTTAAGTGCCTAATAATTAATCACGTAAAAATATCCTATAGGTCACTCTGATATTCTGAAGAAGATTTCTCTTCGTTTATAAGCTCAAAAATGATGAAACTCACAAAGGTAATAAAATATTATGGGCAAAAGCATTAACTGTAGCTTTATATGATGGTACTGAATTCAGTTTTACTTTTAACTCTAAAGTTTAAAGGAATTCTTCTGTATGGGGCACAGAAGTATCCTGGTTCAGGTTACTACGGAGGAGGCAGAGCTGCCTGAGAGAAGGAAAAACTAGTGCTGGGAGCTACTTTGTGCATTTATAAAAGCTAAACATATTGTCAGTTCTTACATTCCCAGTGCATAAAACAGAGAAAGTCAAGCTCATATGTTGTTACTTGAAACCCTGGAAGAGATAAGGAGTCATGAAGCTACAGCCTTACACTGCACCTATCTACAGAATAGTATAAACTGAACTCAGATAACGTCTCCCACAGGACTTGGTAATCATTCCTGCTGGGGTCCATTATCTGAGAAGACAAACACATCTTTTCAGTCTTAATATCATGAACAATAGCTTAAAGTCAGATTCTAATCTTATAGGCTGGCATTCCTGAGTCTTAACTGATGATTCTAGGACACAAGTATATTCATTGGCTATGCAACTCACTTCTTTTTCTTGAGTCAAAACACATTGAAGTCAATACATCTCTTCCAGTTGCAGCTGGAAAAACTATGAGGAACCTGGAGCATTTGAATTTCTTTGCCTTCTCCTTTTCACATCTGATCCTTGTTCTGTAATAGAATGATAAAAGAAATAAAAAGTAGAGAATTGCATCAGTTATTATAAAATGATCTCTGCTCAACTTAGTTAATGAATTTAATTAAAACAGAAACAAAACTAACACATAGAAAATACAAGTGACTTGTCAGAGTGTAAGGTATGAGAGGCCACTCAATATTAATCCCCATCCCTTATTTAAGTTACTGTCCACATTTATAGGAAGTAATTTAATTAAATCTTTGTAGGATTTATCGCTTGATTTCATATGCTTTGGGTAAACTAATCTTTGGAATTATTCTTTTCCCAGTTCCCACTGTTGAAAAGTTTTTGGTGACAGATTGAAGCTACTTTTTACCAAGCTGCCAACAGCAGTGCCACTGCACAAGCTGGCCCCTGGGTACCATAAAAGGATCCACCAGCAGCTCCTTCAACCAATGTCTGTCACCTTTACTGTTACTCCAAGCTAAGAAGTTCTGTCCCACATCTGGACTGCTGCAGTGGCACCCAGAGGGATCCCTCAGCTGCAAAGCTGACATGATCTGCGCTTGAAAACTCCTCAGTTCTACTGTATTTTGTATCCATGCCCTCAGCAGCAGCCAATAAACTACAATCAGTCATATTATACTGGTTGGGAACGAAGCCTGACACTGAAACCCACAGAAGCTGGTGAATACCTGCAGTGGTGCAGGCCAGCCCAACTCAGTCAAACTAGTAATAGACTTTCTCTTTGATGCTGGAAGACTTTACATCAGGAAAATAGACAACAATCAAACCAACAAGGGTTTGTTTTTTTTTTTTCCTGACTGAGAGCCACGAGAAGTTGCAGACTTCTGGATCCAAAAGTAAAGCCAGCCTTATGACAGGTTTTATTACGTCCTCTTCAGGAAAGAAAGTAATGCATGTCTCTGCCTATAGATGCACATGTGTCTTTCCTCCAGGTATCAGCATAAACCTGCTCCCTTTTGGATTTTGGTCGATTTGTGTCATTAATATAATTTTTAGCACCAGACATGTTATGGACATTTTTAGAAATTAAGCAACCTGTCTTAATAATATCAAGGGAATGTTGAATACAGATAGAAATTCTCCCTTTCTTATTATAATTCTGAAAATTAATGATATTTGTTTTACTTGATATATTTTATGAAGTTATAGAACTGAATGTTTATTTTAAATGAATTTATTTTTAAATCATACTGCAAAATGTAAAACATATGTTTGGTTATACATAGAATATGAAGTTTCCCTATTACTAGGAAATACATTTTTAAAAGGAAATCAAGAAAAGTAGGCTTAAATAATGGGTTTAAACAACAAAAAAAAAATCTTTCTTTTTTGTTTCAGATTTAAATTTCATTTGAGAAAATTTTCCCCAGCCACTAAGCCTGACATTTTTACATAAATTTGAACTTAAACATGAGATGAAACAGGCCATCTACAGAGATAGTAATTACAACCATAAAAATAGATCTTATCAAAGGCACCGATACATAAATAAATCTAAATTACTATAAAAACCTACTGAACACTTGCTAAAAACAACAGAGGATTGAGAATAAAAGCAGAAATACCTGGCAAAGATGCCCTAACCACTAACAAAATATATTTTGCTGGAAGTCTAAGGATGAAAAGCAGCATCCCAATCATCCTTAACCACTGCATGACTTAACATGAGCTCAGGTGACTAAGATGTTTTTCTCAAAAGTTTACAGAATGAGAGAGGAGGAAGACAGTGGAGGCTTATTTAATGACCCATATATGGATAGCCTTCAGTCCTTCTCTCACAGCTTTGAGAGTGCTGGAAACCCCACCCGCCCTTCAAAAACAATTTAAAAAATTTGTAGAGTATCTGATCCTCTGTTTGGCCAGACTATCAAACATTTTTTCTGTGGAGCAGAAGAAAATATTACCCCAGAGAGGGCAATCTAGCAAAAATTTGAAAAGATAAAAATCAGAGCTTTTTGATGACTGAAATCTATTTTGGTGAACAAGATTTCACTTACAAAAAGTAAAAAGAAGTCCCTTTGGGAAATTCAAACATTCAGGGTTCAAAACTGAGGAATTGAATTTTAACATTTTTATTGTTTTCATGTCATGGTCACACCTGGTATATTTTGCTATTTTACAATAATTTTCAAATACTTAACCAGAAACTACTGGAGATATCTCATGTCCATCATGGGTGCAAACTAATTCTTTAATCTTTCAAAATCACAAGTGATCTGCAAGCCATTCTTCATCTTACACACTGGACAGAACTACTTGAAAGTTGCCCCCATTTTTAGGCAACAGCTAGAGAGGTAGCAGTACTATACTTGAACTCCAACACAGTAATGAGTTTTTGAATATCCGTTCATTTATTCTCAGACCTGCTGCCCATCCCGTGCTATGCTGCCCATATGAACAGGATCAAATGATGGTATGAGATAAAAATCTGTGAAAATAGCTGTGAAATAGACAGAGCAGAAGTAAGTTTAGGCTTATTTTTCATTTTAAACCAAAATTCTTTCGTCACAGATTCAGACATGTGGAGTTCTTCCTCTTTCCCCCAAGTCCAACACGTCAGGATCTCTATAGTAATTGCAGAAGTGCGGCTGTTATTTTCCTCACTAATGACTATGCTGGACTATATCATAAGGAGAAGGATTCTGTTGAACACCAGTTCAGGAAAAAACTTAAAAATAGAAATTTTAACTTTCAAATATTATGACTGACACAGAGAAAAGATAGATGTTGTAGGCAGGGGGGATAAGAGCAGCCATACCTCTAACTTTGCTGCCACTAGTGTTTACATTGCATATGAAGTGGTTTACCAGCATTCTGAGGGACTGGCAAAATGTGCAAGCATACAAGTTATTCCTCCACGCAGAAGCTACAGGAGATCATAACCACCAATGCAAGTTTTAGCAGAGACTGTTTCAGAATAGAGAGCCTTATTTTGACAAGCAGAGAACTGCAGTAAAAGATTTATTATTCAGTGGAATAACTGGTGAATGCATTATCCTATCAACATTTAACTGTTATAATCAACTTAAATAATCAAAGCTTCCCTGGATTTTTTGCTGGCTTACATTAATTTGAGAATAATTTATTATTTTACTCACATTTGCATTAATGTAAATGGAACTAATAAATTAGATCTCAAAGTTGTGTGAAACAAGAAACACAGCACATTTTGACCCTCACATGCCTATTCTGCAGGCCACACGTTGTCATACGTGCTGCACTTTAAACCAGCAGATGACACCAAAATGCTTCGATGCACTACCTATGCTCTACGGGCCATCCGTGCTCACAACGACACCGTGACTGATTTTACTAATCAGGGTATGCATGCAGCAATCTCTGCTCCTTCTCTCATCTGAAGTCTCTCTGGCAAGCGGCTTGCCATGACTGGCTCACTCACCTCTTTGCAGACGTGTTATTAACGTCTTATTGAGACCCATCTAGCTCTGCATGCTTCATTAGTCTTTTTGCTCCACTCAGCCATAAACTGCTGATTTTTGGATTAGCTGCTTTTGTCTGTTAATCTGCCCTTGACTCATAGGCTGAAATGTCTTAGCAGTAGAATTTCGAAGCATTTCAACAGTTTTTTATGAACCACTTAGTGAGTGACTTTAGAGAAAACTGCATGGCTTGCCAAGACTTGGGAGACTCTCTGTATGTGACCCACTTAAATAATATGTACAAAAGGAATGCTTAGATAGAGGCAAATTTAGCCTAACCTGGTGTCATCAGGTAATCATATTGATCTCAAATTGAAAGCAATAGCATGAGATCTTTTGACTCCTCACAGAACTGAGCAACACTCTTGCTGCAGATCATCAGAATTCACTGCATGAAGCCATATCAAAAAACCCCATACCAAATCAGTGATATGTTGGTACAAGCTCTTACACTGTTTTCAAGAAGCTCTGGTTTGTAGGGGATTCTCTCTTGCTTCTCCTTTGACTAACAAGGCCGTACAACAAAAAAACTAGCAAAATAAGATGTAGGTACAGCTTTTTTTGCAGAAAGACGGGGAAATAAGCATGTAGAATGGTGAAGACAAGAGGATGCTACCTACACTATAATTTTGATGACAGTCAGTGGCATCTGCATCATTATTGAGAGGAGAGAGAAAGAAAGAATAAGAATCCATGTAAGTTTTGAGGCTCCCCAGGGGCATATAAATCCAGGTGGCATGTTCTCAGATCAGACATATTAAGAACACCATGGGTTTGACCTGATACTATCAATAGTTTGATTCACTCTTTACTTTGTGTCAGAATATCCAAATGGGAGGGAAAATATGCATTTAAAAATAATGCTGATGGTTTAATTGTTGAAATTCGCTACTCCATCCCTGCTCAGTTGTAACAATGATCAGGGCATGGAGCATTACTTTAAGAATTAATGACCACCTGAGGTTAACAGCCCACAGCCAAACCTTGAGCCTTCAGCTTTGTCAGATAGTCATTAATCCCCAGGAACTGTCCTGTGACTCCATCATTACTTCTAATTTAAAAAGTGTATTTTCTCCTTTTAATTTTCTTTTTACAAAATGAGAGTACTCAATTAGACTTTGTCATTAAATCACATCTGCATTGATTACCTAGGAAAAATAACGAGAGCAAAATGAAATTTCCCTATTTAATCATTGAATCCTGATTAAATATTTGTTATAAACATTGCATTCCAATTAAAGTTGCATAAAAAATGCACATTAGGCAAAGAATGGTATACAATTCAAAGCTGTAACATGTCCTGACATGCTGCCTCTATTTTATTCCTTTATTTCTTGCTGAACAATGAATTACGTTTGTGAGAAACTTCACCAGTAAGATTCAGCATCAGTGAACTATTAATACGTAACAGTAGCTAGGGAATTTCACAAATGTTTCAGTGATCTGATAGTGAAATCTGTTTAAATCATAGTGATGAAGATATTCTTAGAAGAATCACATTATCACAGAATTACTTTCTTTTTAAAGGTAAAACAATGAGCAAAAGAAAATACCTAGGTAAGATTTTGGACAACGATCCAAATTCTCTTACTCAAGCAGTTTGTGGTCATCACCAAAAAAAAAAGTTACATTTTTGTCCATGACACCGTTCTCTGGTGGAATCCCATAGGATCCCATATGCACCTAAAAATGCATGGTGTTGTGACTAAATTAATCTATGGCTCAGTCCCGAAGCAGCCACAGACAGCACACTATATCACAGAGCAATCTGTGTTGAAACACCAGATTCAGAATTAGAGTGAAACAGATTGATTGAAATTGGGATTTTGTAATGAGCTTTAGAAGGGAGTCCAAAGCTGGTTTAGGCTGATATTTGTCAGCTTAGCTCTCTCTGCTACTGAAAGGTACCTGCTATGCTGACACATGGACATATGAACAAAGGACTAATTCTCTTCAAAGTTTTGAATAATCACAGTATCAGTGTTAATTCTCAGCCACCTTTCTTGTTTGCATACAAATTTGTGCTTGTGATACCACATCCAGGTATGGACAGCCCAGCCACTGCATGCTCAGAGCTGGAGAACTGAGTCTGCAAATCAGACTGTGACCCACAAAGTGCTTTAGGTCAACATCTGCCATAGTTCATGTATAAGTAATCTAATTTCCTGTAAGAGAGTTTAATTTCTCCCTCCACTATACTCCAAATATTTTCTCATGCCCCCTTCACCCTCTGTCACAATATTCTCAATTTCCTCCAGATCCCATCTGTACTGCTGGACTAAGGAACAAGTCTATGCATTGAACCTGAAGAAAAAATTAATAAGATTCATTTTATATAGAAAATTATCTAAGCTGGGTTTTTTTTGTACACAAATGGTCATTGAAATTAGTCAATATAAAACACGTTTGAACACACCAATTGAAATTATCAATCAATATGTTTTAAGATTTTTTTTTCCTCCTTGTCTCATTTCAGCTTCTCTAATATGAAAGCAGACGGAGCAGCATAAAACCAACAACATCTGATCCTAAAATATACCTAAAAATTTTCAGGTTTTCTGAATGTTTCATTGCTCCTTCCAAGTCTTTTTCCAAAAGCTTGCTGCTTGCTTTTACAGTGTCTATATTTAGACTGTAGAAATCATACCAAAGGACTCATCTTTTTAGCACCTTTTATTTAATCACAACAATAATGTGAATTAATTTGGTAACAAGGCTAACATATTTGGTCACTTTCATAATTCTGCTATCAAATTAAGGATTTCAGAATAATTTCATCAGTAGCTTCCTGAAAGAAATTGAATGCGTTCTTTGTGCTGTCAATAAATTATTCACAAAAAATATCTCAGCTTTCAGTGACACACTGGATGGTGTTAGTGAAGTAACAGGAAGGTTACCTGGAGATAAAACTGTCTTGCAGCTGCCAGATGGTGTTGGACTGAACAAACTGCTGTGCAGAGTAGCTGAATTTTTACCAAGTAAGTGCACCATTACACACAGCCTTTTTATGTATTCAGAGGCTTAGGGGAATGATATATGCATATTTGATCCAATAAAAATAAAAGAAAATATTGACTATTCAGCATGTTCTTCATGTTGCCTTTCACACCCTTAATTATAAATTATACTCATAGAAACATCTTTCAATCAAAAAATCTCCATCTGATAAAAGCAAAAAAACTGTACTGAAAAAAAAAAAAAAACAACAATCAAAAATACCTTTACAAAGCCTGATGGAATTTAAAACATAACAAAGGCTATTTGCAAGACCTATTTGTGTTTAATAAGAATAATAAAAGACATCACCATTTGCTATTCTTAAAGAAATAAAATAATTTTGTAAATTGAATTATGGATTCCAGTTTCATTTTACAATAGTGCAAACATCCTAAGGATACAATTCAATAGACTTCACGTAGCAAAACACTAATCACGACTTTGAGTTTGTTCATTTTTTCAAAAAACCAAATGACTACCATAATTAAAATTACAGGATTCATTTTTAGGTGCAGTAGGTGGAATGAAGTGAACCAAGGCAAAACAAAAATCCAATCCTCCAAATCTTACTCTTGAAGAGAGAACGGGGGAAACTTTCATGGATGCATATGGTCTCATCTGAAAGAGCACTTCCCACACTAACTTCCCACTAGTACTTTAAGAAACACTGGTTCAAAACTGATTCAAAAGAAGGCTGACCTAGTGAGTCACCATTATCATTTATGGAAACCTAAGAAATACCTTCAAGGCCTCTTGCCCTTCTATTTGACCTTATCCTGTATATAAGAACACGGTCCGAGATTTCATACATTTATTTAAATACATGAGTAGACTTTAAAAAACCCATTTTCTGTACGGAAAGCACTCTTTCCACATTTATTATGGAAGCAGATGAGAACTCATATTCTCCAGTTTTTGCAAGTAAAACCATAGTAATAATTTCTAGGCCTATCACTGCCACCTTCTGAAACCCTGAAATACTATGGATTCATTAAAGTTACTTTATCCTAATTCATACACTACTAACACAGCAAATGTTTACTGCAAATAGAGTGCCTTGTTTTTAAAATCAAGTTTACAAATCTGTGCATGTTTTTAGCTTTTACAGCAGAGCCAGGTTAGAGGGAAGGTCTTGCAATTTAGCGTGATCAGCCACTTGTGAAGGGTACATATTTTTTAAACTTCACCTTTTAGCAATTATTCTGTAAATAGATGAGGACCTCTGTGTGTTTAAAAGGAACTTTACACATTAAACCACTCAAGATGATTTTTCATTTCTTTAATAAATTAATTCAGTGCTAATGAAGGATGAAAGACTGACTGAATCAGCCATTAATTTAACCTTTCCCTCTTGATAAGATCAGCTGAGCTACTCCTTTTTATGAGGGTATGTCAGCAGAAGAAGTCATTTTATAATAATTCAGTAGAATGTATAAACATGGTAGTATTTAGAAAATGCATTAGCAAGAAATATACTGAACTACCTTCAAGTTATTAAAATAACTGATTAATTAGCCTTCTTAATACCATACGGGCATCATCCGCAAACATTTTAGAGATTCAAATTTGAAACCATTTTAACAACTATAATTACTAAACATGACTACATATATATTCTTCTTTTCAAAAGGAAATCCATGAGCTCCTAGCAGGCTTAACCTATCTAAATAAAGCGATGTGTATATGACTTCCTTGTAAAAGGTTCTGGAAAAAAAAAAAAAGAAAAAATCACAAAAAACTGAGAGGAATGTGATAATCAATATAATACCCACCCAAGGAAGCAGCAGTAGGACAATAAGTCCTGTTGGAAAGATCTTCACTTGCATTATATATTCAGATGCAATTCCAATCCATCCTTGCCTTTTTTTTTAAATTCTCTTATGTTTCAAACTGATTTCTACTAGCAGCATGTAAGAGAATAAATAGAGCACTTCAAACATTTAGCTGTATTTTCTAGGACAGACTGGTTTACTGAATGTTTGTGTGTTGAAAAACCCCAAAGTTTAGGTTTTGGTCTTCTATGACACTTTTCCAGACCACACTGGAAGGCAGATTTAATGCACATTTTACTAGAAACTGAGTTTCCAGTAGCACAGTACTGTCAGGAAAACTATTTGGATAATTCAGTGTGTGTAACTACAAGAAGGAAAAAAACTTAAAAATCAGTATCATCTCAGGTTAAAGCAAAAGTAACCTGAACCCAAACCAAGGAATCAAGTGACAGTCACAACCCTCCTGCTGAACAGAATTCCAGTGTTGCAGATAATCTTTCATCATACGAATCCAAAACACCAAACACCTGTTCTGAAGAGTTCAAATTTATGTATTATGATGCCCCAATCTGGGGAAAAAAAATAAAGGAGTTCTGTGGAAGAGAGCATGCTTGAATCATTCATGCTTTCCAGCCATACTGTTCAATGAATGGACAAAACTGCCTGAATGGAAAAAATTGGGCACAACTTTATCTAGACTTTGGCCAATAATTCTTAGTGAATCCAAGAGTTCCAAAAATAAATGAACCTTCAATTTACTAACCCACTAATCTAAGTTTTAGGAATAAAAGCAGACAATGGTCTACATTTTGTACTCAAATATAAGAATCTTAATCAAACACCAGATAAATATATATAACTTCATAAAGTATAGTAATACCCCACAAATAAGTATTTCTACAATGATGAATACTTGTGTACAAATAACAGGCTATAGCTCTCTGTGTATATTCTTTACACATAATTAATACTGTAAAAGGCAATATAATTAAAAAGTCTTCCTCATACAGTGGAATTTTACAATCATTTTGCATCTGTGGTTATGGCCTACACATTTGCTTAAATTCTGGCAAAGAAAACATCTGAAATACATTATTTTCAGAATTGAAAGATATGTTTGATTTGATTTCTGATTTTTTTCCTAAACTACCGTTTTGCCCGCAGGTAAGAAATGTAAAGGCAAACATCTATAACAAAGAAATGCACAGGAAACAACAGCATATACTGTTCACCAGTAAGTACTAGATTATCCTTTGTAACCAGTGGAAATAAAGTTCTGTCATTAAATGAAATATCTTGCTTTTATCTAGCAGTAACATTACATCAAACCAGGGCCAGAAAGCATAGATATCTATAGAGGCATAGAGAAATGGATTCCAGCTGTTAAAATAAGCCCTGAAATACTCATTTTGCTAATATTGGTCCCAAAAGAGGACAACTGGAAAGAAGGGCACCCCAGCTCATTTTTATGATACAGACAAAAGTGTATTGGACACTTTTATCAGAGGTCTAAATGTACTCGGATTTATGTAGAACAGTCATGCAGGCAGTTGCAGTTTATTTTGAATGGAAATACATCTGCAGTATACAGCTAAAATCAAACAGCCTCTTGGAAGAACAAATATGAGATATTACAGCCATTTGGTCAGAATGACTTTCTTAACTCTCTCACTGGAGAATTAGGAAAAAAATATAAAGGAATCAATAAGGAAAAAATACAGAGAGATTCTGCAAGATCTAGGTTAAGATTATGTTGACACTGGATTAAGAATTTTGTAGCTTTTATTATTAAGAACTGAAATTCAATGCCAGCGTTAAAATGTTTTATTGGAAAACTACAGATAACCACCTGAAAAAAACAACTCTGGAATCATAAATTAGGTTTCTCAAACTTCTGAGGTATACAGAAAAAAGAAATAGACGTTAACTTTAAGCTACCTGGTTAAACTGTTAACAAATTTACGATTTCTTGTGTGGATGGTTTATAATATACACACGTTATTCCACAACCACATAAAATCTGCTACTGCTGTAAGATAGGATAAAACAGCTCACTCTTAGTTACTGCAAAAGAGCTAATTTCAATCCTTAAATGGGGTCTGGGTCTTTTATAATGGGGTCTGGATCTTTTTTCCTTACTCACTGGCTTCTTGAACCTCTATTCCTTGCTTACTGGCTTCATGGAGTGAGGGGATGCTTGTCTTTTTTTTAAGGGGAAAAATTAACCCTATTAATCTCAATGCTTTAAGATCAGCAATTGTTCAAGTGCTTTCCTCCAAGGATTTAAGTGGAGAAAAAGCAATCTCAGTTTACTTCTTGTTGGAGTGTACATAAACAACATTTATCATAATAAGCACTATTGTGCCCACATACTCTGCTGGCCATCTCAGCCCATCTTCCTTAGACTCTTAGTGAAAAATCCTTTCATAGTCTTATTTCACTGAAATAAGGTTTATTCTCCTCTCAGCTTTCTTTACTCAGTTTTTTTCTCTAAGATATTTACATGTCTTTCTTGCTTTTTCTCTTTGTCTTTTGGTGTATTTTTGAGTAAGACTTAGTTGCAGCAGTTCAGCATGCTAAGGGAGAAAAATGAAAATGAAATGTATTCAAGCAACTACAGCTGAACAAAACAGTGAGGGTTATTGGTTTTACCTGATTCTGGCCTGACTGAAATGCACCAGTTCCACACGAACTCCGATTGCTGATGAGGGACCTGAGCTCATGTTATGCAAGGGGCCGATGGGGCCCTGGTGACTTTGCACAGCTTTAAGAGAAGTTAAAGGAAATTGCTGGTATTCAGCACTTCAGGGGGAAAAGCATCAATTTACTGGCTGCTTAAATATGGATTTAAGAGCCTAACATCCTGAAGCCAGAACAGAAGTCAACTCTGGTCATATTTTAATAGTGTGTCTTTTCACAGGGTTCACTACTATGTATACTGAAAATTCTGTTTTCTTCCTTTCATCTCCCTCTTTTACCTCAACATGTTTTTGCCATAAGAACTCCAAGTAGGATTATTAATATTCAAAACTGCTTCACTGAGCACTGTGTGAGAGCTTCCTACAACAGCACTGTAACTCGTTATTTAGTAACCTCAACCCTAACTGAGATGTCTGAACAATATCTACAGTTCTGTCTACCCATGTGACTTTAAAACTATATGCATTCTGAAATAATTTGAAAACATTCAAACAAGCCTAAAATATATATTCGTATTATAAAGATGAATGTTATGAATGTTGTATTCAGTAATAGATATAATGGAAGTAACACTGTGGTCATTAAGGAGTACCCACAAAGCAGCTCCTGAGAACAGCAGCCTAAATAATGTTTTAGTTGCAGGTGATGCAAAGGTGCTTTCATATCCAAGAATAAATTCTGTTCCACAACAAGTTCTGTTAGCAAAGCCACGTACTAACCATCTACACAAACAACACAGCAGGAGGAGTGATTCGATTCCCCACGCTGACTCAAATAAAGTTGATTATTGTACTTGACTTGTTTCTGACAGGTAAGGCAGAGCTACAGTTACAGCTCATTTTCCAACCAGTGATCCTTTGTTCGCACATGGCATGATCCAGACCTGTGCATAAACCT
The DNA here is from genome assembly GCA_013399855.1 of Oxyruncus cristatus. Taxonomy (NCBI): domain Eukaryota; kingdom Metazoa; phylum Chordata; class Aves; order Passeriformes; family Cotingidae; genus Oxyruncus; species Oxyruncus cristatus. The sequence goes on from VXAY01002611.1 coordinate 776,029, forward strand.
TCTTCAACTGTAACAGTTAATTCCTGAGGATCAGTGGATATGGAATTCTGAATGGAGCATTAGCATTTTCAAGGGGAAATAAATTACAAAAATATTTAGCCAGTCTTCCAAAATACTGAAGTCCACAGTCTCAAAAATAGTTAGGAACTTATCTACCACCTAACTGAAGATAGGCACCTGTACTCCAGGTATATAGTTATGCCTCCGTTCCAGGCATGGAGCATCAACTTCATGGAGTGCCCTGTACTTCATCTAAAAAGGGACATTCTTCAGCTTTCCAATAGTAGCTGATGCCATTATTGTAACTGTAAACCTGTCTACAACACATGAACACTACAAGGGAGGTAAAGAATGGAAATAAACTGGCCATACCATTTCACTGTTCCCCTCTTGCCTTTGGTACAATTCTTGGTGCAAACACTTCCCTTTCTTATTAAAAGCCATATTGAAATCACTCTGCAGGCCACCTGAAAACTACGCCTGGCTTAGAGAGATTCCAGCCTAGAGAAGTTTGCACGTCACAATCATAACCTAAACAAAGTATCCTATAAGTCATCCAAAAATATTTATCACCTGATATATACATGTGTCCAGTTTGCAGCCATGAAATCATAGGTGGGATTAGCTCCAGAAAGGTCAGGTTTGCTGAAAGAAAGAGAACTAAATTTCTGGCAGTGAGGCTGTGGCAGAGCAATGATCTATGTAACACAGAAGACTGCCTGTTAGAAGAAGCCAATATTACAACAGTCATCTAGAATTCTAGTATGGACAATAAAATAGCAGGCGGAGCAATTTATTAGTGTTATCTTCCAGAAGTGGAAATCCTGGACTTGGAATTAGTGCATATTATTCCACCTTCTCTTTACTATTTTAATTTTCTCCAAGGCATGGGTAATCCTAATATGAAAATAAACAACATCAGAAGCAGACATTGTAAGAGGTTTAGAGGGTGGCAGCCTATACGTCCCTATCCCAACAACATGGGATAGCTCTGGATCATCATAACGGGGCACTAACACCAGATATGTGGAATTATTGAAAATCTGCTACAACAGCAGACCTTATGGGCTGTATAACCCCAAAATGATAGAGATGGAGTAGTGACCACAACTGATAACCCACAGGAGATCATTGATCACTCTTGGCAGGACAGTCTCTGTACTGTGAACTAACAGTAAGCCACATCAGAGAAGATCCAAAAAGCTGCCAGCCTGGAAAATAAGAGCCTCTGGCTTCTCAGCAACATCCCGTGTGAGTACACATGAGCTATTGACAGCTATTGATGTGAATGATGGGACCATGAATGAAGGGTCCTTCCCAAAGCTGGGCTGAACACTGCTGATGTGGGAAAAACTCAATTTTCCCCTACCAAAAGAGGTTGTTTCCTGCAGGCTGAGGCAGTTGGTGCCTTATGCAGCCCTTGCTGTCCAGATTTGCCCTATGGTTTGCCTGCTTCCAAAGTTGGTGATGGTTCTTACAAATTCAGGCAAAATTAAGCTTTGAAACCAGTGACTGGCACAAGCAAATGAAACCAAATGAAACTGTGTGTCAGCCAACAGTGTCTTGACATTAGGGATTAAACTTATTCACGGAAAATAGCCAATGAATGAATTTTGATCAGTGACATTTTAGCTTTACCTTGGCTTTAACCCTTCCTGCAGCTGCTAACTGAAAACTGTAACTCGGTAGAACATAAAAGGTGTGATCGCACCATGAATTTACTAACTAAAACAATAATAACATCTATTTTATTCCATGTAGGAAATCCTAATAGATATTGTGAATTTCTAACATTTAACCACTACTAAGGCCCGAGCTGTCTGTGAAAAACTTAAGGTCTCATCTTTAATGTTAATAGTAATCTCAGAACCCTTTTTATGCAAAGTTAGTATTAATTTTCCCCCATGTATGTTGTATAAAGCGAACACCAGCTGAGTTATCTCAGGCTTGGGAGATTTTCTGCTGACTTTTTTGGTGTTGGCCATCCAAAGATGCCTTTGTGCTGGTTATAGTAGCACAACACAAAAAACGTAACAGGAAAAAAAATGTAGTGTCTGGTAAGGGCCTAATATAGGTGGCTGAAGAACCTTTGGGAGCCACAGTCTAAATACAACAGACCATACTCCACCTTGATCTTACCTGTTTCTGAACTTCTCTGAACAGAAATCTTTTGCTCATAAAAGGGGCAAGATGAAGAACAAAGTATATCAGAGAAAAAAAAAAATTCAAAATCAATTAGGAACATAAACATACAGGTTGGTAAAAATAGGTTTTCCATAGAAGTTGAGGGGAAATTTGAGAATTCTGTCAGATATTTTCAAAGCCTTTTAAGATCTGGTCCTAAATACATATCTAAGGAAATAGTTGAAAACATAACATTAACTAAACTTCCCTTCAGTCTTAACCTCATACTCTGAAAAATGCTTCCACCTTGACGTATGACTAGCAGAAACTATTCTGCCTTTAAGAACAAAAGGTTGTATTTCTGTACCTAATTTTGCATATTGAGGTGGGAAGTAAAAAATTATGGCCAAATTAGGTTGGAAAATCCAGAGCATGCACTGCTTATCAGAACTCTAGCATCTGTCAGCATGAAAAATCATATATGATTAATTTATTTTTAGGAGTCTATATCCTCCTGTAAAACTGCACAGCTTGCCTGCTTCAGCATATTAAGGCCTCAGGGAGGTAAATTGCAACAGTCATCCTTTATAATCAAAGTGTGTTTAACAAAATTGTTAAGGGAATTTCCTTAACATCCCCTCAATAGCTGAATGGGCAACTGGTCAACTAGTGAGCCATGTTCATGTTTTTCCAGTTCCTGCCCCAATCATCACTATCCTACCTGCACTTGATATTAGACATTCGTTCCCTTTCAGTGGCACGCGAACAGATTACATGATATCAGCCTGGCCTTGGAAACCTCTGTAGCCAGCTCCATATTATCTGATTTTACTGAAGTGAAAGTGAGACCAAACCTGGCATGCAAAAAAATAATTGGGAGAAAAATAAATAAAATAATATGCTTTAAAATACTTTTTCAGTATTTCATTTGATTGGCTAATATTGCAGAAACATCTTATATATTAAGAAAAAAACACACACAGGAAAAAAAAAAATCCTTGCAAGAGACCTTATTCTCCTTGGAGCAGAATCCACTCTGTGATTTTAAGGCAAGGAAAACTGCAGAGTATGATGAGGAAAGAACATGTCAGGGTGGGTTTTGAGCTGACATCTCTCTCTAGCTTATACTCATTGTTATCTTGAAGATAATTTCTTTCCACCTTTCCCTGCATGGAATCTGATACTCTCCAGAAGGAAATTCAGAGTACATGAAGTGTTAAAACATAAAGGCATTATGTGTGAATACAACAGAAGAGTCAAAATCAACCATAAAATAGGAGTGTTACATAAAACAGACAGAAAAGGAAATTAGAGAGTTACCTCACAGTAAAAATAATACTGCAGCTGTGAGAATGCTGCTGCATCAAGCAATTAGCGCAATTTCCAGGGCATTTTAATCTGGTGTCCTGTAGGTGCTAAAGAGCGTGGTTAGACAGACAGGTCAGTGCTTGCCTCCCTGAAATACGCCCTGTCTGCCATACGGCGCTGCAGTGAAATCGCAGTGCTGTGTCAAATTCTTACTCACAGTGCATGGGAGGCATTTGCTGTGTCTGCTGGTGCCACCTACAGTGAGCTGATGGCAGCTGTGCTGGTTTGGATTCTCCCTTTACTACAGCAGTCATTTGAACAAGCAAGATGGAATAGCTACCCAAAATGCTTTAAAAAAAATTATTTAAAAAGCAAAATAAGTCTTTCACGATACAGAAAAATTGGCATAGCAAGTTGGAACAACACTATTCAGAAAAAGGAGCAGGCAGGCAAGCAAGCAGGTAAAACAGAGGAAAAGAGATCAGTGAGTAGTCAGAGACTAGCCTAGTAAACAGAATGCAAGCCAGATCATCTGGCTTTTGCTAACAGATATGTAAATGAAAAATAGATTATTCAGCTTGTAGAGAGAAACAGACCACAGATGGATAAGATGAACATATATTTGTGACTTTGAAATGAGACTTTTTGTATCTCACTATACCTTCTTTACTCCCTTTCCAATACATAAGACCATGACTTTTGTTATTCTGTTACCCCATTCTGCACATGTTTGATAGATGGCAAATAGTACGATCAACAGAAATATAGAAAATAAGAATTCAGCATTAGGAGTATCAAACAGATGTGTTTGCCATGAAGAAGACATTGAGGAATCTGTGTACTACTCCCATCTTTGTCATAGACTTATTTATACATCTCTGAGCATGTCTAAACAGCCCATCACAGAGCAGTGCAGAGTCCTAAACTAGAATATCTACATCAAGTATGCAGCAAATTCCAGTTCCTGTGTCCAGCACAGAACATCTGTATTATAGCAGCTCTCTCAGAAGAACTCATGAGCTAATCCATGTCCATGTTACGGGACTCGGTCAGTGGCAATTTGAGGCCACTTGAACTACTCTGGGTGGTAGGGTGAAGCATTGTCTACATCATTACCTTAGATCTGTTCATGTTTCTCTTCCCACTCTCAAAGCAAGGTAACATTTCTTGTCTCACCTTGTTGCTTATGTTTACTATTCAGTCTGCTTAATCTCTGAGGCACAAATAAGATAATCAACACTCACAAATGTCACGAAACTCAAGGGCAAAGTTAAGATCCTCACTACCGTGAGGATCGGTTTCATGTTGTATGGTTTTTTTGGCACTTATAAACAAATTCTGTATTTCTCTCTAAAATTTGTAATTTTTTTTTCAGTAAATGCTGTGAAATTGTTAAAGAACTAGGATATGTGCAACAGTATTAGAAGCTGTACTTCATAGAATCACAGAAACATAGAACTGTTAATGTTGGAAAGACCCTTATGCTCACCGAGTCCAAACATTTCACTTAATGAAAACCCCCTGATGAAAATAAGTAAATCGGATATTGCTGAAAGAAAAGCAAGAACTGAACCCACTGTCTATTTCACTACTTACACACCAAGAGTCTTCAGCCAAAACATACCCACATTGCTTAGAAACCAGAAAGAAGACAAAGTCACGAAGAGTTTATAATTTAAATAAACAGAGATACCATGTGACATTCAAAAGATTATCATCCTCATTCCAAAGAAATGCAAGATGAAGGACATAATTTGTAACACCAAAATGAAAACAAAAAGTGCCAACACAAGGCTGAGAAGACAGTTCCCAGGCCTGGGGAAGCTGGGATGGACATCACTCTCACTGTTGAGAAGGTCATGATAGAGCATACACTGGCAGCTATACTGAACAACTTGAGACGTTGACAGGGAACTAAAGACCACTTGATTTGATAGATAATAATTGATTATACCAACCTGCATGTGGTTGCAGAATCAGTCAGAGTTATATACATCCAAATATAAACACAGTCTGTGTTTCTACCAACCTCTGCAGTCTATTTATTAAAGTTTTGCAGGCAAGCCAACACATAATCCAAAATACTCAGTCCTTCCTAAATCAGCTCACTCACACTGAAGTAAGAAGATAATTTAGAATAGAATGGCCTGTGATGATATCTCATACACCTCTCTTAATATGCAGGAAATCCCTCAGACATGACTACACCAGCAAGCATCATTAAATTACCATTAGTTTCAGGCACAAAGCAGCTTTTGTTTTCATTATTTGAAGTCCAGAACAATACGCTTTCTAAGACAGAAGTATCTAACCTGACAAAAGAACGTCACCATTTCTTCCATTTTATAGCATTACCTCTTGATTTCAACTGCAATTTATAAATGCTATAAAATGCTATGAGATATTATACAATAATTTGAAAGAAATTCTTAAAACAGATTCCAATTAAAAAGAATTCAAATTCTTCTTAAAACAGAAGAGAGTGCCTTAAGGAGGGAATTACTAGATCTGCACAACCATCTTTTTTTTTTAATTTGGGAAGTTATTTTTTTTTGAGTGCTTTTAAAATAACACATCCCATTTTGCAGTTGAGGGAGATTCTTCAACAAGATACTACATTATCAGTTTTGCTCTTAAATTTTTCCTCTCTTGCCTGCATTCACAAATTGAATTAGAGGAGACGGTGAAATGAAGTGTCTTTTAGACAAAGACCTTCTGATGCATTGCTTAGGAAAAAGAGAAAAAATGGGAGATATATATGCTAATAGCTGAACAAAACAGAATTTCGATCATACTGATCTGAGCAAAGGAGACATACACCACACGTGTGTCACCAAACAGCAGCCAGTATATCAAAGCCACACAGCATGCTAATCAAATACAAATTCCTGTAGGAATATTTTTTGTGAAGCACTGCAATGGTGCACAAGAAAAACTATGATGCATAAAAAAAAAAAAAAAAAAAAAAAAACCAAACCAAAACAAACAAAAAGAAACCCAAAACAAAACAAACAAACAAAAAACCCCACAAACCAAGAAGAAAGGGATTTGGGTCCTGTGGTAATTTTTCAAACTATGAGGACTGAATAGGATCTGATCACAGTGATAGTGGATGAGGGTAATAACTAAGAACTTCACTTGTAAACACGAGACTTGGTCTAACACGTTGAGCTGGTCGAGTGATAAGGAAGAACAAAGGATAATCACAATGACAGATGCAAGTGTGCAATTTGCCTGTGAACCTTGAGCAACCATAAATTAACGGTAAGCTGTTGAAAGAATTTTGTGTAGAATGTGTTAATTTCTTTATGTAATACTCTTTACTGATCAAGAAAGCTTATATGATGTGTGTAAGAGTACTTATTTCCATTTCTTAACGTGATAACTATTTACAGAAGCTCATGAGCAGCTGTCCTACATGAGCTAGACTGTTGTTTTGACTCATAGTATAGACAGGCAAATGAGGTACATTAGCTTTTGTAGTGAATATACATGTACTCTGTAATTGTTACACACCATACAACTATCTTGTCAACAGGATCAACATTTTGTTCAAAATGTAAAGCTACTGCCTTCACTTCTCCTCCACTATCTATATACATTTTGTACCCATACGAATTGTCCACGTTGACAGAGATCCAGAAATGTGTGTATTTGCTCAAGTGAAAGCACAGACACCTCAGGACATCAGCTCTGCATATCAGCTGTGTTGGGAGTGTGCACATAGCACAGATTCTGCAGCACAGCATAAAAGGGATGATTTGCCTCTTGAAAATTCCATAAACTTTTTATGTCTTGTTGCATTGAATTCAAAACTGTAAACAACTTCTTCTTGTATAAAGTTTTGTACATAAGCCTTTTCCTTTACAAAAATCCTCTTCCTTTCAGTCCACCTCAGCTTTCTGCGAGTTTCCCACAGTAGTTCTTTAAGATTATCCTAAACCCTTTTTATTTTCTTCAAATATTTTTCTTTGTTAGATTAGCTGTCCACACTTGGAACGCCTTCATTGCCAAGAATTCTTTCCCTGTACCAGGCCATTAAAGCCAGGCCTCTTTTTCCCTTCAGTGCCTCTTAAATTATCCTAATATGCTCCTGACACTTTCCAAAGGGTTTCTCCTGAGCCTCAGCCTTTGCCTTGCCTAATACAGATCCCACTTGTCTTGAGGCAGAGAACATGCTTTACCCACCTAAAAAAACCTTGTAAGTTTACAGCCTATGTAAATGCTTGCTCACAATAATATCTGTAATATCCCCTATGTAATATATAGATGCATTAAACAGCTAGCCAAGCTGCACATTTCTGTCTTTGAGAAAAAAATTAAATAACTTGGGTTAAATAACTTATTTATAAATAAATATATTAAATAAATAACTTATTTAACCCAAGTCCCAAATAACTTGGGACTTGGAGAAATAGACAGATTTCAGCAGGTAGGAAAAAATAAAAGCCCAGCAAAGTAAGAATGAGGCTGAGGAGAAGCAAAATTTATAGGAGAGTCTTAGGATTCTGAAAAACTCAGAGGATGTCATATTTCTGCACTAAGAGCTTGATACATTACAACAAAAGAGCAATACGTAGTTTAGAGCACTTTAGGTTGCTTAAATGATACCTATGCTAAGAACTTTGGAACAAGGCTAACAGCACTGCATTTTAAGTACAGTAGTTGTCTTTCAGATTTTACAGTACTTAATGTTACATACCAGAAAATAGCATTTCCCAACACTAGACTGCTAGGTGATGTAAAATTATTTAAAGTTTAAACAATTATATTTGTGAGTCTTTGACCCTTACATGTATTGTTCCAGTGAAGCTTCTCTGTTATTTAAAAGGCAACAATAATTTCTTAAAACATGTAACTTGGGTTTGAACTACACCAGTGTGGAGAAGGGGAAGGAGCAGACATACTAACATTTTAGAAGTATTTTAGGATTCTCACTAAAACCCACTGAACTATAATGTGAGAAAACCTAGGAAGTTTCTTGCAGAGTCTTATATCTGTGTATTGCAGTATGGTCTCATCCCTTAGATAAAATTACTACTATTATTCATATGGTATTTGCTAAATTAGGCATACATTTCTATAAGCACTGTTTTTCACCACAACACTCCATATACATCCCTGACTGCCAGTTGCAGCCCCTCTTGAGAGAGATGAAGCCATGAGTAATAGAAACGAACAGAGTGGAAGGTGGCATAAACCGAAAATAAACATTAATAATCTTTAACCTCACGCTGATTCATTGGCTCACACAAATAAGGACTCTGGGATTTGGTCCCTCTTACAGAGAAGGAAACTATAGTGTTAAGTCTTTAATCATCCCTTAAGCATTATCTTTAGCAGTAGCATTGGAGTAAGGCCACAGAAGTGGGCTGACAACTCATGCATCAAACCATCATTATGCACCTGAGGTTGGGCATTGGTGGTGGGTGTATTGTGTGGTGCTGTCATGTTACTGTGGCTCATTTCCATTCCTTATATTTAAAGGGTTTGGATATTTTGAGAGGGAAGTCTCCAATACACAAAGCCACATGCCATTCAGCCAAGAAGGGGAAGAATGCTGGAGTAGGTGCTGGGGAAAAGACAGGAAAAGCTTTGTTAGTGTCATCTGGATGAGAGGGTAGAGAGAGTTGAGAGCAGGGAGTTTAGTGCAGAGACTGCAGTCTATATCAGTCATCTGAAAAAATATTACAAGAAGACAATATACCACTTAATCCATTCCTAACAGTAAAGTTTAAAATTGTTTAACAGTGAGTTAAATTTCTGAATCCAGAAATTTTCATATTTGCAGCTCTCTCACTATTTGAAAGAGCTCTGTCTTAGATTCCTGATCTACAAGAGGATAAGGGGTTACTACTGCTTTGGTATTTTTATTGCTGCATAATTTACATATTTTTCTGAATATTTTAAATTCCCCAGCTACCTGGGTTTATTTCTGTGTATTCATCCATGCCATGTTTTTGGATTGTTTTTGAAATCAAAACATGGATGATATAAAAATTTTAATTAAACTTCAAAAAGAAGAAACCTTCATTTCCAAACAGCCAGTGTCTTGACCAATGTGTTTTAAACCCATTTTCCTAGAAACAAAAGCCAGGTCACTATTGTTTAATCCCTCTGGATTTAACTTTGTTTATGGGCTTCAGCACTGTAGGCAAATATTTTTCTCACCATTGTCTTTCAGAGGCCTCCTATTCTTTATAGCAGATTTTCTACAGTGCAGCTGATTCAAATCAATTTTCCCCTGAAAAATCCCAGCTTCCAAAACCCAGCACTTCACTTAGAAATACTTAGTCTTTAGGCAGGATGATACCAAAGAGAACAGAAACAGGTGTTCAGAGGCTTCAGTACTGCAGAGTAGAACTAATAAAATGGCAGCACAGAGCTACTAGCTATTAGTACTTGTGAATTTTGAAGTCACACGGTTCTCAGATGATGGTAATCCCCATTTTAAAAGACTGCTAGTACATCAGGTCAGGCACATAGTTATGTTTTAGACTGTTAAAGTGTAAAATTCTGACATTAGATAGCAGAATGGATTTAATTTTGTATTAGAAAACATCTGGAAAATAGTTTAAAGGTTCTGGACTTCAAGTCCAGCCTCTGAATCCAAAAGAAACTGCGGCAACAATGGCTTTCTGGAGGATTTTCTTCTTTATAGTGCTAACATGAAATTCCTGCCAAAATGACTGCCACATTTAAAATCAGCATTTTCTGCATTTCAATTTAGAATTAGCTAACTAAGAGCAGAGGTGAAGCAGTTTCAGTCTCTTTCCAAAGTTAGATCCTTCAATTTCAGTGTTTAATAACTACGGTTCATGTTCCATGCAGACAGTTCATCCGTTGACTGCTGCCTGTAGCAATAAACCACATATAGAGGCTGTTGCTTATACTTCATGTACTGTATAGCATAGATTATTGTCTCTATTATCCCGAGACAATTCATCTGCAATGCAACACCGACACACCAACCCTTGTATACTTTCTCTAAGGACATTCCTCCTGTCCCTGCAGCACTAGGAAGTGCCTTCAGAGTGCAGCTCGCACAGCAAGGCAGCCACGGCTGGGGCAGGTGGAGCAGCTGCCACCCCCCTTCCACCCACCTGATCCTGCCAGAACCGCTGCTGCCATTTCAGGCCAGGAGCAAACTAATTTTGGCTGAGAAACTGGCTGGGGTGACAGAGAGAGAGAGACCCTGGATCAAATGGGTTTTTCAAAATTGACACTTGCTGTATTCTAGATGTTTTAGAAGGCACTTGATCTCACTCTTAACAAACTAGATCGTAGATTTGATGTACAGCATACATTCTAAAACACTGTAGAATTATGAAATTCACAAGTTCTATATCACAAAAAACAGGAGTTAAGTCCTTTTTTCCTGCCCATGATTAACGTAAACATTGATGTGTTATTTGTTTATTGTCATATTTTGAACTCTTTAAACTTGATTTCTTTCTGTAGTTTCTCATGAAAATATTATTTACTGATCAAAGCATCTTTTTTTAGTGCTTTAATTTCATGTGTAGACATTTTTGGCTAAAGATAGACAATTATGACTTAGGCATTCTAATCCCTCCATATCAGAGTAGCACTTTTAGGCTTATGTCCTTAAATGTAAGCTGGGGAGGATCTGGAGAAGGGCGTGAGGAAAAAAAACTACAGATCCTGCTTTCTGCCATTTTGTGATTAATTTCGAATAAAGCCTTTCTCCAATTTTCCAAAGCTGTCTCCCCATACAGTATGAACCATATAAATAAATAAAAAGGTAAAAACCTGCATATTTAGTAAATACTCACTATAGAAACTTAACCTCTAAGACTATTCTACCCATTTATAATCAATTCAGGAGCTGCTTCTTGTGTACCTCCATTATACAGTTAATCTGCTGTAATCACAGAGATTAGTGTAATGGTCACTGCAGTAGAAGTAAAATTAATTTTTAAAAAATCATTTATTTTTACCATCACTCTACCTATCATTGAAGTGCACATAATGCTAAGAAGGGTCACGTAAGAGATGATATGTATCTATGATAAATTATGCTCCATTCTAAATAAGTGGAAATGTGACCTGTAACAAACAGGAAGTTCTGAATAGAGAGAGAATTGCAACTGCTCTGTGAAATAAATAACACTGAAGCCGTATTTTTAAATCTACAATTTCTTTGCTTTTGTAAAAGAGATATGACAGCCACATATTCATTAGAAATTTAGCCCCTGATCCAGGTGGGATTCACTCATGAATAGCCACATTCTCCCTGACAGGGCATCTGAACCTCTTCCCACTTAGGAAAGCAGAACATACAAAAAATCCACCTCCTTTTGAACACATTTATATAAATACAGAGAAACTTTACAGAGAACAAAAAATGGCACTGATTTAGGTAAGCAAATGCCACAAGACTCCCATAAAGTTTTAGTGCAGGGTTGATTTTGTTTGTGTATCCATTAATATGCTAAATATATCACCACATTTGGCTTCAATACTGACTGTAAAAATAGGAAAGGCCATCAAGACAGAGGAGAGCTTAGCATCAGAATTGATATGGAAAAAATAAGGGAAGAGGCAAGCAAGATGAATTAGAGTATTCTCAACACCTTTTAAAAGGTTATTCCTTTCAATTAAAATTTTTCCAGATAAAACATACTGGAAACTGTATTCAAGAAATCCTAATAGTCCTAAGGAAAAAAGGTAAGTTAAATTTAAAAGGTTTGTGATCTGCAGAAATTTAAATGTAAATACAATAAATAAGCATGCTTTTGAAGAAGAAATATGATAACAAAAATTTTTTAAAAATGCAATTAACACATTAATGTAGTTACAGGGTCTGATCTGAAGAAGAATGCCTTTAGTCAGAACCTGTGTGCATTTCTGGAGGATAATGACAAGGGCTTGAAAAACCTTAAGGCAACAACTGCAGCTTTTATTCAGTCCACTTTGTACATCAGTACAACAATCCAGCTCTGTACCATTGTGTTTATGCAGAAGGTCAACTGGATCTCCCTCAGCCCTTAGGGCAGAGCTGATGACAGTTCTTCATGAAATGCAAGGTTCTTTGATGGACACAAAATTTGAAAAAGAAACCTTTTTCCTTGGAGTAACCACAATCTGCCTTCATTTATACCTCCTTAGGGCTGGCTGAAAAACTCATCCCTCTCCTCTCATTCCCACCCACCCACCTACCCTGAGCCAAATCCCTGTTCGTTTTTACAAGCCCCACTCTGGAAATTAGTCCAAAGCACCCACATCACTTAAGGTACTTCAGGAGACACCAGATGAAGCTCTCAGCAACATGGGGATCTAGTCATCCTTGAAACATTTTCTATGATAAAGTTTGGTCTTTTGGTCTCCATTTGCACTAGACACTGCTAGCTACCAGTCCTAGATACTTAGGTGAAAGAGGAATGACAAAATCTGACAAGTTTTCCCTGCTATCTTGAGCCTCATTCTTTGAAATACTGTATTGTGATACTTAACCGGACCTTATAATTACTTCTCATGATTATTACTCATAATAATAACAAGAAGTCATTAAATGAATCTCTGTTCAGTTTAAACCACAGGTAGGTTCTTCTCATACTGCTCTGCATTTTCATCCATGTAAACTGACTACCAAATGTTTTGTCCATATTAGATGTGATAGCCTTATAAATCGTCTGATGTCATGCTGAAAGCCCACAAAATATTCTTTTAATCTGAAAACTACAAATCCATTCAATAGCAGCATATATTTTGTGCAAAGAGAAAGCAATAGAGAGGACAGGTTTTGTTTTTTCTTTTTTTCTTTTTTTTTTTTTTAATTTTTATTGCTGTTCTCAGCAATTTACTTCACACGTCATGAGACAATAATCATTGGTCATAACTACTTTGGGCAGGATTTGATAAAAATGGCCTCATGATGAAATGTTTCCTACTCCATAGCTGCTAAATTACTTTAGTGCTTGGTTAATGGTTTACGAAAAATAAGTGAAGTATATGAGGAATCAGAGAAACATTTGGGCACTTTTTAATGAACTTCTGGGTAAAATTAAGAATTCTACTTAAGCCTGTTTTTTATCAAAAGGGGAAAAACTGATTGGAGAATGATAGACTGTTTTTTGAAACTTCCATTTAACTGACAGGCCAAAATAAATTCCCGGACAAAGCAAGTTTGACATCAGTGCCACCCTTCCCTTAAGGCGTTCTGAGCCTCTCTCTCCATTGTGACTCTCAAGTCAGAAACTGAAGAAAAAAGATTTATTCCCTAAGACATTCACTTGCAACCTAGGACACAAAACTGCCAGATCTTCTGGGACAGGGCTATTACTTCCAAAAGCAGGCAGCGAAGACCGACAGTCCATAGAAGACTGACCAAGAGCAGCTGAAACCATAGCAAAGGACAAGGTGTTTTGAGAAGGGAGAACTAAACAAGAATGTTGTATCTTGTATGTCTAAACAAGATTAATCTGAGTATGTAACATGTGAACACTGTTTCTAGGCTTTCTCTTCCAGCAAGTGTGTGAATAACTCATTTATTTTGCTTTTCTTTTGAGTACAAGACCAGATGTCCCCCTTAACTTTCTTTTTTTTTTTTTTTTTTTTTTTTTTTAAATACTCGGATCAATTATTTTCTNNTTTAAGTAGCATGATCAATTCAATTCTCAAATTTCTCTTTTGGCATCGAGTACATGAGCTTTTTCCCTAATGCAAACACTATTTTTATTATTAGAGGTATTATTAGTGTGCCAAACTGCCTGTCACTTTTTTGCATAGCCTTACTTCCAGGTTTGTCAACAGCCTGGAGTGAGTTTGTATTTGTTGTCCCAGAGAAAACCTGTGTAAATGGTAAGAATGCAGAGAGGGCTATCTACTGAAGCATACATTGGCTGCACAACAGTTACACCAAAGTTGTGGCACAAACACCCTGTAGCTGCAAAAAACCGGTATCACTGCTGGGTCAGAGGTGTTTAAGCCATTCGATTCACAGGGATATCTCTCATCAGCATTTCCCGGTTTCACACACAAGCATTCTTTCACCTTTCAATTCATACAGTTTACAAGGCCTCAGTCTTGAGAAAATACCACCCTTTAAAGATAGAATTTTAAAGAGCCAAAGAAAACAAAAGGCAAAATGATTGAGACAAATAGTCCTGTGTTTTACAATTTAGTTGCTGAAATCGAACTCAGATTTGATTAACAAGTTAGGTCTTAATTAACATATTTTGAGGGGGAAAAAGTCCAATAACAATAATAATATTGAGTCCTTGCAATGCTTAAAAACAACCAATGTTAAATGGTTAATTTTTTGACAGCTAGTAAATAAAAATATTTTGGCTTAACAAACTCCTTAAACAAGATTAATGATTGATTTTTTTGCACACATTTTATCTGTTCAGCATTACATTGGTTCACAGGCCAATAAACTCCTTTTCACTGTTATTTTCCTTAAATCACTTTTGCCTTGCCATCACAAGTTTGATTTTTTTGTAAATAAATTCTACACAAGAAGCTTGAACAAAGCCTCAGGCAAAGGAGAAGAAAGCTTTTGTCCTTTTCTTAAGTATATCAGGAGAATCAGAAATACTGTCATTGAATAATGACATTAAGCAGTCTTCGTTTTCAACTGTTAAGTGGAAATTCATTGTTGCAAAGGATATTCTAAAGGAAAAGGGCAACAATGGATTAGAGTGTGGCTGCCTTTACTCATTCCCCTGCAGAACTGGTGTCCCAGGATAAGCCACTTTACTCTTTTGGGATAACAAGAAGAATGCAGAGTTCATAAGACTGACGTGTGAGCAGTGATTGATGTGCTGTAACATTAATGAAAAAGATTTGCTGAGCACTACTAGTAATGCTGAGCACTACTATTACAGATAAACAAATAGCCTATTTGGGAAGGGTATAATTTTAGGGCAATTAATCTTACACAACGTATCAATATCTTGAGGGATTACTGAAAAAAAAAAAAAAAGGAAAAAAGATGCATCAGAAACAAGGAGAAACTTGGGAATTTTCTTCTCAGAGTCCAAGGTAACATAGGATATGCCATTTTCATGGTTTCATTCAGTAATGTGCTATTTAATTTTGCAAGCAGATAAGCTGACTTATTCTGTGTCCCAGAGGCATGCAGGACTGGATAAATTTGAGACTGCTCCACAAAAAACTAGATAAGCTTATACCATAGCCTAGACTGCTGTATTTACTAACTCCAGTGACTTACAGTTTACAGGCTAGTTTGCTCAGTCCATGAGTCAAACTGCTGGATTCCAGACTTTGTACCACTTCAGTCCTGTTTGCTTATATAAGATTCTAGGAATATACTTGCAGTAGTTAGAAAAGCTACAACACTACTCCTATGGTAGCTATTATGCACAATTTTAGTTCTATACCTTTATAAATCTGAAAACAAGAGACAGTGCAAGAGCAATTATAGTAGAACCCTTCTCTAATAGATCCAACCTCCAGATAATCTGATAATTTAAAACACATTATTAGTTGGGTGTTCAACATCTTAGTTACCTGCTTCAACTTCTGACTACATTCAGTTTTATGTCATCAGAGTTTCTCATCAGCAGTTTATCTTTTTGACTGTCAATGGCTGCCTGCTACAGGTTCTTTATCAGTGCACAAGCTGTTAAGCACTAGAGCATCACTGCATCACTTATCTTCATAAAACCAGAAATACTTGGTAAAGGAAGAATTCATTTGGTTTCTTTCAAGCACTGCAGAATTTGCTGTAGTGAAACGCCATCCTTAATGCTTTTAAAGCTTAATGGTTTCCCATCAGTTTTAATGTATATTTAATTAGAAAATAATTGTTTCCTTGCACAAGCGTCAGCTCAAAACTGAAGCTAAGTTATTTGCAGACAAATAAGGAGACAATGCCACAGAAAAATTCTAGAACATGCAATGAAAACAAACTCAGTCAAGCATATGGGTCCTGACATGGGTGCAGAGGGAAAACATATGGCTATGCTCGCAGCAGATATTGACTGGATCCTGACATGTTTCGAGTATAAAAAGAAAAGCAGTTTGAAAACAAGCTGTGCATTTTGTTGCACACATTCATAGAGGCATCATTCTCTATAATGCTTAATATTAAATTATATTACTGAAAATTAAGTGTTAATCACAAGGAACAGATTAGAAATCGAGCACTATGCACTTCTGTCATCTCTGTACACAAACAGTCGGCCAGATGTCCACTGGCACCAAGTGACCAACTCCAGGGAAAGCAGCAGATACATTTCTGGACAGAAAAGAGAGGTCAGTTGTCCCCTCATTTTGACAGAAGCTACTGTGATGGGAGGGAACACTGTTTGAACACTGCCAGAATCTCTCTCTTGCTCCCTGGACAGTAGCAGTGGAAACAACACAATACGTGCAATATACTCAGAGATTTTTTGTCCTTTTAATGAGATTTATATCATGTGCTGCTGTCTAAACGGTTATCCTTTTCTGAATAAGCAACTAATTCTCTTCAAAACTCTATTTGTACCAAGGTGTTATTGCAGTATCTCATAAAAATGAAATATCATCAATAAATAAAATATTGTTTTACTAATATTTCAACTAGTATTTCTTTGACATCTGTTTAAATCAATTTATATTCCAGTCAGAATTCACAGATATTTCTGTAACTTCTTATGTCTTTAATTATAAGCATTCCAGATAAGGTAATTAATGGGAATTCCACAACAGTCTCTCCCAGATACATTATTTTCAATTTACAGATGTTAAATTGGGCCACCAAGACTAAGAAATATGACCAAAGCCTACCAAAATCCATTGATGAGGAAAGTTCATAATCTATATTTCCCAAATTCCAGGCTAAAGGTTCAATTGAATAGAATTTTTTATCAGGTTTTACATCTTTCTGAATGTAGGGCAGAAGATCCTTAATTAAATGCTTAAAACTCAAACTGTTTGGGTACCAGACAGCTTCTCTTCTATCATACATTACTTGTAATATCTTTATTTTTCCTAGAAAAGGAAAAAATGTGTTTGTACAAATATTTATCAGGTTACATCATGCACGGACCCAGCAATTAGTCAAATTCCAAGTTGTTCTATTTAAACATTTTAACATCATACTAATTATTTAAAATAATAATAAAAAATCAGAGCAATAGATTACATTAGTGTAACTATTACTGCTGCTACTACATCACTTAACAGTGAACGAATCATAACCGTGATCTTGCTGCTGTCATGAACCCGTCAAAAGTTTCAAGAGACGAATCAAATCTTCCTATTTAATAATAAAAAAATTCTCAAGTCTCCAAAGTTCCAGCAGCAGTTGCAGTTACATAACAGAGGTAAATAGTGCCTTTCAGAATCGGTGCATGTTTCACCCTCAGCCATACTTTTTCAGAGTAGGTTGATCAGGGTGGTCGGCACCTCACAGCAAAGGGGGAAGGGACAGATGCAAACCCCCCACACTCTCCTGGGCAGAGGAGCTACCCAGCTGTGTCCAGAGAGCTATGTCAGAGAAAAACCCTGTAAACATGGTTTTTCTTCCTGCATTTGAGAGGATTACAAAGAAATTGTAAGCTTGAGACTTTGATGTGAAGAACAGAACTCAGTGGAGAAAATTACGGGGTTTGTAGGTTTGGGTCTATTGACCCGTTTGACAGCAAACAAAATCCTGGCAACCCTTCCTGAAAGTATCTAGTGAGAAGGCACTGCTGTTTGAGTCTTTCTCCAGGAAAGAATGATCTTGCCCAAAGTCATTATGTACTCCTACAGGCTGTTGGGGTTTAGTTAAAAACCAGTTTTCTTGTAATCAACTCTTTAATTTAGAGAACACAACCAATTGTGCACTCGTGAGCAGTGATAGGGTAATTAATGCATGTCTTAATGGAACAGGAATTTGCCATATAAGAGAAACCTTTATATGATATGCACACTGTAACTGAGTGGGCTTGGAAAAATTCCATCGCATTTGTTAGACTTGATCTCTCATTTAGCAAATCTGGCCTCACTAACCTTAATTAAATTATAGTTCTCCTGACAATTTCCTATTCCTTATCTGGTTACTGTTTCCACTGCATGTTACTACACTTGGTGCAAAACTCAGTCAGCAGATTATATAATTTACCCTAATGCTACCATATTTAGTTTACATTGCCTTTCTTTCAGTTTCTCGTTAGGTTTTAGTTTGTCCAGCAGAATAACAGTGATAACTGTGTTCCCAGTTTAAGGAATACGAAATTGTAATGGGCCATTTCCCGTTCTCCATAAAGATACTGAAGCGCTTTGCTACCTCTATGGCTACTTCCTTCAAAATTCAGATAGTTATCAGACTTAACACTTTGCCAGCTGATCTTTAACTGCTTGTTTTGTCACGAGCTAGATGCTTTCTAAACATTTCCTTTCTCATGGGAAATTTGTTTCTTGGTGGCCTTAGCAGCCACCTCCTCAGAGAGCAGTTGGGGACATAATTCACAGACATTTCTTCAATATTCACATCTAAGACAAACAACGATCTATTTCAATTTTTCAAGCTGCCATTACAATCAACCTTTTACTCCACAAATACATTCTTAAATTTCTGTTCCATCAAACTTTTTTTCTTTTTTGATTCTGCTTTTTCTTTAGGCTACACCACTGCAAAATTTACAGGCTTACTTGCCTAGGACTTTGTACAAGTCTTTTGTACCCCTGAATATTTTTAGTCCTTATTTCCAGTATTCTTCCACTGCTACATTTGGTGCAGTTGTTACCAGCTTTTTGATACTTTGTGACCACACTTTCCAGAATTTATCTCAAAATTATACTGCTAAGCAAGGATTTAATTTTGCTCTTTCACATTTGCTTATGTTTTGATTTCAGGTAAGCCACGATTTTATGAATTGAGTTATTGCTCCTTTTACGTAAAATGCTTAGAAGAATTTAGTGTAGATAAATTCTTTCCAGTTTTCAAATTCCTATTGTATTTAAGGAAAATATAATGATGCAACACCAATGCATCACCTTTTACCTGAGTGTGATGTATTACTGCATTTATCTCNCCAGTGTATCACCTGAGCGTGATGTATTTACCTGAGCGTGATGTATTACTGCATTTATCTCATCTACAGCCTGAACAGGCTGGAGTTGTGCACTGTTTAGAATAGCCTCTGTTTGTAAAGCGCTTACCCTTCCGGAAACAACCTACTGTCCTCTGTTCTTCCCCAGCTGAAGTGGCTCTTCTGGAACCAAATGTTCTGATCAAATGCACCACTTTATTGGGAACATGCTCCTGCAGTCACAGAGTAGTGATGTACCTTGCTAGGGTGGGTCTTTGTGATGAATCCAGTGAATAGCTCTTGATGTCAAAGCTGATGGATGGCCAATGTCATGCTGTAAGCAAAGTCACAGCCAGTAAAATCTCTCCTTGAACTTTTTTGTCCTGAGAAATTGTGAGCATTTTTTTTTAAATTTTCAGCTGGTTTAAACTAGTCATTCCAATTAAAAATAGTTAATGAGTTTTTAACATAAAAATATATTTTTTCTTTTCAAAAATTTAAGTTGGGGGGTGAATTTTTTTTAAAGTACCTAGACTAGTAGTGATTCTGAGATATATGACTTTATTTGAATTTAATGTACTCTGAACAAGAGAATTTGGCCTTTTGTATAGCTGAAATTATTTTGAGATTACTGTACCCTGTTTATACTCCAGGGAAGAATTTTACTGTGTAGATTAGAAAGTGCTAGGAAGCTGGTTTTATTTTTTGGTTCAGATCAGTGAGGCTTCAGATCCAAATTTAGTTTGCAAAGAAGTTGGACACCATTTATGTTATAAGACTGCCTTGATGTTTTTCATTAGACCCTGGGCTGGTGTTTTTCATTAGAGTAGTATTAATGTAGAGTTGTTGCACTTTACCCAGATTTATGAGAACGTCACAGAGCTCAACTTGTTCCAATTAACATTCCAATTACATTTCTAGAAGTATTTTAGAAAGGCCATTTAGAAATGCTTTGACAGAAATTTGATGCACAGTTCACTACTACAGCAAATCAAACTGTTTGAAATTGTACACACTTTGAATCTTGCATACTGATTTTGGCTGAGCAGTCACAATCGTTACCTTCCAGAAAATTCAGGAACAAATTGTCAAAGTATGTTCCACCAGCTTTTGCTCTCTCTAAATGGAAAATACAACTCAGTAGACAGAAAGTGGCACGTATGTAATTGTACTCACATGCACTTCGACTACACAGCAACCTGCACTGAAGTACTCTCCTTACACAGCTCATTTGCAGCCTTAATTAAAAATAATGAGAAACTAACACACACAAAATGCTTTAGAATATTCTATACCTTATCCTTTCTGTTGGGCACTTATGTTTGATCTACTGACTATTATTCCTAATTACGTCTCTTGAATTCTAGAGATGGTGACACACACAGACCTGCATCACTGCGTCACACTGAGCCGTGCCTTTAGCTCCTTGCTGGTGCCAAGCCACAGGACCTGGGCCCCCAGCTCCAGCTGAAGAAAGTGGCCTGATAATTGAAGGCCATGAGTGGGAGTGTGCGGTGGTGGGATGGTGGAAGCTGTGGCCTGAGGCCAAGGTATAAATGACTCCTCCTGCCTTGGGCTGGGGGTGACAGTGGCCTCCCCTGAGGGCAGTTTGCTGCAATTGAGTTGACAGACATAGAATAGTAGACTTGTTAATTAGACTTGTTAGACCTCTGAGTCCAATCATCAACCCAGCACTGCCATGTTCTCGAACACTTGCATGTTTTTGAACACTTGAGGCAAAAGAATTATAGGAGAAAGTGAGAGAAAGAAAGAGTAGCCCCAGGAAGAATGAATGAAAAAGCAACATGGGTTTAAACCTTGCAAGAAACCAATGATGCAAGGAAGGAGGAACAGCCGGGAACTGTGCTTGAACAGTGGTGACAGATTCCAAGACAGGGGAGGCTGGAAGTTGTGACTTCTAGTACTAGGAGAAATTCTCCCACTCTTCCCTCATATCTGAATGTACAGGATTCAGTGCAGTTCTTGGCAGTTAATAGTCAAGGAAAGGGAAGGTAACAAATTTCATGAAGGGAGGCTTCAGAGACATCTCAGTCTAAAATGACCCCAAAGAACCCTCCCTTTTCACCTATCACTTGAGTCTCCAATTCCAGCATTTTGTATTTTGTCAGCTTTACTAAGCTGTCAGCATTTATTTCCTTTTAGTTGGCTACTAAATTCTAAAATCTCTGCATAATTTTATGCAGTCTAAAAGCATTATGCTATTGTTCATAGGACACCTGGAAAATCCTTTGTATACCCAGCTACTTCCCGAGCTGAGTATTTAAAGGCTTTCTCAGCTGCTCAGCCATGAATACTGCACTTCCCTTCTGGGTACTGCTGGCAGCTGCTGGCTGCAAAATTCACTGTATTTAATACCTGTTTGATATTTCCACATGTACCTTCGATTATTACCTTTGATACAGTTCTGGTTTAGTTTCTCTCGTTTTTCAGCTAAGTGTGTTTTTAGCAAAACCTTCCAATTCAAGTCAAAGGATTTTAGCAAGTCTTCAGAATTTGCCTTGGAGCCAACACTTAATTGGAGTCAGACCAAATTATATTAGACCTCATACATAAACATACGCCTGACATGCCTGGATCATTTCCTCCTTTGGTGTTAACTCTTGGCTGGCATAACTGAGTTAGTGCCACTGAAGATAACAGCACTATGCCAATTCCAAAAGCCATCCGGTCCTTTAATGGGGCCTAAGTTCAAAACACTACAGTCATTCACTTAAGGCAATACAGACCACTGAATGACTATCCAGACTGAGAATATTTTATCTTATTCCATTATAAGCTGGGATTCACAGACCCTTTGTGGGCCAGGTTCTTGAAATTCAAGTGTCTTATCTTCCCTTATCACATTATTTATCTACATGGATCCAAGGAAGGACCTATTCTCATTCATTACTGGAAAGTCTGAATGGATGTAAAGATTACATGGAACAACTCAATTTGAAATTAGGATGTATTTGAGGGGAAATGCCATTCACAGAGACTTTCTAATTGTTTTACAGAGTTAAAAGATTACCTTGAGGATTTCCCCACCAAAAATATTTGAGTATATGCTATGATCAGCTGCTTCATTTACTCATTAAAACCTTAAGAATACTTAAGAAATCTCAGTATCAAAATTAGTTTTATATGTTACAACAAGAGAACAAGACAGAGTTACAACTGTATTTAACCTCAACCCATTAGCTGTACTGCATGGTCAAGAAAAGACATCTCCATGATGCTGGAAATGACTGGTGCTTCTGAAAGCACTGTATTGTGTCCTCTGCCTTTTGTGTCACCCCAGGATGGCAACCATATCTTTCCCATTACTTCTGTCCAACTTTCACCTTTGTAATGACATAAATGATGGTGAAGATTTATTCCCAGCCGCTACTGTCATGCTGCAAAGTAACACCTTAGGCAGGATATTACCCCCTATCCTCTTCTAGCCTTACTTCCATCACTTATTTCATCGACTGCCACAGCCACTGAAGGTCCCATGCCCTGGCTCTGCTGTAGGAGGTGGCAAGAGGCCCCACTGAAATCAATAGCAAAATTATTCTTTTAGCTACAGCTCCATATGGCAATATCCAACCTATTGTCAAAAAGAAAAACTATTCACAACTAGTAACAATTTTTTCTTACACAATTTTTTTTCTTACAGTGTAAATACCTTGTCTTTTTTTTAGCTCCTTATCAAACCATAATGATACCAAAAATTATAGTCAAAATCCATAAAGATGTAACATCACTTAGATAATTATACTTTCCTTAAAAATTAAGGTTCACAAATAAACATAATTTGAATGAAGCAGTGAGAAGGCAAGGTCTCTTTGATTAATATATTTATATTTAGAAGTGTATGACTGGTGTGTTATTTTTTGAATGTCAAAACTTTTTTTTATGTTGAAGTGAAAATACATGCATATACAAGCAGCATTCATTATCTCCAGATAATCAGCTCAGGAAGAGACCCTGAATGTCAAATTCAGCTGTGAAATTAAGAGAGAAAATTCCAAAGAGAGAGCAAAACAAATAGGATAGGACAGAGCATGACTGACACCTGATCATGCACTGGTGGGTGGCAAACAAAACTCTAATAAAAAAGCAGCACAATGTGGAAAGAAACAGAAAAAAACTCTATGTGTTGTGCTAATGACAACAAATAATCTTTCTAATACAGAGTCTGGAGAGAAATGGATTGAGACATCCATTATTCAAATAACAGCCTAGTCTTCCTAGGCATGGCTTTCTGAATACACCAACAATGTCTGTATTACTCCTGCTTTTCCTGAAATACAACTTGCCATAGGTTCTAGTACATGCTAGGAATGTTATGAGCCTCAGTTCAAACTCTGTTTCTAATAACAATGACATAGGAGATTTGGTGGAAATGCTTCATAAAATCTCATAGAAACTGAAGTCCATTGGACTGTCAGTATGAAAAAGATGACAGGAAGTTACCATCACATCTAAAATAATTAAAGGTTGTTATTTTTTCAATGCAAGTCATATATTTTTATAAGTTTATATTTTAATCTAAAGATAATACACACCCATAACAATATTAATGTTGGTGCACTATTTCTGAAAGCGTGCACTCTTGTAATCATTAAAATAAAACTCTGATTGATTATAGATTTAATAATGAAGTAATAAAGTTTTATATGTAATCACTGAATTAAATTAGTTACTGTGAATGTATATATCACAGCCCTTAAATAAATATTGAAGAATAAACTTACTATGTGATCAGCATTCAGTCTGTGATATCACGATTTTGGGGTTCTGAGTGACGGAATTTGTTTTTCACAATGGTCTGCGAAGCCATAGTGCAACTGCTGGCTTATAGTTTGCAAAAGAAATGCAGACAAGCATAAATAAGTTTTTCCATATGAAAAGAAAGCTTCATGAAGAATCTGAGAAATGCCTGCAAATACAGTACCATCTAACTGCAAATCTCCCAGAAGTTATAAGCTAAATCAATGTTTACTTACACACAATATCTACATTGCTAGCACTGCATTAAGTAATCTTACAACAAATGCACTTACATGACCGTCTTTTTCATGTCGACAACACAGGGAAATAAAGAACACTCAAGAAAGAAAATGTACTAATCCTTTCATATTATGACATGCACATAACATTAAGCATAGGCAGAATAAAATCCAAATGCATAATGCATGCTCACATCACAGCAGAACATGAGCAAAATCCAACAATAAATTATTACATGGCACTGCTTTGTTATGCACTAACAAATAAAATTTTAAAAGCCATAAAACAGAACAATAGTTTACTCTGTTAAAAATATGAAAACAAACCACCAAATATAAAAAGTTGATATTTTTTGTCTTAAGGCTGTTCTTTTTTAATGCTATACTAAGAACTGTAGGAAGAGTTTTTTTAAAACAAGTTCTTCTCATAGGCAGAGAAAAAGAAGCACTTGAATGAAAGAGGAAGGCAAGGAGAAGAAAGGGAAACCCAGCAGATCACTCCAAAAACTTTGAATAAGCATGAAGCCTCATGGATAACAAGATAAATAAAGCTTAACTCAACCCTATATAATCGTTGAACATCCACCTAAATTCACAAGCTAAATTTGGTTTCAAAAGCATAATTTTAGAGAGACTGCAACAATACTAAGACACAAAAAAAAATAATATTCAACAATGACAATCTTCATAATATTCAGATGTAACAAATTATGGAATTTAGCTTGCGTAAGCGTAAAGGTGATATTGAAATCTAGTACTGAAGTTTTTTATACCAGAAAGACATCAAAGAAAGGCCCAGTACACTTCTGCAGATTGCCAACTATACAGTATTTCACCTTGAAATGCAAACATAACACCATATCCTTTCCATTTATCCTCATACTTACCAAGAAACTGTTATAGCCCTCTCTATGTTCTTTTTCTCTTATGTATAATTACAGTAATTAAAAACAAAAAACACCTTTGAGAAAAACTTCTAATGGCTAGTCTTCATGATATAGTAACATGCCAGTCCTAATAATTCCTTCAGTATCATCTTAAAATACATTTATATTTCTTCATTAAGAAACTTATTTCTAAAGTTTGTCATATTGTTAAACAATGAATAGAACTATAAACGTAATTCCAGTAGCAAACTCATCTTTACTCTATAAAGAGTATTGTTTGTGTTCAATATTCCACTCTTTCCACACTTAAAGTCTCCTATTTACCTTTCGGCTCAGTCCTAAAATACTAGATATTCATTTGCCCAAAGGAATTTTTTCAGCTGCTTTTTCCCCAAATCATCTTCACCATGAAAGTGTGGCCTACATTTCCCTCTTAGATGCATGCACTCACATTTCTCTGTATTATAGTTAATTCTTTAATTAAATAATTTTTTTCCCAGATGGCTAAAGTCATATCAAGGGGATAGTTGGAGCCCAAGATAAGCAGCAGCAACTCTTGTCTAGCAGAGGAAAAAATTCTCATGGGGAAGAATTTCCCCCTGAATATAACAGGAGCACACAGAGCTATTCAAACTTCCACTCATTTCAGTATGAAATGGATTCAGCTCAGGAGACCTAAAAAGAAGAACACAATTTCAATTCTCGGGTATCATAAGGGAAGGGGGGAAAGTACCACTAATGGCAGTGTGGGAGTAGAGCAGTTGTTTCCACAACTATCAAATCAAAATGCACTAATTTATGTTTCAGACCGGAAAAAGCCTGAAACTGTAATGCAGAAAAGTGAGGTTTAATTTTATGTATCCAAGTCTTATCAAAACAATAGGAAAAAATTCTAAACATGGAAACTAAGTACATTTCGGGCCCAAAAATCCCTTAAAAATTCTGACTGATGGTTTACATCGTGGAAATGGTCTTTTGAATTTGTTACTATTCTGTTACAAGGTTCTGGCTATGTTGTGCATTTCTTTCTATGAAGCTTGACATGACTACCTGCATGTAAGTTAATATACTGGATAGTTTTAAAATGTGTGTATTCATTTTCTCTACAAATCTTTGGCAGATACCCCTTTATTTTGTTTGATTCCTTACATAATAAGCTACACTCATACCAAGGCATAAATGGTGGAACATCACGTGTAGTCAGACCTGCTGTTTCAAACCTTCTTGGCCCAGTGCTTTTTTTCTAATGCAACCTTCTGCCTTTGCCCCTTTCTCTTCCACTTTGCAGTCTAAGAAACTGTAAAAGCACCCAAGACGTGATGATGCACAGCTGCTTTGTTAGCCAGCATTTCTTTTAGGGATGAAACATCAATTTGAAACAATATCTTGGAATCATACTGCAACAAAATATAATTAGTAAAACTACAGTAAGAACAGAGTCTCTAAAAATGGCCCAGACACAGGAATATTGTGGTTTGGCTAAAATGGGGTGTGGCTGAGGCAGGTCTATACATCTCCAAAACTGATTTACAACATAGTAAAAGAGATTTGAGCTCTATTTTCCCCAAAATTCTAAAAAAATATCCCCATAAATCACTTCCTAGTGATCACCCTGTACAATTATGGCTACCATATGTACAATCCTATTCGGCTACTTTAAAAAAACAAACAAGAAAAATAATTAATATATTCTTTTCTGCCATCAGTTAAAGAAAAATAATTGAAAACTCAGGATTTTCATTCAGAGTAGGTCTACCCCCTTGACTAAATTAAGCACAACTTAAAAGGCAAGCAACTTTACCATACCCAGCACAAGCTTCCATTTTTAATAATTATTCAAACCATAATATGTTAACAGCATGCATGCTGCTTCCTGTACTTTAGGGATTTCACAATTGAAACAACATCCACAGTAACTCCATTGCCTGAGCTAAACAACAGATCCTACCAGTGTTTATTCTCCAGTATATCCATTCCTTTTAAACATGGGAGGCTCTAACAGGCTCTGGAAACTTCTGTGAAGGAGAATAGTTTTTCTTCAGGGCTGATATATCAGCATCAAGGACACGAGAGTGCTAAATGTTGATTTGCTACACAATGACAGATGTTTTCAAAAGAGATAGAGAAGCCAGTTGTTCCTCAGCTCCAATTCTGGTCAAATACAATTTCTCCAGCATTATCAAGTCACTCCTCGTGCACCATCCTATCCATGAAACAGAGAAAAAGCTCCGAATTATACACAGGTATTCAATGAAATAGAGCTGATTTACTTAATCCATTCCCTGTGGAACTCCACTGAGGTCTAGGATAAGATGTGGCCAGTTGCTGATCATGCCTGAAAATGAAAAGGGCTGCCACACTGAAGTGCTATTCCCCAAACTGACAGCAATCCTCACTTATATCCTCACAATTCCTGGTAGACAGAGGTGTCTTAGAAATAGCTGTAAGCACTATGTGGAAAATAAGGAACTCCTTGTTAGGGCTATTCTTAGAGGTAAAGGTGAAGTAGTTAAA
The DNA here is from genome assembly GCA_013399855.1 of Oxyruncus cristatus. Taxonomy (NCBI): domain Eukaryota; kingdom Metazoa; phylum Chordata; class Aves; order Passeriformes; family Cotingidae; genus Oxyruncus; species Oxyruncus cristatus. The sequence goes on from VXAY01002611.1 coordinate 803,848, forward strand.
ATACATAACCATCCATTCATAATAAGAAATATTTTCTCCCTCAGTGAGGATGAAAATTGGATTCAATAGCAAAGCAATTTAAAGTGAATTTCCCACTCCACAAAGTTTATATGCCACGTGACAGATTATCTTCTGTCTGCAGGTACAACAATTAAATCCACTGAATAAAATTAAACTATGCAGGGTATGCAGATGAGTTCTGTTGCTATTCCTCCACCAGTATATTTAATGACGAACTGTGTCCAGTGTTGTGAGAACAAAGGATAGTTTTGCATTAATTCTTGTCAGCCTTTTTATATGATAGAATTTTCTTCTTCACTCTGTGGATTTATAGGATTTATTATAATGAATAAAAGAACTGAGTTATGAAGTCTAATATCCTAACCACAGGAGTGACGGCTACAGGAATTATTTACTCTGTAATATGAAGGACATTATTTATTCCCTTAAGCATAAATATATTTTTTTTTTGTATGTATAAAAATCACTTTTTAATGCAACTGTGAATTACTAAGTGAGTTGGAATTTAAAAGTAAAAAAATTTTGAGAGAATATTTAAATAGATGTGGAAATAACAAGAGGCCTTTACTCTTTTCATATTGAAAATAAAAATTGAAGGAAAACTCAAAGGACATTTAAAAAAATCCAGTTAAGAAATCATCTACAAGAGATGTCTTTCTTTTTCAGAATTTTCTTTTCTCCTAAGAGAACTAGTTTATGGAACTAAGCCCCCAGAACCCAGGAAAAAGAAAATCAGCTAAAATACACTGTCAAATACTACAGCAGATACCAGCTCAGTCCTAAAACTTCTTTTGACTAGATTTCTAACTTTAGTAATGAGTTATGCTTTGTCAATGGGGTGGAAGACTACTCTGGCATTCTATAGACTTTAACACTATGTTTCAAATTGAAATGTGAAATCTACTGTTCTATATCACTCTTTTCTCCTCCTTATACTGGATCTACCTGTCTTATCTGATTTAAGTCCTCTTCTGCAAGTCAGCCTCTGATTTGAATCTCAAATGGAACACTCAAGGTAACAACAACAGCACAATACTGTGAGCCTTCATTCAACAGCTACATTGAAAAAAGTATTTCCACACATGGAGTCATTTGAATTTAAGATTTCACTAAAAAGGTGATTTCTCGAATTTTAATAAAACAACAGAGCACCATTTTACCTTTAATATATGCCTAACGTATAAATTCAGAAATGATGACAGGCTACTTTGCAAATCTAAGGATCACAGTGCAGGGTTTTTTTTTTTCCTAGCCTTTTCATCACAAAATTCCAAGACTGGGTGATTGCAAGACGCAAATAACTGCCTGTTCTCTGTTCTGTTGAAATAAATTAAAGCAAATGATTCAGTAACAAAAGAAAGCAGAAATGTGTCATTCTTGCTATTATGAAACATACAACTATTTTTTTTTTTTTTTTTCGCATAGACATGCAGCGTGAGAACCCAGGGCCCTATTTGTGGTGGTGTCTTTTGGCTCCACTTGCAGCCAGCTGCAGCAGGTGTGGCTGGTTACAACTCTGCAACACTTGGTACTTCAGCGTGTAAATCGGGACAAGGAACTTCCAGGCGGCAGGAAAGAGCCAGTTTATTGGATGGAAATAACAGTGATGGATAGAAATAACAGCAATGAATGTAGAGCCAGAAAGTCAGTCACGCAAACCATGCTGCAGGTAGCAGGACATGCACATATGCACACATAGAGAATATCATCTATGATTCTTTCTACATAGAAACATGCTATGACAACTCTGAATGCTGATCACCTTCTTCATAAAACTATACATATTTCTGGCTAAACACAGTAGGAAAAAATCCCTCTTGGGAAGACGGTGGAGATTATTTCAGAAACCGGAGCAGAAACATGGTAAGTGTGGAAACTACTTTTGCCCTACACCTTCTTGAGCACAAAGCTGACTACTGAAAGATAACTGATACAAAGTTTCATTTTGAAGAATGGCATAAAATTCTTTTCTTTGTCTAAGATACATCAGCCTTTCAGCCAGGTAGCTCTGTTCTCACTGGAGCTTCTCATGGGATTTCTGTTCAGGTCCCCAGAGAGACACCAGTTTAGGACACTGTAGCACGGGTGACATGGTGATTACATCAAACGAGCACAACAGAGAACTTCTTACCTAGAATGCTTTTTACATTCCATATAAACTCTTGGCAGGCAGTCTCCAAATTGGGCAGTAATATGCAAGAGAAACAGGTGCAGCGCTTGCTAATTAAGTGTCTGAGGAAGACTGAATAAAACAATGTGTCTGGAATGAGTTAATATGATGGATTCTGGTAACCAGGGAGCAATAAAATCTACTAACAATAGTTAAAATTTCAGTCAAAATTTTAATTTTTTTTTTTAAATTACATTTATTTACAATGTATGGATAAATTTGACTCAACTACACAGAGTTCACATGACAATGTTATAAAGTCATTTGATTGAAATCAAATAAATTCCTTCAATTTAATGTCAATAGCCACCACGAATCCAATATCAACAAATATGGTGATATATAGGGAATCCTTGTTTCCCTAATGAATAGGCACTAATTAAATTACTTCAGCTGGGCTGACACTGTAAATGCTCAATTTTAATAGCTACAGCCAATTCTCTCAGGATTAGTTGGGCAGACTCACCCTGAAAAAACCTCCCGGTAATTGTGTGGCCTCCTTTCCTCAGCTTGCATACAAAAATGCCATCACACATAAAAGTTCATGTGCCACTTCATCACATTCTCAGCTGGTGCAAAGGTTCATCATCATTAAAGGATCACAGAGAAACTCCTAAGCTGAATAATCTGTTTCCAAGGTAATACCTTCCCATAGCTTGCCTTGCTTTGCAGCATGACACTTTTCCTTTCTCACTTTGCCCTTGGTTGAGCTGAATACAAATTCAGTGTTGATTCCTACTCCTTCTTCCTGTAGATAGACAGAACTATCAATAGATTTCAGCTGTCTCTTGAATTGACATCGATGAGTAAAGCAGAACTTTAAAAGAACATACCAAAGTGAACAAAAGTGAAATATAAAGGTTGCCTGTCTTTGTGTGAAACTTTGAAGAACTTCGCTGTGAAAATTGGAATTTGCACCATTTTTGCATCTGGCCCAGAGTTCTCTTTTAGCTTTTTCTCAAGATACAGATAAGAAAATAATGAACAAGCCTAGAAAGGGTGAAGGCTTAAAGGACATTGCACAGGAATTGGTCAAGATTCCTTTACAACTGACTTTTGTATGCTCCTCGAGCCTACAAAATTGGTTCAGCAAATGGCAAAGCCACAGTTTGGAAAGCACTTAGGGGAGAAAACTCCTGGACTATTACATCCTGATTTCAACTTTGATTCAGTAAGCAGTATATCTATACATCTTTAAACAAAGACTTGAGGGAGAAGAGATAAACTCTCCAGTGCCTAAAATATCCCCACATGTATTCTGCCTGGCTCAGCAAAAATCACCTGTAAATCCTTCAAAATACATTTTCTATTTGTGCAACTGAAAAATGCTTTTTTTTTACTAACGTCAGGTTAATCTAAATAAAAAATAAGCCAAACTGTAACATAGAATGCAACATTTCAAAGACACTCATTCCCGCTGCACTCTTCCAAAACCCATTTTAAATTCTTTTCAAAAAACGTTTTTGTCAGATTAAAGATTTTTCTCTTTTTTTGCCAAGTTTTGTTACAGATTTTTAACACTCGCTGTTTAACATGCTAAATAAATATTTTACAAATTTGACAGTGTCAACGATACTTGCATATAATTGTACTGTACAAAAACCCATTTCTATGCCACACTATGCAACTTTCAGAATGTCAGAGAAAATGTAGCAGGCATTATTTAATTAGTTGCATTCAAATAAAGCTTTGCAGAGTAAACATGAAAATATGGAACTTCTTAGTTCCTCTGCACTTTACAGAGGAACTGTAGCAGATATAGAGTATTATTTTTTACTTATTATTAGAAAACTAAATATTACAAAGACCTTTGCAATACAGATGGCAGTACAAAATATTTTAATAATATTTCCATAAAAGTTAGAATACAGCAGACAGAAGGAAAAATTATTACTTTGCTCATCTACTCTCAGCACCAGGCCAGACTCAACTATAATTTTTACTTATTTTTAACATTGTTTTTGGTTAATCAACTGTCATGCTTATAGTATTTATTTAGCCCTAATTCTGGTATGTTTTTAATAAATGAGTGAAATAAATATCCCTAGTTTCACAATAGCACTGCTTATAGGAGCAAAACGTAGCACCAAAGTTACATAAGAATACACCTGATCCTGCAGCTATTGAAGTTAATAGTGAGATTCCCACTGGATTTTCACCAAGACAGGATTTTACTCCAAAGTCCCTGGAAGGTGGCCGAAGTGCTTGAATTAACAGGCCTGTTCTCTCAGGCAAACTCCCTGGGGGGTTGGAGCTCATTCTGAGAACTGCATTCACGGAATTGCTCTTTGGGTGATATAGTCTGGTCATGCAAACTCCATGAGCACACTTGGTTGAACAGAGTGCAATTCTACCTGCATCCCAAAATGGCTCCTGCCCTCACGTGTGCACAAACGCTCCACATTGCGATACTATGATAATTATTTGTAATCTCTGTGGAAAATTACTCCATCTAAATGCAGAAAGTATTAAATGCAAACTTATGTGTCGCAAAAGTCGGGCTTATTTACTCATTTTCACTTAAGTCAAAAAATTAGAAAAATTTCAGTTTGTTCATCCTCTCTGATCAGTACAGTTTATTCCAGTGCAATTCATAAGACTAAATAACTCTGTTTTCAAGGAGATACTTGTCTCAATGTAAATACTGTAGACGAGACAGCAATATATCACATCGCTGCCTATATATGCACAACATTGGGAGGTGCTAACAGAAAAGCTACAGCCCTTTACCTCCCTTCCCCCACAAGATTTCCCAGTGGAATTCATAATCCAGTATTTGCCACACATATAAATTATTTCACTTTCAAGGGAGTATAACCTATTGGTGGCAACATATCTCTTCCAGAGATTTCACTTCTATGGATATTTTCAGAAAAATAATCATTTTCTTTAATTCCGTAGAACATCAATATGAGAAAAGCACACAAAAATAAATAAAAGACATACAAGGCTACGGGTGCCTGGGTAGTGTTTACAAGTGTCACTGTATGCCCTCACCTCACTACTACTTGTTTAACACGCTTGTAGAGAGAGTTGCTGGGACAGCTGAAGAGAATCAGGATTCTCGTAAATAGGATTTGTACAGCTTTAACAATGTTTCCTGTATGAGAACCGGAGAAGGTGAAAAGGCAGGTTTCAATCTAATTCTATCTCTGCCAAAACAAGGTACTAACATGAGGAATGTGACCTTCTATTGAGTTAAAGTAGCTATATGTTGTATTTTTGCACAACACACTGAAATGCTAAACACCATAGTCACCCACTTGGCACATATGCTCCAGGAAAGACTAACAGACTACTGTGCCTCACTCCTCACACTGCTGTGGAAGAAAATAGCTGAAAGAAGTCAAAAGTATGATAGTTCTGTTTAGTAAGAGTTTTATATATTTTTCCCATGAATAATTCATAAGAGCATAATGTAGTGAGAGATGTGTTACCCTGTACTTCCAGGTGCATTTTGGCAAAATCATGATTCCTTGATCAGTAGGGTCTCTGCTCTCTAGCCTGATTTATAAAAGGTCTTTCTTTCAGTAGAAGTCAAAGGAATGTAGGGCAGCAAAATTCCTCTTTAAAATATGACCAAAAAAAAAAAATCCACTTTGTAATTGCAACCTCAACAAGGGTAAATGCTCCCCTCCCCACAGGAGCTATCTGACATAATTTCAGCTAAGTAATTTTGCTTATAAACTTTACCTAACTGTTCCACAGCCAAGAGCTGATTTAAGGTCAAGTCTCGAAGTGGAGGTGGTTTACATCTGCTTACCCAGGTTCCTTAGGTGAAAAACCTGACTTCACTTTATCTGTGGTCAGGATCAATTCAAGTAGTGAGGTGTTTGTAAGGGAATAACTGAACTAATATTGTTTGGTCCCATTTCCTCACAGCTTTGTCTGTCTTTTTTTTTTTTTTTACCCCCTACAGAAGTGACTTCCTGGTGCTCCACTGCCTGTTACATGTCCACATAATAGATAATGCTGGTATTTGTGCCATATACAGCTTTTATACTCTGTACAAGATTGTGAAGCTCAATCTAAAAATTTCCTCCTCTGCTATTCAATTCTGACATTGGAAAAAACTAAAAAACTTAAAAATCCTCCAGACTTTTTTTTAGATAGTACACAGGGATTTGAGCTTAAGCAGTATGGAAAACAACTCTTATCAGTGTTTAAAACTCAGGATGGTTTCTACTCCAGTGTGGTTCTGGGTGACAAGCAAACATTTCTGCCAATGCACTGCAGAGCCCTGGGGAGAGAGGATAGGCTTAGATAGTATGATTTGTGTGCCACCTCTGCTAAAGCACAAGAATTTAAAGTTTATTTAAAAGAAACAAGTGTCAATACCAAGTTTACACACACTTTGACCGTAAGTCCAAAATTATCTTAGAGATTCTCAACCTGCTAATAAATCTGCTTTAAGATAGATGTAACACTGCAAATTAGAGAAATGGCTGAGTATTATGTAAACATAACTGAATGATCTATAACTTGTTTTAGTTCTTGAATGAAAAAATGCAGGTGTTTGAAACAAAGGTTGTGAAACTCTTCACAGCATGAGGGTACACTGTGTAGTTGGAAGCTTATTTAATTCTACTTACTTCAGTAGGGTTTAGTTCAGCCTCTTCCAGCCATAGATTTGAACAACCAGAAAACAATAAACAACATGCATCCCAAAACCAAAGCAGATATGTATGTATGTATGCATCTAAATCCACTGGGACTTCTCACCCACAAGGGAAAATTTATGAGAGGAAGGTTAGGCACATTTGTTAAATAATCAGTGGGAACAGCTGTGTTTAAGAACAATAAGAAACAGATAAAGGCATTACAGATGAAAATCACTATTCCCATGAACAATATGGAGGTAAAAGAAAAAGTGCAAGAAATGCTGTGCAAGTTATCATAAATAGACATAATATTAACAGCCTCTCTCTGAAAAGGTAACTGATTATGAGGCAGACTTTATGAACCTGAATTTTAGTAATGATTTTTATATAATTGCACACAATCATTAGTTATGCCGGAGGAGGACTAACTTCAGCGATAAGGATAAAGTGTCATTTAATGAAAATATGATAATGAGTAATGCTAAAAAAGTATTGGACTGTAATGAGGTTATCAGTTCTTGAAGGAGTGAAATGAAGACTGATATTTCATATTTTCTTTAACTAACATGAGGTAGGAATGCATTAACAACAGCCATTGCTGACATGAAATTATGTGGCATTTTAAGAACAAATGTGGATTAGGATTTTACAAAGGAAGTCTGATTGGCCTTTGGAAGAGAAAAAACAGAAAGGAATTTAGTATGAAGGGCGGGGACTAATTTCTGTTACAGTGTGAAGCTCATAATTTGAGCTTAATTTTTTTTTTCCTTGTCAAAACAGAGAGGCAATTAAAAAGCCTGTTCCTATTGTTTCAAATAACTCTTGCTGCCTCTGTATTGATTTGTCTGGTGCTTATGTAACAGGAACTGGGAAAAAAAAAATCTGATAAAACCCCAATCCAAATAATCATGCTTCTCAACTATATCCAAGTGTTTTAATTCTAGCAATAACACTGAGTCAATTACTTTCTGGTAGATGATAGAATATAAAAACCATGTTAACACTGGGGGAAGGTACATCTTTTTTAAAGGAATAGACGCTTATATCCTATACAGTAAAGTTTTCTTCAAGATATTAAAGATTAAGAAATTTCATACAAGAATGGAAACTATTTCTGCTATTTTGATGGAAGCTGGAATTGCTAGTTCTAAACAAAACCTAATTACTATTTCTAAATAAATCAAAAAATCTTTTTACCTGAGTCATTCAGAGAATCACAGAAATTTGGTGATGGTGAAAAGCAGCTGTATATGGTGCATTCGTAATCAAAATAGCTAAAGAATGAATAAGGATAATTAATTTTATTAAGTTGTATTAAATTCAAAGTCTGAACGGAAGATGTAAACAAGCTGCTTCAAATTATTGTTTTTCAAATTTCCATTGCTGTTCATCCACCCTACAGCTATCTAAATGTATAGTTTGATTTCATCTCACATACAGAATTTAAATCGTGAAGGCCTTGTATTAAGAACAGTCAAAAGCCTCAACATCTGTAGTAATCTAAAGGGAAAATAGAAAAAAATTCATATCCTTTCAACAAAAATCTTTGCCCTCTACTCTGTTTCATGAATGGGCTGATTTAGAGACTGACATAATTTGAAATGACAAATCATATTTAAATGCTAGCATGTTTTTCTTTCCAGCACTGGTGTTGACCTACAACTATTTACATTTAGCCATTGGCAGCGTTTTCTTGCAGGGTAATATATCAGCAAATTGCAAGTTTAATTCAATTTGTTAGCCTATAAGAACCAACAAAAGAACTGCCTGATCTGAAAAAATCTGAAGCTGTGTCCAAGATCAATGATAGAAGACAGAAATAGTTATGATTTCGTCTTTTTCCTTCCCACTCACCCCTAACCAGAACTCCTATCCTCTTTCCTGCCAACAGGTAAATGAGGAAATATTTCCTAATTAAAAAACGTTACAACATCACAACATTCTTCCTGCTACCCATTGGTGGTTACCTTACCTTTATCTAAGAAAGTTATCTAGGTTTCATCACCCAAAGAAATTGTATCTGACCATTCCATTTAACAAACAGGTATTATTAAGATATTCAGTCAGTTCTGAGAGCAATTCACTACCACTTTCTGTCATCACTCACGTACAAGGCCGCTCAGGAAAAACTGCAACTGCATCCAAGCTCAAGGGGCACACGAGATCTGGGCAGGTATTTCTGCACCCTGTGCTGCTGCTCAGCAACGTTGTAGGTTTGCTGGGGCAGATGCATAAGGCACGAAAACAGATGAGAGGAGTCTGCAATGCACAGAGAGCAGGGTGGGAACAGAGAAACCTGGGCAGTTCTGCCTTTGGAAGCAAAAACTATCCCTGTGGCTCTGCCCACCTATGCCATCCATGACAGCCTTCCACTTCCAGCAATGCTCAGGCCATGTGACCCAGGCTTATCAGGTTTTACTTCCCAGCAAAGCTAATCCGACACACCAGTGCAGCTATTGCTGAAACATTTGTGGCTCCAACCTTCCCATGTTGTTGCTGTCTTCTGACATAACATTTATTTTCAGAACTTGACTGCTATGTTAGTGAACACAGCTAAATTTATATCCCCCCATTCCACAAGTATTTCTATTTTTAGTATATTGGCATTTTTTAATCTCTGATAGTGGGTTTTGAAACATAATGTCTCATTTGCATACATTAGCATATCACTACCACAAGGTCATTTCAAAATGCAGGAGGGGAAAGCAGTTTTACATGCCATTATTTCCAAAGAAAACTAGGAAAAAGAAGAGAGTAAATTGTCTATGATTTTGTCAACCCCCCCCCTCCAAGAATAAAACCATAGGAAAAAAAAAAAAGCAGAAACCATTCATTTGATACATCTGTGGCATGGATAGCTCTGGTCTAAAAAGTTCCTGATCCTTTTGGCCTTATGGATTTTAAAAATATCTAATGTTGTTTTTCATATGCAAACATCAGAAGAGATCTATGATGACAAATATAACAAAATTAAAAGGATTCACAGTATTTTACTTATTGTTGCTAAGCAACTCTGCATTTGTAGACCATCGCATTTCTGGTCAGTACGAGTGGTAGAGCAATCAAAAAAAAAAACCCAACAAAACTAAAGGAGTAGTCTGTTCACTGCCTACCTGTGAGTGCACCACAGCTACTGGACTGTGTTTGAGCTTGCTTTGACAATTCGCTACTCTCAGAAAAATTGTTTAACCAGCAACAGTACCATGACAGGCATAATTATGGTCTCCTGTCTTTGTAAATTCATGAACTGTAGATGAGCAATCCAAGAAAAATGATGTTTTCATTAAAACACACAGTTAAATATTTCTCTGCAGTAAATATGCTCCTGAAATTTTCAAAAACTATACACTGCATAGAATCATATTGTAATCTAAACCAGAAACTCATTGTGGTATTTTATATTACAGCTATACAATAAATTCCAGAAATTCAAGGCTAACAACTAGAGGCATCATGAGATTAACGACAAGAATCTATGGTTTGCTCATCAGGGAGTTACTAGCTTTCAAATTTGCCAAGAAATTTGATTTTGAAGTTGCTTGCTGTCATTATGCATCTAGATCCGTGGCTGCAGCTTGGATCCATCCATCCAAAGCATGTCTGAGAACATACAGTCCTGAACAGGAAACAGACTGGTAGCAAATGGAAAGGTCAGCATCAAATTAGAATTCTTTTTGATGTTATTAAGTTCCTTCATCTTTAATTTGCTTTCATTATTCTTCAAAGAGAATTAAAAAAATACTCCTCCCTTTTTGATCAGTACAGCAATCAGAAAGTCCACAAGTTAATAATTTTCCACTAATATATTGTGAAATTAAGGTGGAAATTAATTTAGGAAGCGTAAGGGTTTTCTTAAATTATAGGATATTTCACAGGGTACTTACATTGCTTCTTGAACTTGGGTTTTCAGACTGATAGACTGCGCAAAATTTGCATTTTATAGGGCATTGATGTATCCTCTTAAGGTGTAGGAAAGGCTACAGAAGTATGTGAAAGACCAGATGATTTGACATGCAAAGGAAGTTTTCTTTCACTGTTTGGTTGTGGTAGAAAAATAACATACTTCATGATTCATTCTGGAAACAGAAATGCACTGGTGTATACTTTAGCCAATTAAAGTACAAAGCGTAACATTTCATTTTTTTAAATCTGTTTCTTATTCCTTCATATTGTCAGATACACCCTACTCCTTTTGACTATGAGAAGAGCTGCTTTGCAGACTTCTGTCGACACAGATGTCATCGAAAGTGTGCTAAATAGAGAGGAATAATTGTTTACTTTGCTCTACTGGTCATGCTGCTGTTCACACAGCCCAAGTTGTTGCTGGCCAACTTTGCTGTCAGGGCACATTCCTTGCCCACATCCCACTTGCTGCCCAGCACGGCCCCCGTGACCTTTTCCACAGAGCTGCCCCCGAGCCAGTCAGTGCCCAGCCTGCCCTGTTGGCAGGGGCTCGTCCTTCCTGGGGCAGGGCTTTGCACGTGTCCATGCTGGTTCCCATCAGACCATTCCTTCAGCCTGTCTAGGTCAGAATAGCAGCCCTGCTCTTGAGCAGGTGATCTGCCCCATCATATTTTGTGTCACCTGCAAACCTTAGGAGCAAACCCTCCCTTACCTCATCCATTGGTTAAAAAGTTAGACAGGATGGGGCCAGGATAGACCCCTGTTACTGGTTATCTTACAAGCACTCAGAGTTTGGGTGCAAAGCTCTGGGTTTGATCATACAAACATTTTTTTTACTCATCTGCTTGTCCACTGATCTGGACTGTGACATCCCATCTTGGGTGGAAGGATGCTGTGTGTGACTGATTTGGAAATCCCAATAACATTACAGCCTTTTTTTTTTTTTTTTTGAGCTCATTACTGTCTGAGTGCTGAGAAATACTACAAGTTCACAATTATTATTTCTTTCTCTGTTCACATTCTTCTACCAGCTCAAAATAATTTTATGCTCATGTATACAGTAATTATTTTTCTCTTGCAAGGAAGAAAAATTAAGTTCTAAATTAATTCAAAAAGCTAATAACCAGTAAGGCTGTTTGAGCTACTATGACTGCAGCAAATTAGCAGAAACAAAACACCATAAAGTATGAATTTGACTTGTTTTTAAAGAAGTAAAGAGTATTTATTTGAACCAGATAGAATTTATGAAGGTTACCTTTTATCTGACAGTGTGCATGAATCTAATCTATTGATGTTGATAGAAAAAGACTTCTCTTGTTACTATTTTGGTAATGAATGGAATTATCTCAGCAAAGTATAACCAGTTATCATCTTATATTCCAGATCCACAAAAAGGTTACTTACAAAACGTTTAATTAATATAAAAGAAGGCAATTCATTAAGTTTTTAATGATAATTTTTGTATCAGCAACTTGCAATAAGTAAAAGAGAATATTTTTTTTGTAAAAAGCTAACAGAATCCACAAGTCCAGAAGCACAGTGTTGGCAGCAATTATTTGAACAGGGGATTACTGACAGTTACATAAAATTTTTTTCAAGGCACATTTATGCCACATTAAAGTAAGTTTAATGTCTTTATTAGAACTAGAATTTAGGAGTTTAAGTATGAAACGTTTACACCATTACCAACCTATGGCAGCTGTTACTATAACTATATACAAGGAACAAAAACTTACAGGATATTGAAATTGATTTTAAGAGGTTTTATCAAGTTTGTCAATGACACCAAGCTGTGTAGTGCAGTCAACCTGCTGGAGAGAAGGGATGCCATCCACAGGGACCTTGACAGGCTTGAGAGAGGAGCCTGTGAAAACCTAATGAAGTTCAACAAGGTCCTGCACTTGGGTCAGGTTAATCCCAAGGACAAATACAGGCTGAGTGGAGAAGGGATTGAGAGCAGCCCTGAGGAGGACTTGAGAGCGTTGGTTGACAAGAGGCTCAACATGAGCCAGCAATGTGTGCTTCCAGCCCAGAAATCCAGTTGTATCCTGGGCTGCACCAAAAAGAGCACAGCCAGCAGGTCACGGGTGGGGGATTCTGCCCCTCTACTCTGTGCTGCTGAGACCTCCCCTGGATTACTGCATCCAGCTCTGGGACTCCCAACAAAGACATGGACCTCCTGGAAAGAGTCCAGAAAAGGGCATGAAGATGATCAGGGGGCTGGAGCACCTCTCCTATGAAGACATAGGACTCTCTCTCCTAAGACAGTTGGGGTTGTTCAGCCTGCAGAAGAAAAGGCTCCAGGTTGCAGCCTTCCAGTACTTAAAGGGAGCCTACAGGAAAGCTGAAGAGGGACTTATGATAACAGCATTTAGTGACAGGACAAGGAGGAACATCTTTAAACTGAAAGAGAGTAGGTTTAGATTAGATGTTAAGAAGAAATTTTTTACGATGAGGGTGGTGGGACTCTGGCACAGGTTGCCCAGAGAAGCTGTGGATGCCCCAGCCCTGAAAGTCCAGGTTGGATAGAGTTCTGAGCACCCTGGCCTAATGGAAGGTGTCCCTGCCCAAGGCAACAGGAGTTGGAATTAGATGATCGTTAAGGTCTCTTTCCACCCAAACCATTCTATGATCCTATGTTTAACAAAGTCCATATACCCAGAATTTAACTGGAAATTACAAGTCAAAAGAAGCTGAATACCAAATTGTGGAAATATTGGAGGAAATATAATAATGATATTAAAAAAAAGGTTGACATCAAGAATACTAGTGTCAGCAAATATTTCCTTAGCATCTAAAGGGAAGGCATGGGCACTTTCTGCTGCAGCTTCTACTTGAAGTAAAATTGAGGCAATTCTACAGTCCTTTAGTAAATTTATTGAATTCAATACATCTTTACCACAAAGCTGTTTCACAGTGTAATGGTGGCAAAAATCTGGCTAATAGAAGTAATCACCTATACAAATCAAGTAATGTTTCCAACTCAGCCTGAGCTAAGAAAAGAGGAATGGCCAAGCACTTGAACTACGTCATGACAAAGTGAATTCTGTTTCTTGTTTAACTTTTTCCTCTGTAACAAAAATAATAGAAAATAATAATTTGAGAAAAGACACACCAATTTAATCTTTTCACAGCTTTTCTGTGGCCAAACAGACATCTCAAAGTAGACAAAAAAAGTGTTTCTTACTTTTCAAACCCTACCATACAGAATTTTTTTTTCTTTTTTTTTTTAAAGTAAAAGGAGACAGTTAGAAGCAAGCATGCATAAACATCTCTCTGGAAATTGTGAACAGAAATTTAAATATATTTGAAAATGAATCTTTCTGTGACCACAGCCTTAAAGACAGAAAATTTCAAGTAATCTGAAAATGCATGGTTGAAGTTATAAAATAAACCTCTCTTCTCTTATATCTATACACACATATACCACCCACACATTATCTGTCCTGGTGTGTAGGACTACTGTTACACACACTTACACTATTTCAGCACAGCATTGACTTCCAAAGTTTATGAACCTCTTACTTTCTCTGAATTGAGAATTATTAATTCCTATGACATTATTTACCACAGAATCTTAGAGTGTTTTATAAGCATCATTGGACAGGTGGGGCAGTTGAGACAGGGAATCATGAAGCAGCTTCCACAAGGTCATGCAGCAAGATTCCAGTAAAACCCAGAATAAATGTCATGGTCTTATAGTCTACCTACGAGATAGACAGATGTACAAATATTACATGCTCCATCATTCCTCCTACCTTATATCTAGAAGCAAAGATTTTTGTAGAGATTTACGTGTTTACCTTTGCAACATATATATTTCATAATCCTTCATATAATAAGGATTTTAAGTTTATTCTGCTGTTTGGTTTTGTTCCGAATTAAATATTATAGAAAATATTTTCCACTTTGTTCTTGTAGCTTGGAAAATGAGCTCGGGGAAGAGACTGAAACCTACAAACTGATCCAACACACAAGTTCTTATGACAGATCACAGGCAGTCAGAGGAGATTATTCAGCAGCCTCACACATACAGCTGGAAGAATAGTGGATCAAAGACAGAAAGAACAATATACAGTCCTGAGTAACCACTCAGTTGTTTGGCAGAAGCTATTTTCAGGTGCCTGACTGCCCCAACCTTGCTCCTCCACGCAAGTGCAGGGAGATGTACAGCACAACAAAACTCAGACACACAAGCCTATTTTATGGTTTCTGTTTACTGCCTTTCTCTTGCATTTGTTTGCGATCTGTGGTCACAACATCTCTAAGGGAATCAATGATAGCTGTCTCTTGAATTTCTGCATACAAGCACTTATGGACCTTTGTGATTTTACCATTGGGCTCCCTTAGGTAGATTTAATCCCTTTAAGCGCAAAGATCCGTTGTGTATGGGTCTTTTTACTTTCCCCTGGGGAATTTATCCCATCACTGATCTTTCAAAATTTAAAATAGCTTCTCCAAGAATTCACAGCAGTAGGTATTTAAAATAATTTTGTTTATATTCCTACTGTCTTTTAAGACATATTCATCTTTTTGGCAAGCATGCTTTTCCTGTAGCTTCCTACTTCTCCAGTAACTCCATATAGGGATGAAAGACATGGTATTAGGTTGAGTAATATTAATCTCGTATACTCTTGAGCAAAATGTGGAAATTGGGAGTTTTAGAAACTTCTCTCTTTTCTAATTAAGTTTTACCTCTTACAGGTAACTAATCATCAAATATTTCCAGAATTTCAGCTCTGTATAAGCATGTTTTTGAAAATAAGTTATAAAACTCTGTCATATAACCCAGAGTTAGCAGCCCTGTCCATGACAAACAATTTTGGATCATTTCATGAAGGATGATTTACCAAATGTGCATGTGTTTCTCTGCTTGATGCCCCAGCTATCTAATCTTCAATACATTAATGTATTCAATCAAGCCCAAGTTGTTTCTTCCCTTTCGTGCAAGTTGCTTAACTGCAGTGCCCATAAATTCTGTTGATATAGCCAGGTTCAAATTCCATTAAAATAAATTCAATTTCACTTCATCTAGAAATACATGAGAACAAAATAAAGTGGAACAAAGGAGTGAGAGGAATATGGGGAAATACAACTAAAAATATAGCCTTCCATGAACCTGAAATTAAATGCAATTTGCAGGGACAAATTGGGACTTGGCTTATGGTAAGTACAAAGCAGATCAAGGTTATAGAAACCATTAGTCTCCCACAGAGACATCACCTTTTCTTTATCCCAGTGAGACCTTTGCTATGTGATATCTCGAAGACACAGCATGAAAACTTAAACTAAAGATTAATTTTCAAACTCAGACACAAGTGCATATTTATATATTCTCAAGTGGGCAAATATCACAGTGCCTTTGAGCAGCCCTGTGAGCCACAAACATTCCTTTTTTTAGAACCAAGTTGATTACCTTTAATCAGAGAAAAAGGGTTTTTTAATACATTAAACATAAAGAATAACTTTAATGATTGGCTGCACATCTAGCTATTTTAAAGTATAATATTGCTTACATGTTTAATTCTTGCTCTGTACATATTCTGCTACAGTACAATAAGTAATTTCCAATTGCACTAGACCCTGAAGTGTTTGAAATATTTGGAGATTTATACACTGGCAGAGTTAGATGAAGTATTTTGTGAAGAATGATTTAAGTATCTTGCAAGAAGTTCCCAAAATTGAATGGTTGGAAAAATTGCCTTTTTAAAATCTTTTTAGAGATATTTTTAAAATCTTGCTTAAATAAACAAAAGACTATTACGATAAGGTAAAGCCCCCACCAAGACATGAATTTGTTTAGATACAAATATTTTGTAATGAGTGTTTGAAAAGCCATGACAAATTAGACTTTCTTCGTTGCAGAACATTCTAGCACATGAGCAGATTTAACACATTCACGTGTTTAATATAATCTCCTCTGCTCCTCACTTTAATATATTCTGATATGGCCAAAATTATTAACCATCTCCACAAACTACATTTACCTTCCTCTCCACCCCTGAAAAGTCATAAAAGGATGATAATCTTTTGAATTTGTCTGAATTTCTACACATTCATTGTACCTTTATGCCATCTCCCACGCATATGAATTATTTTATTTTTCTAAACAGTTTTTCATTTTTAAGAATTTCCATTGAGCAGAATGATGAAAAGAAATATGAGAGAAAAAAAATATGAAGCCCCAAAGAGTGTTAAGTATTTATAGAATTGCACTAAAGTACAATCACATATATTCTTTTGTGGTTTGTTGGCAGCCAAGAAAACAGACATACAGTGTGCACTCCAAAGTATACTTAAGTGCCCAAAGCACAGTTCAATATAAGCTGAATTTCGTTGAAAATACATGTAAAAGCTAGAATGCTCTTTTTAGTTAAGGTGTAGATTCAAATCAGAGACAAGCTGGTTTGATAACATTTTAATGGGCTCATATTACCTGCTCAGTTATCTGGTAATGTACCTTTATTACAAGAGAAGAAGCGTAGTATTCTGAGGGGCAGTTCTGTCCCAGCTTTAAACCTGATTTGTCAGCAATGGTCACAGATGGGAGGCTGTTTTCTGAGAGAGAACAATCAAAACAGCAGCCCCAGGAAAAATTAAAAAAACCCCACACCATAGTTCTGAATAGAAACGACAAGATGTAAAATGCTCTGAGTGGTATTTACCTTAATGTGCATGATACTCTGCATAGCTGTGTATCCTCACTTTTACAGTAGAGATAGCATCACATAGAATTTTGTACTTAAGTAATTAAAGTGCACACAAATTCTTGAACGATATCTAAAACCTAGTGTGCATAGGTGGGTAAGGAAAACGTTTCTCAAACACAAATAAGCCCAACTTCGGTGCCAAACCCCAAAAAAGGCAGCAGAACACCCATCAGAATGTGGGAGCGCACGCTCTCTCCACCTTTTTTGCCCAGACACTTTTGATGTTCAGCAGGTTTCACATGCATCCCCTTGTCAGAGAGTCACTATGGACAGATGTTCCCTGTTGTACTGGTTTACACTAGGTATTGAGATCAAAGACTGCCAACAGGAATGGATTTTCCCACCAGATCCTCTCTACAAACATGAAGGAGCCAGATAAGAGCCATCTGTTATTTTACCAGTACAGATATTACCTTGTTTTATAAGACCTTTCCTGCATATCCACTTCAGCTGGAATAAACTTCACAGGGCTTACACTGGGTACATTCTGAAAGGCAGCTAACAGCCCTTTAATGGAACTGCAACTTTTACAGTGAGACAGAACGGCAGCAAGTACACTTGCGAAAACAATACTAAAAATAGGAACCAGTCAAAAAATGAAAGCTAGCAAAAATTTGCATCACTTTTGCCAAGAATTAGATTAAATATTTGCTTGAAACTTTGGTTTGTTAAGTTTTGAATATAGCCTAATTAACAAGAATATTCAGGGTATCTGTCAACTACAGAGAGGTGCGTTCCTTTTATTTTGATTTTCCCTTGTTTCTCTTTCCATTACCTTAGAATTATTTTTGCAATACAAGTCTTACAGCTCCTTTATTCCTCGTTGTGTACTGACCCAATCATCCTCCCTATTTTAACCAAGGTTTCTACTTTGTGTTGTGATTTCTAATCCATTTTAATGTCATGTTTTTATTTCTCCTTCCAGAACTGTGCTTTCCCAAAAGGCAAACAGCTAACCCAAAGTCCCAGCTATAGAAGCAGAACAATCTGTCTGGTCCTCATTTCTCAAACATAAGTAGCTGATGTTATGACTCGGTCTCAGTAGTAAAATTGGGATAAAGGCTAATACACTAATAAGAGACTAAATATGTATATATATTTGCATGAGAAATATACAAACTCTTTTTGCCTGTAGCCTAAGTCAACTAACACAGTTTTAAGTATACTTTTGTAATATTAATCTGAGCTTTTTTTTTTTTTTTTTTTAAAGCCATTTTGCATCACTTTAGATCAGGATACATTCAATTTTCCTGTCTTTCTGGAAATGAGTAGCCTGGCCTACATGTCTGTCCCTGGCAACTCTCCAGCTAAATCAAGATCATTAAAAGGGATAATTAATCCCAGACCTACTTATATTTTCTCAGTATAAATTTAACAGAGATAATGCATGCCTAATGTTTCATGCCTATAACTTATTTATGAATGTGTTAACATTTCTATGGGGTTTTTTGTATTACATGCAAGAATTTTTAAAATCATGGGACAAGTTTTGTGGCCTTAATTTCAGAACTTCTCAGAAAGATATGAAGAACAAACAGTACTTGGGGAATTTCAGCTTGCTCTAAGGACAGGGAACAGAGGTGCCATTTCTTTTGGCATGCTTCCAAATTCTGTTATTTTATTATTGCAAGTTGGCAGAGAAAGAACACAGCAGAAGTTGTTGTTCTGGGTGCATAACAATAACCAGTCCTCACATCCCAAAACATTTTTTGCCTTCTCTTTTTACATACATGTCAAAGTCTTAAGTCCAGCAAGATGAATGACTGATGGATTTTCAAGATCTTTGTTGTGACCTGTTTTGACAGGGATTTCCCTTTTATTCTGGTACCCAAAAATACCTTACCTTCACAGTTTACCTAACAGTAAATTTACAGGACAGTTCAAATTTCATGGACAGATAAAGAGGCATTTAACCACTAGGATATTGTTGTATCATCAAAACATACAACTACGCAAACATGACTCGGTCAAAATGTCAATTACGTTGTTTCAAAACCCTGGTTTTAACTGTCATAATACACCTTTATCAGGAACATCTTTATTTAGCAAAACCCCTAAAAATCTACTCCAGTACCTCTGTGGGCAATGAAATGTTATACAAAGTAGTAGGAGAAGTATTATTGCAAGTCTATAAGCAAAACCACTTAGGTATCCAAAAGGACTACTGCAAATCTGGAAACCCAAAGTAAATGACAAACAAATATAAGTACTGAAAGTAAATGTCCTTCAGTGAATGGTACCTCAACACGATATACTTAATATATTAATGTCCAAGAAGCACATTAGAAGTTGATGGAATCAGCATCTTTTAAAAATATGTTACTTACTTTTCAGAAAAGCCATAAAAAAGCCTTTAATGCATATTGTGACTGTTATCTATAGTTAAAGGAAGACAGACCAAAATCTTAATGTATGTGGTAAACATAAGTATTTGAAGTGAGATAAAATGAGCAAAAATTTATTTGAAAATAACAAAGGAGTTTCCATTCCTTGATATGATCAGTAAATTATGTTTTGTACTTTAAACAGTAAGTCAGAAACAAATGCCTCTAACATAACAATGGTAGCTGTTTCTCCATAAGAAGATGCTGGACACCCATGCTATTATATATGGTATAGTTTTATCCAGCAGTTTACATGAAGAAACTGTTGACATTTAAGGAGAGAGGGAGGGAAAGTAAACTAAAAATTATCATTGAATCGTTTTATTTTTCTTTCCTGGCACATTTTGGATAGTCTTTCTACATAAGTACTATTATGCTGATAATCACCAGTTGTCTGCTTAATCTCTGTTTGACAAAAGAAACCCCCATCACCATGTGTTTGCTTTACATGCATGTATATCTATCTATCTATCATATATATATATATATATATACATGCAACAGTTTTCTGGTTAAATCTCACTTAACAAGGTTGTTTTGAAATTATAGAAAAACAATTTGCAAAGTCTGAATTACTGAAGACTTGAAAGCTCCATGGCAGTTGTGTTTGTGTGTTTTCTTACCCTGGAGCAAGTACAATTGAAACAAGTGAATTGAAATTCTTCAATATCAGTGAAAGAGAGAGAATATAACTCATACTCAACTCAAGGGCATTGAAAAGTAAGGAAGTCTAACAGATGGTTATTGAGGAGACACTGATAAATGATAAACTTTTACCCCATGTCCTAGTCATATGTCAAAATCCCCTTCTCATAATACCTGAAAATCACATCAAATTCCATTTTGGAGGAGTTCTTTTAATCTCCTCAGTTATCTTTCTACTCAACTTTATCTAAATTTTCATGGATTTATGCTCATTTCATGAGTATTAAAAAGGAACATTTAAAAACCCCCCAAATATCTGTGTGCTGTTTTTCACATAAGTGCCCGGATGAGAGAGGAAAGAATACAAATCTGTGTCAGACCGTCCGTCACTTGCCAGTTACACTCAGATGTGCAAGGTAATTACAACTTACCTACTGAGATGTCACATACAACCCTGGACAAAATAACAGCCTTTTCCTTGACATGCAATACTCCAGGAACAATAAGAAAGCAATGTATATATTTCTTATGAATTATCACTCTGAAACCACACACGGGCCCCTGCTGTCCTTTATTTTGAAAAGGAGTCTAGGATCAATAGGGTTTTTTCTCAGTGAAGACTGGTCATAATGCATTTTTCTGTACAGAGACCGTTTTTACTCATTTTACTTTGTTTTTTAAAAGTTTCTCCTTACCATTACCTTCAGAATATGGGTCTTTGGATCCATTGATCCAGCAAAATCATCCAGAACTATCAGATTCTTTTGCTTATCACAAGTGTTGGAGAAATAAATTACATTTATAAAACAGAGTTTATAAGGAAAAGAATACAGTTTTAAAGCATTTTAAGGATTCTCCTAAAAGCATTAGGAGGCTAAGAAAAACTAGCCCTACTTTCCCCATTTTCATGTCTAAAGACTGATGCAGCACTGTTTCACTAACGTGTAACACTTCAGGACAAAACACCTAAAAGTAGCTCCAAGCTATGTAACTGTATTGAATAATTTAAATTTCTTGCCTGTGCCTTTTGGTTTGTGTGGAAATCTGGTATTCCCTCTCCCTATTATATTCTGGGTTTCCACAGTTACTTTGGGTTGGAACCAATTTTTGTACACGTTAACAAACATTCACCTGTGTCTCAGTGACGTTTAGTTCTGAAATGTATGTCTACAGACACCTCCATAAAAATATTTTGTAAGATGAAAACTCCCTTTTTACGCTTTTCCTGAGGAAAGAAACAAAGAAATGTGCAGTCTCATAAGACCCAAACACTTCTAGACATAGGTATTAATTAAATTCTGGGAACAGAGTTCCATCCAGGTGAACCAAATATTCACCTAAAGGAGTTCGGTTTGGGGTTTTTTTTAATTTTTGTTATTGTTTGGTTTTGGGATTTTTCTTTGCTTTTTGCCTTTTTTTTTTTTTTTTAATATATATGTATGTTTGGATTGATATTGGCTGAATGATTAAACTGGGTGGTAACTGCTTTGCTTTTTGGTCTGTCTGCTGGGCCATATTCTCCCAGAAATGATGATTAAAAGAAATAGGATTGTGCAGTAACCAGCTGCATCACATTACCTGCACCTGGGAGAAGACACTCAAACGCAGAAAATGCTTTTTGGGAAAAAACATGGCAATAGACACGTGGAACAAGTTTGTTCAAGGCTGTTTAGAATCCTTTTGGATCTATAGCAGCGTGTTAGATCTGAATAACTTTCACAGGAATATGTATATTTAGCAAATGTTTACCAGAGCTCATCCTGAGGCCGACAAGAGAAGAAAATAATTGTGGATCAGTTGACATACACACTAACACTTTCAACTTTGAAAAGCCTAAAGAATTCATTATTTTGTTAGGTTTTGTTTTAATCTATTCTTACTGAATGAACCGCACACAACATTTTCCATCTATTTGACTAGATAGGTTCTTGTAAATTTTGAGCTCTTGTCATAAGGAGTTCACACTGTGAACTTGGTGTAACTGTTACTTGGTGTAAACACACCACCTTTGCTCCTTTCTTTGTTCCAAGTGGAAAAGCACCAGTTTTTTATACAACATACTCACAGAATCAAGCTTTTCTTTGAGTACAATGCATCTCTGTTTTCATACTACTGGAATAATGCCAGTTCTTCTAAATATAATATTATGAAGTGCAGCAAAAATTTTTAGCCTCATCTTGCCAAAAAATTACCAATAGGCACAATCCTTATTGAAGTCCCACTCACATGAGATTTTGGTTCCTAAATATCTTTAATCATTTGACAAACGGACACTAAGGTCAGAAGAACCACATCACGTCACTGATATGCATGTCCACCTAGGTGGAGTTCCTCTGTAGGAAGGAAGTTCCTCTGTAGGAATTTAAATTCTGAGCCTCAAGTTTGCTCTCTATTTACATGCCACGTTACTCCCCTGAAATAACATGACTTTGGCTTTACTTTGCTCTCAGTGATACCACACACAGGTTGCAGTGCAAATAGATGTCACATATGGCATCGCCCTGAGATTCAGAGACTAAAGTTTCATTTCTGCCTTGATTTTCTGAGCAGAAAAAAGGATTTTTTCCCCCCTACCTAAAATTTAAATTATAATGAGTCTTCTGTCTCCTTTCTAGCATAGTTCATAGCCCACTAGTCAGAAACTCTCATGCTGGTTGATTGTGAGACTAATCAACATTCCAGCTGAGTTTATCTGCCAGGTACATACAGAAGATTCTTTATTTGAGCAGAGACTTAAATCTCTTTCTTTGCAGATTCTTTACTCCATCATAGACCAAGCTCATAGACTTAGAAATCTTCAAGAGACTCTTAAAAATGATGGTTTCACACACTGTGAAGCCTTTCCTTTTAAATTACTCTTAAGGCTGTTTCAGAATCCCATTTTTTTTCCTAGAAACAAACATATGTTACTACAACAGTCTTGGCTGAACACCAATTTTCATTACATCAGCTAGAGATAATTACTGCACAGACCTGAGAACATTACATGCTACGCCACCTTTTCTTAGGTCTGACCAACCAAAAGACCAATATGTAACTAACAAAATACTAAAGTCAGAACATCAGTAATCTCAAAGACTCTTTACTAAGTGGCATATTTTCACTTTCCATTTGGGTAGATTGAGACACAGAGGTTTTCATTCAGTGGAAAACCTGCTCTTTATTAGCTATGAATCCTGCTCTCTATCAGACACTCTCACATGGTGCAAAGCTTTTTTTCTATAGCAGTTGTAGAAGTATAATCTTAATTTTTGATGAAAATGAAATTATGATGTGAATCAGGCATATTCCAGTCATTACATTATTTCCCTTTCCCTGCAGTATTCACGTTGAAAGTAAGGCAGTAACATTTTGAAAGTTGTGCAAAAGACCAGTTGTCACATCTATACAAACTAGCTTTTGAAAAATACAATTCTTCTGCCTGTTTTCAAAGTACCGAAAATAATTAGCTGATAAAGACTGTATGTAGCAACTTCTAGACCTCAGACAAATAACATTTCCATTCAGCCACCTATAAATACAAGCTTCAAAAGTAAGCAATTACTCATGAGTGGCTCATAAGATTTCAGAAGCTCAGAAAGACAGAAAGATCTCATTTCTACAAATGCCTGGTCTAAAAGTATTTTAAACTCAGTGTTCTCTAACGTAATTAGAAGTATGAAGACATTAATGATAGTTGTTATTCCAGTTGATGTATCTGGTGTCTAGTAAACTATGAGTCTGTAAGGGCATCAGTTGCAAAATATTCTCTTCTGACAGGGGAAAAAGGAAAAAAAAAGAAAAAGAACAAAGGAAACTGAGAAATCTTTCAGGTGTTGTTTGTATTTCTCTGTGCAACCACATCTCAGCATCAACTCTTTCCATACTCCCAGTCTTTTGGGGATTGCACTTACTGAAGTATTGTGTCTGCTCTGCTGCCAGCCTGCTGAGAAATAATCATAGAAAATTTTTAATTTTAAATTGATAAACCCTGTGAGATAGCAAAGTTATTCTAGTGTAATCTCAGCCCAGAAAAAGAAGAAGAGAATGACAAGTTGAGTACCACGATCATCCTGTGGTATTTAGGTTAGAGGGAAGTCTTTGAATTAAAGGATTTAGTCCAATACTGTAAAGAAAAATAGGTAAGTACAAATAGAAGTAGCCTACCCTACACGTGTCTTTGTTATTTAGGATGCCTCAGGTTACCAGAAAAATGGAAGAGCTTCTACTTTCCTTTTCACTTCTCAGTTTTTGTCAGCTCAGAAGTCCCTCTAGTACCCATTTACTAAACAAACTGCAGGCACATGGGTAGAAACTTATGCATTAACAAACTCCTTCCTACACATCAACACATTCTAGTAATGATCAGTGAGGCTCAACAGTCAAGAGAACATCATCTGACAACTATAAAAAGTACTAAGTTTTAAGTTTTACACTTTCACAGTTTCTCCTTCTTAGAGGATATCTGCAGTTTTATGAGAGTTTTTTCAGTTCTTTATTTTCCTACAGAGACAAGTAGGAAAGGAAGTAGCTTTCTGCTCTCAAACTCCTGTACATATAGAATAGAAACTGGTATGCTTTTCAGTCACATCTGCTGAGTAGGCTTATATGGTAATGGTCCCTCCTTTTCTTCCTCTCACTAGAGGGAAAAGATGATTTGTTGAAGCTGAGAAAGGGCTTTGGTGATATATTCAAGAAACAGAACACTGAGTAATTTCAGAAACAAAGAATGCTGACTTTCATATCAAAAAAAAAGGGTGCAGTTTTAATTTCTGATAGAAAATGAACAAATTTTTCCATTTCCTGAAGAAAGGTGACTGTGGTGGAAATGATGGGCAGGATCTAAGGAATTAACAGACCAAAATAAATCTGCACTATGATCCAAGTCCTTGCCATTCTCCAACATTAAAGTCTTTAAGATTTTGTATTCAGTCTTTCATGCAATTTCTATTTTCTTTTCCAGACACTGGTAAATGAAATTCTGCAGCTCTAATATTTTAGAATATTCTAAAAATATCTTGCTGTTAACCCATTTGAGGTTCATAAATTAGAACGTATGCAGTTACACAATATTGTTTCATATTATGGGTATCCTGAGATGTGGAATTGCATGTGCTGAAATGACTAAGTAAACTGAAATGATCAAATACAATATATATCCTCATTTATGTTTCAGTCTCTACTGCAAGTTCTTCTGTATGTTTACTTGATAACTCACAGGTCACCTCTGGGGATGAAGTATCTCATTTCCACAGCAGGATTGGCAGCAGTGCAACTGGTGTTACAAACAACACTTATATCAACCATACACCAGAAATGATTAGACACAGGTACAGACATGCTTTACAGTAATTCTGCTTTTTTTTTTTATTACATCCTCTAACACTGTAAGACAATCTTAAGTCAGATGACAGAAATCTAAGAAGTCAGAAAACAGATGATTAGTGTTTAAAGGGCACATGAGTATCCTATCAAAAGGTTATGTTAGTGATGCTCAATAGCTTCCTGAAAGGGAAAAGAGAAAACGCAGCTAAGATCTATTGTATTTATAGTGACATCTGAACATCCACAAAACAGAGCATGACCAATTTATGTTCATCACTAGACACCAAAACAGTAATAAAGCACTGTTGAACATTTTTTCATATGAGCAGACTGCTTGATGTAATTTTGTTGAAATTATATATGAAAAACTTGCTGGGTATATATCTTTTGTAGCTCTTCTGACTTCTATATAATATATAAAATATATGTGTTACAAAACATACAGGAAATATGAGAGAGTACGCAACGAATTCTGAACAAAAAAGTGCAAACAATCCACAGAACATAAGTCCTGATTTCCGTGTATTTACCTTCAGGGTTTCTCTGGAAAACATACCCTCTTTGTATTTACCAGGAAGTCTCTAGCCATTCCTACAAAATACTTAGAAACCACTCAAACATGAAGGGCTAAAAGCTTTACATATTTATAAAATGCATTTCAAGTATGCATTCAGTGAAGCAATTTGTGATTTACTTGGGCAAATAACTACATTTGTCCATCAGTCCCTTTTTTTTTTTTTTTTCTTTAATGGTGTTGAACTTTGTGTTATCTGCTTTAGGAGCTTTCTGAGAAGGCGCTAAGGAGAAGCAGGAGAGAAAACATAAAATGTAAACATATTTACTGAAACTAACGCCATTTAGAAATCTCATCCAACACATGATTCCTTCAAGTCACCATGATTTTGGTTTGTTTGAATGTTTTTGATGTGTGAAAAATTAAAGGATGGTTACTTTTTCCATGACAGAATTTACTGCATTCAATCCTCTCTTATTGTTAGCATGAAAAAACCCCAAAAGACCCAGAGAAAATAAGGATTACTCCAGTGTCTTACAATAAGTTCATATCTCTCAATGTTGCCCAGTTTCATATAAGGGAACAGTGGAAAAAAATGAAGCTGCTCTTCCAGCTCTAATACTGATTTGCTGCATGTGGCCAAGAAGTGAATTCACTATATTTGCTGCATCTTTTTACCTCTTTGAGTTTATACGGATTACAAATTCATTTAAGTGCATATCTAACACCCTGGTTTGGATGGAGACTTTATGCACTCCTGCAGTGTAAGCAATAAAGACAAACATCACAAATAATAATGTTTGTAGAGTGTACTGCATGTAACTCACATTTACTTTTAAAATGAGGGCCCTTATCATCCAAAGATACAGCCATCACAATTACTTTTAAACCTGGGTCAGGTCTGTTTACAACCACCAATACTTTGCAACACAAGAATAACTATTAAATTTAATGGAATTGCTGACGGGAGAACATGATGATCATACGGAAGTCAGAACCTTGTTCTATCTGCAGAACTAGAATTCGAACCTCTTTATGCATTTTAGTTATTTTTTCTTAATTTCCTCCCAGGATGAATTAATTATTAATGAAAAATCTTCATGAATAAGCTGTTCTAGGTCAGCCTAATAAGATAACGTCAAAATGGCTTGTTAAATATTAAAAAACCACTCAGAGCTCTATTCATTCTATTGCTATAGGTAATACAGCCTTTCTGGTTTTGATGTTATTTCTATTTTTAAGGGCTGTTAGTGTCTTTTTCCAGTTACTCTACTTGTTTTTCTACTGACACTGCCATGAGCCTTAATCACTTAGAATAGCAAGAGATAGCAAACAGATCGTATATTCTAGCATTAGCAAATTACTGCTCTGGTCAGTCTATTCAAGAGTATTTGAACCTGGCTTTGCTTTGCCTGTGTAATCAAAACACCCAAAGTGATTTAAACTACTGAAATCCCTTTTAGGACAAGTGAGCCCATCAGCTGCTTCTACCTGAAGTAAAAAATAATAATAATAAAAAAAATGTCTTAATTTACTGATTAGTCTTCAGATTGAAATTTGGTTTAGGGCTGTCTTATTTGCTCATTATGACCACCTGTGCTTTACAAAACAAATACTAGGGCTGGCAACCAGATCTTTGTACTGGTGTTATTTTCCGGAAGCTCAGGCCAACATTCAGAAGGTTACTCCTGCGCCTACTGAAAGGTTCATAACGAATGTAGCATGTAATGCAAGACGTTTCATTGCTCAGAAGAGGAATGGATGGATGTACTAGTTTGTCAATCAGACACTACTGAGTAATTCAAAATCAGCATCACAAACTCCATTTTTCACCTGATATTTCTAGACTCACTGCTACACTATCTTATGTCACCTATGCTTCTGGATACTTGACAAGATTGCTGAGTAGTTACAAATGGCTCCTTCTGAAGAGGGTAGATTAACCAAACAGTTATAAGTTTTCCCAACTTCATTTTTGCATGTAGAACAGCAGGAACAGAGCATTATGTCCAATACAGCCAAAACCAGTGAAAAAAAGGGTGAAAGAATGGCCATAAATCAACCATGAAATGGAAGCTCTTAGGGAGCTGAGGACAGTCAGAAGGGGCTGGTCCATTTTACTCCCCTATGGATTATACAACTAGCTAAGGTTATATTCTAACCAACTAGGAGTGAGAAGGACCAAGCAACTCCCAGGTGGCAAAAAAATAGTAAACTATTTACCCTAGTAAACTAGATATATCAATAGAAGAGAGCATTGAGTTGTTCACCAGGAGTTTCTTACATCAAAGAGAAACGAGGTAAAAATTGTTGAAAATTAAAATCAGTTCTTTTCTTTTTCCTTCACCTTGTTTTTAGAATGTATAAACTGTGGTACAGCAGCTCCTCCTGGTATTTGCAAAGATCTCATAAACAGTATGTTAGCACTGTGCTTAGGCCTGTAGGATTTCTAGAATGTGTATTCATGAAGTATTTCCAGGAAGTACACATTGGGAAGGTGAAGGAACACACTGATTCAAATCCCAGGTTTGTTTTTTCAAGCCAAGTTTTAGTCACTTTTTTTAGCAAACCTGTATCTGACAACTTTTATCAGGAAATGCAGTGATGGAAGGAAGGCAGAAGACAGGTAAGCCCAAACTCCTCCTTTGCAGTCAGATAATGTGTCCTTATGTCTTCTGCAACTGGCTAGCCCATTTTTAGTGAGGAACTAAAAGTTTTACGTTATTTTCAGTTACAATCAAACAGTGCTGAGTCACTGGCTTCCCTCGATGCTGAATAGAAGGTAACAGAGAATGCTGTCCTCTCTAAGGAGAGAAGGATCACAATACTGACACTTTCTTTTGTACAGTTTAGCAGCCAGCAAAGACTTCTCTGGTGGTGTATCAGAATTAAAGGAATGATCTTGCACTGAATTCAAGAATGCAATACAAAATTTTAAGGACTAAACTTTAAAGGCTCCTCAAATCACAGTCTAATTTCATGTCGTGGGGATATGAAAAATATATCCTGTACTGGGACTACAAGCTTTTGAAGTACGGTGTTGCCTCTGAAGGGATTTGTAAGTCAAAAAACAGGTTTTTTTGTGTGCTTGCACCTGTGAATATGCTACATACTTAATTACTTCATATGGAAATACTAATATTTCAACACATTATACTTTGAGCAAACATGTCTATTTTTTCCCAGAACAGATTTATGAAAGTAATCTGAATACAAAGCCTAATATTTCTAAATTTATCCGATAGGAGCATTAGAATTTAGTTGTCTAAAAGGAATATTCTTTGTTCTGATTTCTACATCCTTTTTAGTGATAGGCTTTTTGGTAGTAGAAAGATACTGAAATTTGAAGCTTTAATATTATAAAAGGTTTGTACTGATTTTCACTGAGAAAAATATACATTCCAAAACACTGCACACTTTTTTGGTAGAAAGCACTTAAGCAACTTTCATACTTTTTTTAAACTGAATTTTTTAAACTCCTGTGAAGTTAGTTCTTACAGGTTATCAAATTGAATATTGACTGTGTTTCTCCTTCCTTTACATTTTTTTCTATGAATAACAGAACAGTAAAATAATCTGACATGTGTAAAAGTCATAACTGTCCCTCACTCAAATAATTTTTCAAAAGGAAATTTTAAATTATGTTTTGACAATATATTTTTGATCATTGTCAGTGCCTGGAAGGTGTTGTTATGCAACACAGACACAGTATCTGTCAAAGTTGGTGAAAAGGATGAATATTCTGTCAAATTTGGAAACATCTGAAGCACCAAATGGCTGGGGTTGGAAGGGATATTAAAGATCATCTAGTTCCAGCACAGTAGTTGCATTCACATTAGAAAAAATTTCTCTGCGCCTTGTTCTACTGCTAGAATTCTAGAAAAGTTACAAATGATGGCCAATTATTATTCTAATGTTCTCCCAAATTCATTTATTTAGTACAGTATAGAAATAGACGAATATTAAAGTGAACTAACAGCATATAATTTTTCCCTCAGTGTCTTCGCATATGTGAATAAGGAAAGGAAAAATCAGGGAGAATCCTCGAAGTGTTGGATAAAATTTCCTCTGGAAGGCAGAGCTCAAGATACAGATACTTTTCTAAATCCTGCCTAAGCCCCGGAATCACACTTGGTGCGTAGACCTTCCTTAAGCATAGACCTCCTGCTCATGTTTTTTTACATAAGGTGAAGCCTCATAAATATGTTCAAGGCAGGCAGTAGGAAGGGAAATAAAAGGTAAAACAAATCCTACAGTTCATATGAATTTATGTGATTTAATTCTGCTTCCCTTACCTGCTTTTTTGCCTCTTGCCCACAAAAGAAGGGTAGGGGGAAATCTTTCCCGTAAGAACTGAAGACATGACATGTTTTTGAACTGTTCATTTCAATTAAAAATTTAAATCAGAATTTTTGAAAACCAGTCAGCAAAAAAATTTAGAATAGTAAAAAGGCATTTATCATGAAGATCAAGTTTCTATTCAAAAGTCTGAAGCAAGCAAAGGGAGCTGTAGTGAGGTGGTCAGGATGACAGATGAAAGAGTACCACGACAATTTGTCCTGTCCACGAGAGGCAGCTTGGTGCTTTTAAAGTCTGATGTCTAAAAGCTCAGTAGTCTCCTGCAAAAGCAAGAGAGGAGTTTAAAAGCTTCAACTGATACCAAAGCTATGAAAATAAAGCTGCAAGGTTTTGTGTCAGTGCTAGGGAAGGTACACAGCACAGGTGAAAAGATCACCCACCTCCTCTCAGAGCTCTGGATAACACTGTGCCTGCTTTTCTTCTTAGGATTATTGCCTCCATTATTACATTATCTCCTCCCTTCAGTCCTGATCAGTGAGTCCCCAGATTCCATTCAATACCCAAGGGGTATTGTTTTAAAGTATATAAAGTATATATAAAGCTATACAGTACCTTACCTATAATGTCCTAAGAATTTTAAAAATAGAAACCAGTCAAAAACACCTTCCTGAAAAAAAAAAAAAGGAGCACCTTTTCCTAATTCTGTTATATATAGTTCTGATTTTGTAGAAATCATCTTCCCTTCTCGATACCACAGAATCTAAGCCTAGGAAAACCAACACAGAAGAACAGAAACACTTCAGTATGTTGAGAACACATTTTGAAGACAGCACTCCACAGTACCTGCGAGCTTTCCTATTTTCCATTCCATAGGCTTGGACTACATGTGCACTGAGTTTGTGCAATATTTGTGGAAATAACTGTTCTTTCCCTCTTCAACTTTATTCAGTGAAGCTTTTTATTTAGTTGCCTATTCCTTCTGAAGAAGACAAATTAAATTTATATTTTATAAACTGGCACATTAAAATATTTGATTTCATGTTCCCAATAGGTTATCTGAGTGATAAATATCAAGAATGTCAAGATACTTTAAAGGCCTGTAAGTGTGCTTGGGGAGTCAGTTACATCCTTTTCCTAAGGAAGCAATATTTACTGACTTGTAATGAGAACATTAGAAAGAAATTTTTAAAATTATTTTGACAGTGTACTTTTTGTCTTTTTCTACTTCTTATTTACATTCCCCCTTTTTCTCTATTCATTTTCAACAGCTAATACTTTTTCTCCAGTCCTATCTATACTTTTCACTCTTTCCCTCTTGTTTATCTCATCATCTACTCTAACAAAACACACACCTTTTCTTCTCTTTACCAAAAGTGTAAGATCTGAATTCATAAAACATTTAAAAAAATAGAGGATTGCTTTTGGTGATTAGGGACACATAATACCAACCATGAAACATATCTAAATCAATACACTTCCACATATCAGAACAGCATGTGGCAGTACAACATTATGAAATTTATAATTGCATCAGATCCGTGATTTCCCAGTAGCTCTACCTCTATAATAACTAAGTTTAAGCAAGAAGTCCCATTGGCAACCTACAAAAGAAAAAGGCAAAATAGCATATTTCACTGAGCAATGCTAAGCTGATGCTGCAAGGGCTGTGCTCCACATTGTAGAGTGATTTGTACTTTTTTATCCAAACAAATGAAGTTAATGACTTAATAAACATTTATAATCTGATCTTTCCAGATAATTTAAATGGGGGTTTTGTTGTTTGTTTGGGGGGTTTTTTCTATCATTTATGAAAAAAAACACCCTAGCTCACGTGGCCTGATACACAGAACAGAGCAAGGAACAGAAAAGATAGAAATATTATAAATATAAAAAAATTAATAAAATGCATAACTAAAATTAAAAATATATATTTAAGATATGTAATTCTCTGACACTCTGAGAACACCATACATGAAACTCAGACTTAAGCATACCATGATTTAGTTTTTAAGGTTACTTCAGAATTTTATCTGAAATGCACATGGAGGGCAAAAAGATCCATAACAGATTCCTGCTGTAAATAATCCTCATATTTCCTCTCATCAAAAGGGAAACCTTTCAACAACTCAGAAGTTTTGGAAGAAAGCCTATGGGCCTCAGGAGCTGACGTTCCTAAGTCCATTCACTCTATGGTATAAACTGAAGCATATTAACCCCCTGTGCTGGTTTTGGCTGGGTTAGGGTTAATTTTTTTTTTTTCACAGTGGTTGATATGGAGTTGTGCTTTGGATTTGTGCTGAACACAGTGGTGATAATATAGAGAAGTGGCTCACACAGAGCCAAGGCCTTTTCTACTTTTCGTACTGCCGTGCTGGCAAGAAAGTTGGGGGTGCTTGGGAATTTGGGAGGAGACACAACCAGGACAGGTGACCCCAACTGACCACCAAAGGGATATTCCCAACCATATAACATCATGCTCAGCATATAAAGTAAGGGGAAGAAGGAGGAAGGGGGATACCTTTGGAGTGACAGCATTTGTCTTTCCAAGTAATACGTGGCAGGGCCCTTCCCTCCTGGAGATGTCTGGACACCTGCCTGCCCATGGGAGGCAGTGAATTAGTTCCTTGTATTGCTTTGCTTGCATGCATGGCTTTTGTTTTCCCAACTAAACTGTCTTTATCTCAGCCCATGAGTTTTCCAGCTTTCAGCTTTCCACCCTTCCAATCCTGTTCCTATTCCACTGGTGGGGCAGTGAGTGAACAGCTGTGTGGGCTTTGGCCTCCCATGGGCAGAGGTGGAAAAGTCTCTTGGATTCACACGTCACCAGCAGGCCCCAAGGATCTGACCTCTGCTCAATTCCAAAGCGTGTGCCACCACTCAGCATGGGCTCCGAGTCTCCTTGTTACAGGACCATTAATGGTGTTCCTAAAAGCAGAAAACTTTTTTCCTCCTTCCAAATGTTTAGCACAAATGTTATTACTTTGCTTTTAAAGTACGAGTCACTGTGTAACCTTAATTTTATTAAAAGCCCAAGGGTGCACTTATCATCCAGTGCAAAACTATCCCATTATACAAGGAAAAACAAAGAAATACCATTTTATAGATTGAGTAGAAGAGAGAAATTAAACCAGCTCCATTACAGATAGCTACTGCTTAATTTCTGTTATAAGAGATTATGAAATTACTCATACATTCCCATTACCAAGAGGGATCAGGTTTGCTTTCAATTCAAAACATTATATAAAAAGCTCCTATTCTTGTAATATTTCCCTCCCATGTATTTATGTATCTATTAAAAGCATCACTAATTATTTGCTATTAAGAATGAGCTAATTAGATCTTGCACTGTGTGAAAGAGATACACAGTATGCGGCTCGTGTTCCATTACAATAGCTGCAAACAAATGAAAAACTAAATTAAGACTTCCAAGAAAAATGAAAGAGCTGACAATGACAAACCACCTATGCTTTGGTTACCTTGGATGACAAGCTAATTTACAAACCTATGTAAAATATAAATATCAACAACAAGAGTAAAACAACACAGTTCTATCACATATGACTTTTGGTAAATACAGCAGCTGAACAACCTACAAGGGAAAGTACCTTAACTACACAGCATTTATTTAACAAATACCTCGCTCTCTTTATTTAAACCAAGGAGTTATATTTACAGAACTTAGAAAAAATATTGATCTGCCTATTACTGCTAGTTTACATTGTTAAAATTGTTAATTGAGGTTTAAAAGACTAAAATCATTTCAGTAGAATAAGAATGTCTGGGGTAAAATTTTTTTAATTGATAAATAATATGTTTTTAAGTGGATTTATATAACCAAATATAAACCCCTGGATTTATATAACCAAATGTCACCAGGCACCTGGGAGAAGGTATAATGTAGGCATGGAAGCCACATGTGGATTTTTTTTTAACTTTTTTAGTTTTTCTCAGTTCCGTTTTTAGGAATAAAAACTGATACGAGGATTTAGAGTAGTTGCTCTCGAGTCACCTTGCCTCTTAGCCTGCATTCATACTCTGTTAGAAATCTTTGCACTGTTCTGGAGGATAAGTAAGAGGCAAGTAATTTTCAAAGCTCACTGTGTTCTGCTTTGGCTACAATGACCTCTTCAGATTGGTACAAATGCCAGAAAAACAGCTTTGATATGGTCCCCATTTGCTAATGAGTTAGTTATCCCTGACATACCAAAAAGCAGCAGCTAATGAAGAGTCTCTAAGTGGAGGCAGATCAATAGTCTGACTGGTAGTAGCTTCCCTTTCAGCTGAAGGCCAAAACAAAACAGAAGCAAGGCTTACTCTCCAGCCCTTCAGATATCTTGCAAACCCATCCCCTATTAGCAACTCCATGTAGTAATTTTTATCTGTTCAACATTTTCTTACACTTGCATTTTTAATTAATTATTGATTTTTAATGCACTCAGTGTCTGTTCAATCACGAACACAATTAGCACTTCCACAAGGAAAATGAATCTCAGTAAATAAATGAAGTAATAGAAAAAACATTGCCTTGCCTGTGTACAGAGCTTGAGCTGTTAATGCTTTGAAACTCTGATCCCTCAGCACAGAGTGGGTTGCATAACTAGGATTTTCTAGACTACACAGACAAAGCCTAAACATGCCAAGATTTCAATAAGGCAGCAGCATATTAAAAAAATGCCTTTATCTGAAAAGTTGCATTTATTTCTCATAGTTCTGTGAGTATAAGTTATATAACAATTGGATGTTGTACACAGAACTTAACGGAGGAAAATTTAGAGACATAGATATGAATATTCCAAAACGTGTAGCCCTGTAAACCAACAGCTTACCTCAAACTCCTAAAGGCAAAACCAAGTCATTAAACACCAAAACAAAAAGTAATCATTCAGTAGTATGCAAATCTTCTCACATGTCAAGAATACAGCTGTTCCCTGCCTATGTTGCAAGATGTTTGACAATACTGAAAAAGCTCTGTACAATTTTTCCGTTTGAGATTACAAAAAAAAAGATGTAATAATTTCTATACCTGCATGTATATACACATGTATCCATTAGGTTTACTTTCTGACTACTGTAAAAAAACACATGCCTCTACTTCAAAGAGCTTCTGATGGACAACTGCATTTTTTTATGCTGAGAATATAGAAAAGGAATGCAAGAATAAGTAAAAACCATTACACGAAATGAACACAGTGTGTCTTTTCAAAACCAATTATGAGTGCTCAAAGTCAGGAAGAAACCTCCAAAATGTTGTTCTTCTAACCTCAGAAAATTATGAAGACAATAAACATAAGTATTTTTTTAGTTATTATTATTAATTTGCTGTTTAGAACAGAACAGCACTTTAAAGGTCAGTCGTCTGCTGAGATGCAAGTAAAAGAAGTCCAAATAATGAGCAAAATGGTACCTAGACTGAAGGACACACAGTCAAGATCTGTCTAATGGAATTTATCTATTCATCCACTGAGTGTCTAACAAAGTTTTTCTCACCAGAAGGCAAGAGAAGACATTCAGAATGGTTAACCAGTCATCAGAGTACAAGTCAAAGATTAACCTGACACTAGTTACAGGACTGAATCATGGGAAAAACCACAATTCCCATCCTATGAGTTTTCTCAGTAATACCCATGCAAGGGTTTCAATTTTACAACGACCAGACAAATGAACCAAGTTTAATAGTACATATTTTACTGCAGTTGCTAATATACTCGATTAATTTTGTTAGTGATAGTGCTGAAAAGAAACACACACCAAAACAAGCTAAGCTATGAATTAATTAAGGGTTTTGGTACAGGATACATGCATGCCTCAAGGCTTACAGCTCCAAATGTCACTGTATTCATTTTATTAGAAACACTCTTTCAGAGGAATAAATTTGTTTTGCAGGCTGCACAATTGATGTCAATGTTATATAAAGGTAAATACTTCTGGTGTGAACATCTGATAAAGAAATGTTAGGAAAACATGATACGTCACTGCCATTGTACCATCTGTCAGGTGGTGTGTAATTACGGAAATATTCTTTTCAAACCCTTGAATTAAAAGAGTATCTGGCAAAGATGATGAATTAAAGGCAGCTTCATTCTGTAGTCATTAAGTCAGTGACAGTTTTGAAATTCATTCATGCTAGTTTCTGCAACGTGCCAGTTAAAAGCAATAGCTTTTAAGAATATATAATTTATACCAGGTAACCTCAGAACTGTTAGGGATGGTCATAAGTGAAAATCTTTCAAGTCTCTTTGCATCTTCTTTCTGACAAACCAGAATGCTTTTAAATTCCATAAAATCTAGACTGTAGTGGAGCATACTTCTTCAGGCCTTACTGAATTTTCACAGTAATATAGTGATTAGTTTAATATACTTCCTAGGAGGACTCTTTTGCTAGGAATGTTTTATACTGTAAAAAGAGAGAGAGAGATAAAACATCCCCTTTTCAAATGGAAATGTATTAGTGAAAGCTAATTAAAGATTATCCTGTTCTGCAGACAATGCACGTGCCTTGTATGCAAGTAAATTGCTAGGATAGCCTTAGTTCAAAATTCAACCTTAAACTATGTTATTAGTATTATTGAAAGCAAGCAGTTTATTTATTATTTATCAGGATTCATGTTTAAACAATATAAATTGAATATCTTCTCATATCAGATGTTTTACAAGGTAATTGTAAAATTGTAGGTTGATGTATCCTACAAGAGTAAAGATGGTTTTGCTGAAGAGTTTTGAGCTCGGGCTTTTCTTTTTTTGCTGTTCCCCCCCCCCCTTTTGTGTGGGTTGTAGGGTTTTTTCAATGCTTCTGTTTTGTTTTTTGGTAGAGAATTTTTCAGACATTGCTTCAGATGGTAGAAAACAGTGGCATATGAGCAATATTTAGTTTTCATGCTCTTTAAATCTATTATCTAGGAAAAATCCATATTTCTTAACTAGCTATAAATGAAAAAGTTGCTAAAACACCAAAGAGCTCTGGTTGGGAGAGTGTTTTACACTTCTAATAAAAAAAGCTACCCACACATCCATTCAATTTTAACCTTTTTTAATATCACAATACCCTCTGTAAATCAACGGAATATAAACAAATATTGAGATAATATTTCAAAATGGCTGGTGAATAACACAAGTACTACAAACTTCCTTACGAAACGAAAGATTTATTCTCCTCATTCAAAGTGGCCCACCACTCCAAATTTTCAAAGTTAGGTGCAGCCTCGTATCACTGGACTGAGATAACTGGAGCCAAATGCTCCTGGGCATCATCAAATCTCAGTGAAACTTAAGCAGTGCAATTCAATGCATTTACTGAAGATTCTCCACTGCTGTTTGATATTTTTGTTTGAACAGTTTCCCATTGCAAAGTCTGGTTTTGAGTGAATAATTTTTCTTCTGTTAGACAGTATTTAGGCATGAAACTCCCTAATAAAATGCTCAAACAAGTCTTGAAAATATTCTGAAGTTAACTTTCACAGGGAAAACCCATAATTTGAAAGCTTTTTTCAATGTATTGGTTTTATTATTTAAGAGTGCAAGTCTGGTCACAAATTTTCACATTGACTTACACTATGCCATCTTAGCAGTATATATACGTATACTATATATATAGCATATATATATAATGTTCTAAATAATCAACTTTATATCATGTAAAAATTGTATGAGAGCTGACCTTTAAGCAAAGCTGAAGCCAAGAAGATAAAATTCACTGCACTAGGCCCACCTGCAGCAGATTGCTGAAAGAACAGTTTGGAAAAGCGCATATAACAAGAATTTTATCTGTTAAACTTGGACTTGAAGGTGTTTCAGTTCAAGTTTACTCCAATCATATACAAGAAAATCATGTCCCATCAACAGCATTCCAAATTTAGCTTCTTTGGCGCAATCTATGCAATGTCTCTCCAGATGCATCTTTGAATTTGTTAGTAGCATGTGTAGCTCTTTGCCATATCTCTACCTTCAGCATCCAGGCTCATTATCAATCTCCTGAGCCACCCAGTCTTCCTCAGTTGTGAAAATGTAATAAATTGCTTTTTTTCCCTAGTGTATTTAGCACTCATGAAAACTGACAGATTGACAGCTGGGAGGCTGAAGTGTTCTGTTTAAATCACAGAGAAAAGGAAAGAAGCAGCAATGACAGACAAAGGAAGCAAAACTGAATTAACCCTTTGCTGAAGTAGTGTACTGAAGACAGAATAGCCAAGACTCAATGGAGCAACCAATGGCTAGTGAGAACACAGAGATCTTACTTGTGTTAATGGCAAATATAAAATGAAATAACCTCCCCACATTCCAGCATAAAATTATATTTGCATATTCATGTGTCCAGCAAAATACTTGGTCAGTTTATAGTAAAATTATAAAGAAAGTCTTAACCTATCAGATATTCAACACCTCAGCTCCTCCAGAAATTCAAAATTGTCAGCTGCACTGTAAGTGTGATGCATTCACCCTGCGTGTAAGTTGAATGGCTAGAATATAAACAACAAAAAAATACTTCGGGCTAAGGTTCATATTTTAGCCATTTTTTTGTTTATTAAAGCAGGTTTGAGACAGTTTAAGACCTACTACTTACAAATTCAATATTCAGCCATTGCACAGCACATAAAGTTTGATTACATAGAGTATTTACAAGTCTATCTCTTCTGTTTCTCAAAAGTTGATGAAATGCATCTTGCCCCAGCTTTCAGCACAAAGGTGTAGCACTGAGTTTGCAATACTAGAGTCTTCTGATGCAAAAAAAAAAAAAAAAAACTAAAGAGGGAAAGGGTTTCTTTAATAAAAACTGTCAGCAAAATTTGGAGGCCTACTCCACTGTATTTGTAAATGAAACATGGAACTTTCAACAAATCCATTTGGACACAAACTAAAAAGAATTAGATAAGTGAAACTTTGCACGTCAGCGAAGGATGTCTTGATTCAAGCATTAGAAGCAAATCCTCTGGGGTGTAACTCTAGTGATCTATTTTATATTCTATGGTCAAATAATAATTCCCCATCTCTGTAGAGGAGCATAAGCCTGAAAACTGGATAAAAACATTGCAACCAGTCCCTTTAATGTACCTAACTCATCACGTGTTTTGAAAACCAGCAGTAGGCATCAAGAGTGAAAAGTTCTGTGCCAGCAAGGACACAAGCACAGAAAATGCCTTGAATACTTTCTCACCCTGGGAATTGGAGCTGGTTATTTTACTCCAGGAAAAAAAAAAAATCTCCAGGTTTTTCAAGAGTCCTATAAGGTGTCTCTGAAGTTAATGCTACAATAATGCAAGGACTTCAACACACCTCCAGTGCTTGGACTTAAGAGTTGTGGCTAAATTTATTTGTATTACCAAATAAACACTCTGTGACAGACCTTTAATAAGTGCTGTTGTACATAAGGGCCTCAGAACAAATCTGACTTTGAATGGCTCTGGAAGGATGAGGAAATGCCACTGAAAATAAATGCTTTCTTTGAAGGCACACCAAGAACAAACTCTACCAGTGACAGGAATAGTAAATCAAACACTTTTTAGACAATAGACTGCTAGTTAACCACTGACCGCAAGAGGAGTAACATATCACTGATGAGTCTGAAAAACACAGTTTTCCACAGAATAAGAATATGTTAAAAAGCACCAGGGTTGTCCAAAGCATTTGTTAGATTAAATTTGACAGAACACAGGAGAAGAAAGTTATGTGTTAGTTTTCGGTCTTTGGAAAACACTAAAGGAAAACAAAACCAAGAGATCAGTTCTAGCAAGACAGAATTAACTGTTAATGAAATGAACTTTAAAGCAGCACAGATTGAAAGAGTATTCTGACTGTCCTATTGAATTTAACTCTAATTTTGCATTGCTTAGTTTACAAGCCTACAGCAGGAGAGTTCAGTGGTCTTAACCAACCCAAACATTCTGAGAGTTCCAGGAATGAACCGTGGGCATGAGCACCTAGAAAGCTTCATACAGCCCTGGGCTCTCTTTTGTCAGAAGCACATGCACTGCTCTGCTGTGCAGTGCGTTTATCACTTGGGAGCTGCACACATGCGTGACAGACTCCTCCGCTCTGAGCCACTCGGGGACACACGGGTTGTGCTGATGATTTCCAGAGGACAGATGTTTCCTCCCTTCTGCTTTATTTTCATTTCTCAAGTGAGTGACAAAAGCAGATGTTACCACATATACATATATAAGGTCTCCTCTGTCTCACACGATTCTGAAAGGAATGGAGAGCCATAAGTGTAAATGGCTTGATTCAGTCTGCCGATTATATAAATGTGTGTTTACCTACATGCATACCTATTCAAACATATATATATTTTAAACACATATAACAACCTTACATATATAGAGTACAACATATAAATATGCTTGCATAAGCCAACATATTTAATTTTCTAGATTGAACTGAGTCCAAAGCATAATGTGTTGCCTGTTTCAGAGTATGCAGCATTCTGAAGGGCATAATGTATTTTGTGCATCTACGATCCCCATGAAAAAACCCCAACAAAATAGACTTATTTCCTCAACTATTTCTCTGGAACTGAGGATAGAGAAACTTAACTGGAATTACCTGTTTTCTCTGTCTCCTACAATGCTATCTTCCTTATTTTATGTATTTGGGGAAAGCTCAGGAAAATCTGAATGACAAGTAGGAGCTGAAGAGAGACCATAGTGGACACTCTACACAGTAGGGTTTCAATACAGTATTTTTTATAGTCTAGAGAGGTCAATACTGTCACTGGGCTTGTCCTCAGTACTGTTATCAAAGCTCAACCTGGTAAATTAATCTCATAATCCCTAATTTCCTTCGGGCTCCCAGTCCCCTTTCTCCTTCAGTAATTAAGCATTAGAGCTGCCAAAATTTAATGGGAGTAAAATGCAAGACAAAAGGATAACTGAAGTAAGATAAATATCCTTCCCTGGGCAGATGCAGTCACTGCGTTTCACTGCTAGGACAGCGTATTTGGTAACGTGCCACTATATTTCTTTTGAGCCTCCTACTTCTTCTCATTTTGTGTGCCACTTCCAGTTCACTATTGAACTGGCCAACAGAGCACTAACACCCACCCAGATATGATAAAGTCCAAAAATACCTATAAAGTGTATCTGTATTAATGCAACAATTTCACAGTTCTGTGTCAGCAATCTTCATAAATTACTTTATCAGTCTTAAGAAGAGAACAAACAAAAAAATCTCACCTTAATAAGACATAGGCTATTAGTTATAAAACATCTTTTGTGGCTGGATATGGTCCTGGTTTTTACAGTGATTTTTTTTTTAATTAATAAAAGCATAAATCAAAAATGCTTTTACTACCAAGAAACACTACAAATTACTAACATACCTTTAAATATGTAATAAACAACTGCATAAATAAAAGCACTGGAAAAGCGTTGAGCTTATGTTATCTTCTGTATTAAGCTTAAGTCCTACCACAGTTAAATGCAGTGATTGTGATTTACTAAGGAATTAGAGGTTGGTTTGTTTGTTTATTCTTTAGAGTTCAGAAGTTCTTCCATAAGAGCAAGAAATAAAAATTACTCAATGTACTTTAGAATCAAAAGAAAATTCAGGTGGAATGGTGGCAACTAAAAATGAAAATTAAGCATAATTCAAAAAGCTGACATTTGAATTAATACTGTTATTTGACTGAAAAAATTACACTTTTTTTAATAGAGATACCAAAATAATAAAACTGAGTCCTGCCATTTTGTCATTAGCATACATTAAAAGAGAGAAAAAGACAAAGATCACTAATGGCCAACAATTACTTAATTTGGAGTAGAAGGTATTAAAACAAAAGCACGGCATATCTCAAATGTGCTTATACTTAAGCATGAAAATAAAAAAGCAATACATACATTCTAAATAGTAGGCAAATAAACACATTTTTCAGACTTTTAAGTAGCATTTGCCATGGTGGTAAGGAACCTGATGTAGTATTTAACAATACTTGTGCAGAGAACATTCCCATCTGAGTTAGTCTACTTGAATGCCTGGAACATTCCTACATTCACACTTGTAAGCACTTCTATTAGTTAATGAAGTCATACACGTTTGGTTTGTCTTTAATCATAAAATGAATATTGCAAAGGGATTGCAATGCAATTTACTGTCACCAACTAACATCACAAGTTAATCAGCATCATTTTGAAAATGGCAAAGAAGTCTTCAAGTCTCACAATAGCTGAGATTTCCAGTCTCATAAACCCCAGCAACAGACTAAGGGCTA
The DNA here is from genome assembly GCA_013399855.1 of Oxyruncus cristatus. Lineage (NCBI taxonomy): Eukaryota > Metazoa > Chordata > Aves > Passeriformes > Cotingidae > Oxyruncus > Oxyruncus cristatus. The sequence continues at coordinate 846,595 of VXAY01002611.1, forward strand.
ACTGCCACTCTAATCATTGCATATTTACATCTTTACAAAGAAAAGGTAGAACTGAAGTCAGTTGAATCCTGAATTTACTACACATGCATGACATTGTCATTACTATCTGTCAGAACCTGCTGCAGTGCATATTGTTTGGCTATTTGGATACCACATGTCTGGAGTTTTAATATCTTAATTTTGGGAGTGCTAATTTAATTAACACACTTCCTCAGCATAAGTAAATATTTTTCAGTCAAAACAGGCCTGTTTAATTTTCATCTAGTACAATGATTTTTGTGCAGTTTAAAAGTAATACTTCTAAATGTTATTTTAAAAAACATCGTTATTTAAATATTTTTCTCTATACCTCAGTTGTTTTCTTTTTCAGAGACCCTATTTTGTTCTTTGTCCTTCTCATTCTTGAATACGAGCAAAGATGACTTTTACATTCAACATCATTCAGAACTTCTCAAAAACAAGGTCAAAACATGTAGAAGTTGTTTTTAACAGAAAGCTAGATGTTCAAGGGATTAGAATGCTGTCAAGTCATTTTTTGTTCTATCCCAACGAGCAGGTAATAAAGGTAAGAAATAAAAAGTGATTTCACAAATTCTCTCTACCAAGCTTTTCCTTCATCAATCAGCTAGGGAATGATATTAAATCTCTCTGCTGAGTAATTTCTTTCCCATAACAATGAGGAGCCTGGCTTTCATTACTCCAGATACCCATCATTTGATTGCAATTGGTGTTAAGGTTTACTTTTGGTTGCTATAGAATTTCCTTGATAATAAAGAATAAACTGAACATTTGTTTGTAAAAGGTTGATTTTGCTAGATAAACAACAAGATGATCTCCCTTCTCAGCACTTGTACACACACACGAAATTGGCATTCAAAAAGCTGGGTAGGGGTTTGCTTTCAGAGGATAATGTGCGTATGCACAGTTATTGGCACTGAAGCTCTGGTTTAATCAACAGGTTCTTTAGTATTTTGGGCTTTCCTATTTTATTTAGCAATTGGAAGTGGCAAGACTGCATTATGTAGTGTGTATCACGCTTTTGAAAGGAGCATAAAAAAAGCCAGGAGAATCCCCAAATCGTGAAGCAAATATAACAAATATATTTTAGCATGTTCTTAATCATACACTTTCTAACGCAATGTGATGGGATATATCACATCACACAAGGCTAAGCGAAGAATTGAACCAAAATTCAGTTGATATTTTTTGATTGTGATGATTTCTATATCTATCTTCATGTGACTGTAGAACTTGCATCACTTGAGTGCGTGGTAGCCTGTACTGGAGCTGCAACAATCCTGTGATAGTGTTCATGAGGCTACAAATCCCTCCACTGAATCCACACAGTAGTTTCCATATTTATCAGAGAATTTACCAATCAATTTATTCCTTCTCTTTCACACCATAGAAATCTGCAGGCATCTCAACTGGCTTTCAGGATTCAGTTGTCAACATATTTGGTTAATACTGCCTGTATAAATAACAGGTTGAGAGTAGTTGTTCAGATCACTTGAAGGAGCACATCTCTATCCTCATTTATTTAATTCTGTTGAAATGCAGGTGTGCAAATCAGCTGAGCACATGGCAGCACCTTTACATCAGACAAGGACATCTGCACCTTGCTTTTCCATGGTGAATTGTTCTACCTTTTAATAAGGAATGCTTACGCTCGTTCTTCACATGTGAAAATTCACTTTACTGCTGTTCTGATTTGAAAACACCCTGCTTTTGCTTTGCAAGGGGGAAAAATTACGTTCAGTAGTTTTTCATGTATTTTTAGTAATCATGTAAAATTAATAAGATTACTATTTATTTTAAATGGATTCTGTGGGCATTACGTGGCTGAGGTTTTATCTATTTGGGTAATTTTCCACACAGAGGTAATCTTCTACTTTATTATACCATGTATTAAAATAAGAATCCCAAAAATCCAGCTGAAACCTCAGAACACCTACATAAGCATAAAAGTGATATAGTAGAATATTGTCAGAGGAATGCAAAAATTAAAACCTATTTCTAGTTCTGCTACAACCCACTATCTCCACCTCTCTTTCAGGTCTCTTGTCTATTTAGTCCATAAGCTTTATCTGTCATTATGAGCGTCACTAATGATCTTTCCTTTAACCACATCAGATGATATCAATAAAGACTACTTTGTTCAAACTTTACAGGAATAGATACCATCTCTATTTAATATTCTTCTGAACTTAATACTACTGAAACCGTGGAGAGAAATATCACATGGTCACAAAAGTGGTTGAAACATTTCCTAGTACTTCTCAGTGAAAAGACCTGAAGCTTGAAGCAGTTCACACGTTCCTAAGCTTATTTTATTCAGAAGTAGAACTTGGCTGGGCATTTCTGTTCTGTATGAGTTCCTTTTGCTCCATTGTGATTTTAAAGATTAAGAAGTCTAAGAAAACACTGATTTACAGAACTAAGCTAACATTGCCTGACACATCTGGACTGCATGGAGTTAAGTTTTCTTTCAGTAATTAAATGCATTGTTTTGAACTGAGTTTAAAAATATTTTATTTCTGCAAAATAGTCTAAAAACTCATGATAATTTTTTACAGCAAATTATAGTGTTAGGGATCCATTCATACAAGAGCCTTTCCCAAGTCCTTTAAACAACCCTTGGTGCTGTGCCAGACTTCTACTAGGTTTTTACCCGTAAAACCAGCCTTCAAAATCTGATAGTTAACTGCTTCTTTATAAAACAAAGCAGGATTAGCTAATTAACTGACAAAAAATTTTTCATGGTCTACAGCATGAGAGGAAATAGATGTAGGTGGTATGGATGTCAAGAGTTTTTCTGAAATTTATTTGGGAGGGGGAAGGGAAGGACAGATGCCACATGACTCAAACCTGTATTTCTCAGATTCCAACTCTTATTATGTGATTTTGTCAGCGTTTCCACTGGCCCTGACTGTACCACACTGTCAGGGCTCAAAGTCAAAATGACTCAGCTGAACAGATAAGAGGCAAACACTGTGCACAGCATGGTTATGAGCCTGCGCTGGCCTTTCTGTGCCAATTCAGTGACTCTGCATCTTGTTTAAATTCCACACTAAATTGTAAGCACAGGAAAAAGTACAATTAATATATTTTAGTATTATGTCTATGACTTAGTAACTTTAAGATAAAATCTCATTTAAGATAAAATCTCATTAAAGGACTCTCAATGTGGGATTTTTACATTTTTTCCTGTTTTGGTATAAGAATTAATTAAATAAGTACAATCAATTTTATATACAAGTTGTGAGTAAAAGTTTATGGTTTTGGCCAATCTATTTAATGAATCACGATACCATAAATAACAAATCAAAGAAACACTAAGAAAAAGGTTTTTTTCTAAGCAGCAATAAGGAAAACAAGGCCATAAATCCATGTCTTTTTCTCCTAAGGCTCACTGAAATGCTCTGCAGTATTTTGTGATCTGTTTTTGACCAGTACTTTGACTCATTCACTGTACTGGTAAACATTACATAGAAACACACAGTAAGATATAGAAGCATTGAACCCATCTAGGTAAGTGAAAACATTACGTATTTAATTGTGGGAGTTCTTTAACTGAAAGGCCTCATCTGCTCTCAAACCGGGCAGCTCTGGGAAAGGAGCCCATTCATTTGCACACCTCAGTTGCAAGAAGGTAACATTTTCCTTAGGTTTGCACTGGGAGGTGTAGGATACAGCAAGCAATGGATCATCTAAACCCTCTGGATTCAGGAAGCAGCACACTCTCCACTCCCATTCTTCAACATCATTTACACTCTTCACCTCGGAATTTTTTCTGGTGTCAATCTTTCAAGCCACTAAGCAGCATCACTGAGGCACTGACCCAGGATGTAGCTATCTTCGTGGCACAGTGACACCACCAGGCCTTTGGCATCAGCAAAGACAGTATAACAAAAGCAGCACCAAAAATTAAAATACAGTATTCCCCACTTTCCCCCAATAAGAAGTTAATGGAATTTTAAGATAAGAAACGCTTTTTCTGTTACAAGGAGGCATAATTTAGACAAAGTATCTTGAGACATGAACTTGGTAAACTGAAACAAAGGATTTAATTTTGACAATAGTATTCATTAGTATGAGATTTCAATGTTATATTAATTCATTTCCCTGCCTGAAGACAGTTCCTTGACTTTCAAAATCTCAGACTAAATTTAAAGAGAGAGTTCAGGTAAGTAGGATGACTCTTCACTTTTATGAGCTCTCCATGTCATTGGTGATAACTAAATGAAGTTGAATAAGTAAGGTTCCTTGGCCTTCTGCAAACAGAATCATCTACCCTCTGTTAAAAACCTCATTACTGACAAAAAAAATAAATCTGCTGTAACTGCAGCATGGCGTGTTCTATGTCAAACTGTTTTCTTCTAATAACAAATTGTTACATTACTTCTAGCAGTTATTTCAGCAAAAACGTAGGTTATTAGAGCACTTTTCCTTCACATTTGGAACATTATGGGATGGAAAGCATACCTTTTAAACAGAGGAGTAGTAGAAAGCTAATCTCTCATTTTCCATTTGCCCAAAATGTCCATTGTTATTAAAATTAAAATATTAATAAACATCAATATAAAAACAACTGACATTTAAAACTATTGTCATCACTATTTCACTCCTTTCCCCTTCTTCCTTTATATCCTAGGAAGACAAAGTGTATTATCCTCTCACTTACCAGTCACAGTGGTTTCCTTACCATTATGCAGCATTAAACAGCATGCCTTAAAGAACATTATGTTCTGGTCAAGGACACAACCAAAATATTTTTCCATTCCCATAGGATGACCCACATTAAGAAGGTGGATGGTGCATTTGCAAGACCCTATCCAAAAGGGATTTTTCACAACGAGAATAATCAGCCACTGAAATAATGTCAGGGAAGTGGCAGATTCCCCATTGGACACTTCAGATCTGGCTAAACAGTGTGCTGGGCCATCTTGGCTATGTCCTGTTTTTGACAAGTAAAGAGATCCCTTTCAACCTGATATTCTATGAATGAAAGTTATGGGGAGGGAGGGGGAAAGAACCTCATAGATTTAAGAAAGAGTAAGGACAATAAGGATACCACAATCAGACCTGAGGAAAGCTATCATGATGTTGTTTAGGTCGTAAGTTCCATCTTGGAGGTCTAGAGACCACGATCATCTTATGTAGCTGTGTAGTCAATCCCAGCTCCTAAAGGGCTGGTGCAGCTGTTTGACCAGCCTTGGGGACAGTACCTATTCTGTGGAAAGCTGAAAAACTTGTTGCCTTTGTTTGCAGTGAAAGTCACTTTCCTTCAGATGTAGGCAGCAGTGAAATCAAGTGGTATCAGCAGCAGTTTGCCTGAATCACAGTGTAAGACAGTCACACAGTTGCTCAACATGACAAAAAAGAAAAGAGCCACTGCTTTGGTGAAATAGCACCTTTCCTGTGTTAAATCGGATCTGAAAGTTACAGAGATGACTGAAACAGACAAAAACATCAGGAAAGAGGCCAAGAAATGGGCTAACAGCAATTTTCTGTCACCTCCAGTCCCATCACAAAATGTTGCAAAAGAGAAGCAGTCTATCAGGAGTCATCTCAAATTTATGGCAGTAGAGGGAATATTAATGCTTTACACAAGAGCGCTTTGTAAGGATCTGTACCAATTCATACCAAATGAAGACCCTACACAAAATCATATCCATATCCTCAATATATCTAGCTAATTCTTCTAGTTAGACAATCATACTTTTTTAAGATCTTTTCCCAATTCAAATCACTGGAGCTATCTTGTATATAGCTATATCTCAGAGCAACTCTTAGCAATGCACTTTTTGTAGAAGTAATTCTGAATTGAGAGAACTCAAGTCCATAAATTCTTGTTGTACCATGGTACAGATGATAATCTTGTGTTGTTCCTATGTGGCATAAATTAATTTGGGAAAACGTGTGATTATTCTGCAATATCCTCCCTGCATTTCCAGACTTATTTTTATGTATTTGATAAACTGATAAAGAATTGTTTTATGTCATGGATATTCACACCCACAAACTCGAAGAAAAGTTAAAACTACAAGTTGGTTTGACCTAATATAGAACAGAAGCATTACAGAACTAATTGTCTGCTTACCAGTGCCCTGGAATTGCTAATTGACTGGTAAGGCACCAATTTGTTGACCTAACTCATTAGGTAGCAAACTCTTGGCTAGGAAATCATCCTGAATAAATATTAAAAAAGAAAGAACCTGACTTTTTCCTATCATCAGATTCTAACTGCTTATTTATAAATCATTGGATGTCCAGTACATGTTATCCTCAATGAAATTGCCAGCAAAAACGTTTACTACAGTATCACAATTCCCAAAAACAAAAAAGAAGCAGAATATCTCATTCTTTTAAGAGCAGCTATGACTTCACTTTATTTCCCAGACTAGGATGAAAATCACTGTATCTCTTTTACTCAAAATCAAGAAGAAAAGTTTTCACACTAGATCCATTCTTGCCTACAAGTCATAAACCCTCTTCTGGCTTTAGTTCCCCTGGCTTCAAATAACAGGCAGTAGTGGCCTCCATCCAGAACCAAAACAAGGAGTTAGGACACCTCACCCGGTGTCAGCCCTGAAAAACCTCAGATTTCCAATAAAATGTGCACTCTCCCTTGTCAGTATCTTATGGCACAGGGAACAAGCTGTACAAAGCATCAGCATCACAAGAGCAAATCTTGGTACACCTTTCTCCTTTTTACTGTCCAGAAGATTTACATTTCCACATTATTCCTCTCAGCAGGAAAAGCTGAAAAATTACCCAAATGCTTCTCAACTCCTTCTATCAAAATTATGAGATGATCTAGGTAAATATTTTTCAGTCAGTTATTTCCATCTCAGAAAATAAATTGGTCTTATCATTTAGGTGTGAAACAAAGGATTGCATCAAACTGTTGAGAAAAGTGTACATGAGCTTCTTCAGTCAGAGACACAAAAGAGAATGGAGGAATTAGAAGCAGTATGAAGCATATCACAGAGATTCTGGAGAAAAGCAGTACTTGTGGCAACCCATTACTGGTCTTAGACTCAGCTGTTTAATATCATTCATAGCAGCAGAAATAGCGAAAGAGTTTGCCAGGTGTTATACAAGAAATTCTTTGAAACATGTTTCTTGAGACAAGGACAGTATACAAGGGTTTCAATTACCACACAGGAAACAAAGTAGTTTTTTATCCAGCTATTTAAAAACAACCATACAGAAGAAGCTTTTTTCCAATATGAACTTTGTTTGGAGAGTTTTAAAACCATGCTTTTTGGCCCAACTACTAGGAGGAGGCTCACCTGCCTACTCTCTGTAGAGGCACAGTTCTAGAAGAGAACTATCTGCCAAAGTTGGGTAAAAATATAAACCGTCGTATCAGGGATGACCAAAGGAAAATAAAAAACATTCATGTATTAAAACCTACCTGTGGCCTCCTGTGTTGGGCATAGACACTCCCTCAAAAACACGACCTGTGATGCTCCTCTCCATTTAGCTGCAAGATGCTTTGAGTTCAGCACTTCTATTTGGCTGCTGGGAGGTTTGCAGTCCTGCTGCTGGCCAAGATCCTCTTCAGAGACAACTCTAGAGGGGAAAAAAAAAAAAAAAGTATTATCAACCCTTTATAGGATTTCAGGTACTCCATATGATTCGCTATTTACAGCTAGTGCCTAATCCCACTAGCCTAGTGAAGTTTTAGGTCTCCTGGTTTCAGAATTTTTCTAGATCTCTTCATTTGGAGAGCTGGGTGCAATTGGTCTGATACAGCCACCCCAACACTACTCTGCAGTTACTGTGAGTGTATTTCACCATCAGACTGCCAGGCTATGCCTTTTTGTACCATGCAGTAAATATTCCAGTCTCCAAAATTCTTCCTCTAGGAGACCAGTTAAATGCAAAACTTCATTTCAAGTGTGATTTTGCGTGTGGATTTTTCATGTGAAACCAGGTTGCCAGCAGGCACTCTCCCAGAGCTGGCACTCAGTGACCACAAGCCGTTCTTCCAAACCCAAAATTGCAGAGGAGGGCAGGAGAGATAGACACAAGGACAAAGATGACTGAGAATGTTGTGCCCTGACTTCGCCCCACATGGGGACACTGCCCACACAGAGCATTATGCTGCCTGCCTGTCAGCACTTTTCACCCCGGGAGAGTTGCACAAGGGTAAATCCCCTCCTCTCAGAATTTCTGATTTAGAAATTCAAAGAGAGGTAACAACCTATGAAACTGTTGAAAACAAAGGTCCCTCTGCCTACATATTGCTTCTGCTACCTGTTTTCAAATCTGTCTCACAGACAGTCCCCAGCAAACTGCGAGGAAAATCACCTGCCCTCGCCTGCACGAGGTGGGTACTGCCCCCACCCCCTTCCCTCCTGCCCAGCCAGTCCATTGTGACCTGGGCCCCTGGACAGAGCCCCTGAGCCCTGTCACAGCAAAACCTGCAGCAAACCATCAACCCAGCCCAGCGTGAGCCCCGAGCCGCACGGCCACAGCACAGAAGCCGGTGCCAGGGAAAGCTCCGTCTGACTGAGCCAGCCTAAGGTCTTTTTCCTCAGCATCTCGTGATGTTTGGAGTTGGGACTGACTGCTGAATTCTCTCTGTGGAAATTTAGTGCGGTCCAAGGTTTTTTGGCACGCCCTCTGGCTGGATACTGTCACAAGAAATATGCAGCCAGAGGGCTGTACTTTTTTCATAGGCAGAAATAATGATAGCTCTTAGAAACCCAAAAAAAAGTTAGTTATATGTTTCCATGTTACACATTACAGTATTAACAAGCAACAGAAATTCTGAGTGGTAGGAGATTTGATTTTTTTTTTTATTCCCTGATATTCTTCAGTAATTTTACAAGCTATTTTTCTATGCTTTAGAGCATGAGTTTTATTTCATTATCTAACCCATGTCTTTTAATAAATCAAATTGCTTTAAACAGTGAAATTTGATCTAAAATCTTTTGTTCATTTGCAACCAAGTAAAGTTGGATAAGAACAGACAGTTTGGCACAGCTTGTAAATCCTTGTGGAGCAAGGAAATTAACATCTTGGCACTCTGCTCAGTAATGATGTGCCTGATTTCATGGCAAAAAAGACAATAAACTTGTTTCCACACCTCAATAATACTTCTCTTCTGCTTTAGCTTAATTAGCTCAATGAAGGATGAAAGCTGAATTTTTTTAGACATACCTGGTTCCTAGAATGTGCCATAGGGTGGAAATATGATAAAGCTGTAATTTTGTGATAAGAACACTTCAAGGCAAAATACTTTTGCATGGTAGGAATAAATTCATTGGATCTGAAGAGTCAACAAAATACTTGACTAAAAGTACTTTACAGGGTATTTTATACATGTAATTAATTCGCCATTGATAATCTGCATGAACCATGTCCTGCTAATTATATAGCTCATATTGTTTCTGGACAATTTCATAAGAAAGGGAAAGGAACAAAGACAAAGCTACGAAGAGCCATCTCATCTCTTTGTTCTCCTCATCGACCACTCTGATGCAGGGATGCTTGCCAGTGTTAAGCAACAAAATAAAGAGTTATGTTGCTTGCAACATTATCTGTGTGTTCCCCTCTTCCCAGAGAATATTAGCATACTATTTATCTCTTCCCCAGGCATTCTTGGATAGTCTGAACCCCTAGATCTGTTTCTGTGCATTTGGTTTCTTTATATATCCCTTTCCCTACCGTTAAGGTACATTAGGATGAGGCTTTGGATATCAAGTAGGTGATAAATTGCCACCTAATATATTTTACTGTACTTAATTTTCTAAAATAATATTCTGCTCTTGAAAGTAATAGCAGATATTTACTGTTCTCACTGTTGAAACACTGAGTGCAAGACATGAACAAAGGTATTGAATATATTCTGTATAATGTACTCAAAATTTCTAAAATTCTGTTATTAATATTTCAAATAAAACCAACTCACACAAACCATCCAATGTAATCTTTGTTATTTCTTAAAATTGAAATTTTACTTTAATTTTAAGTATGGAAACATGAATATTTCTATTTCTGGTTTCTGGTATGTGCTGGACCACAGCGAAAGTGAAAGAAAAAACTAAAGATAAGAAGACAAAGTTTTGCTGGTTTATTTTAAAAATACATTAAATGGGCAAATCACGTTCCCAGCTATTGTGGGTGTGTTGAGGCTTAGTCAAATAAAGGTTGTTTGGTGAAAAGTAAATTCCTATTTCTTGGGAAAAAAAAAAAATCAACAGATCATGAAAAGATGAAAAAAAAATATTTTTCCTTCTATTTAAACACCCACAGAACATCTGTCAGAACACCTTGTCTATCACTCAGGACACTATGAGCTTTGTTTGTAACCAAATTAAGCAAAAATTACATGTCTGAGGAGGTAAGCTTTTAAACCTATTTCTATGTATTTGAATACTGTTTTTCCAAGTACACACTAAAAATAACATTTAAAGTGTTTTTAGTTTCATCAAGAGATAGAGGTTTGCCTAATTGACTGCACATGAAATCAACAGGAATAGTTTACAAAAAGCTATAGAACCCCACTGCTCGGGAATAAGAATTACCTCAGATGCCTGCTTGGAAATCTTGATCTTATACTACAAAATGTTAAAGGAAAAAGAAGTCCCCAAATGCAAATAAATAAATAATAATAAAATTTGGAAAATTGAGACAAAACATTGAAAATGTCAAACAAGACGATGGTGGAAATTTAATGTCAGATTATGACTTCATTTTGGAAATATTTCCTTGAACATGATCCCCACTAACTGGATCTTGGTTTTGGTTAATTTCTAGGCATTTAGAGTGACATGGTCCCTTCCTGTAGTCCTTAAAGTTCCATACCATAACTATAGTATTCCATTTCCAGGGGTGTTTTATTTTAACAGTTAATGTCTTTTTGAGAGGTACTTTCAAAAATCAGATCACACATTTAGGCATCTAGATTTTAAGTACCTAACCTTACACTTTTATTATAGGTTGATTTAAAATACTCAGGGATTAATCTTTACATTTGTGAAATTAATTGAAGTTGTATTTTGTGCTAGAAACAATTAGTTTTTGACATTCTTAAAATGCCGGCATGCTAATACAGTAAAAATCAAAAAGAAAAGCAATCTAAAAGAACCTGTTTGAAGGGAAGGCTCTATTTGACCTGAGCAAGAGAGACTGCATTATAGTCATGGGCCTTTTATTTCTGTAACACTGGAGGTAGTGCTGGCCAACCTAGAGGCAAGTTCATTAATCTCCCCAGCTACAAAGAAATGGAATGTCATACATTGCAATGTGTTCTTTATTGCTATTCCTGCATAGTTTTTCCATAAAGTTCTTTGTTAAAGATAAAACCGAGAAAAGTTTAAATGGGATTTTAAGAATTTAAAAGCTTTAGGCTCATGAATATTCTTCAAAACTCTTTTAAGATCACCCACAGTCTGTCCAGCTATGCAATTTATAGGGGAAGGATTTAGAACGTGGTCACCATAAAAGTTTATGCTAGCTCCTTATACAACAGTCCAGAGGTAAAACAATTATGAGTATCTATCTTATAATGACAAAAACAAAAAAACTAAAGAATAAAACAAATCTGCTTCATAAGACTTACTTAAAAATGCAAATATGCCATTATTTGAAGAAAGATATGACATATTAAACATTTAATCAATTTCCTTATTAATTCTAAATCTGTCTTCCCGGATTCATAGTTGTCATTAATTTGGATTCCTGCTCACAAGGAGTCAGAAAATCAGTAAAAATAATACCAAAGATGATCTCTTTCAGGCAGAAAGGTCCCGAAATTTAAAGAAGTTCATGCATTTAAAACAAGCATATATCAATATCGATAGAAAAACAAATGCAGACTCGGGCATTCTCAAGTTGAAAAAAAATCTTTAAAAGTCTGATAATTTAATTACCCTTGACTTAACTGCAACCTCAGCCCACTAAAATTCAAATAGTTAAGATGTTTAACAGAAGCAGTTTTAGTATGAAAATGGTTATAATTTCAGATAGAAGCACAGAAGAATAATTAGATTTCATGTGGTAAATGCATAATTACATTCCTCTAGTATACTCTACTGTACAGTGTATGCATGTCCACGATAAGAATATTAGAAATACTCTCCATTAAAAAAAGCACCTACAGTACTATGTATTTGTGTTCTCTTCCATGTTCTTCTTCAGTTTGCAGAGAACCTGTGATTCTGCTTTGAATCTCATTTTTCTGACTGAATATTTCAAGTTCTCCCTTTGCTCTTCCAAGTGAAACCCATCTGCTGATGTACCTTTTACAACGACACACACTTACATGCCGGCTCAGTTTTCCAGCTCCCTTTCCAATACTTGTGAAGCATCACAGAAGAGCTTAACAGCCAGCATTATTTAGCACAAAGGTTGGGTTGTTTTGTCAATAGAATTCATTGAATTTTACCAAGATAAAGCGACGTTATTTGCCTCATAAGCAAAGCAATGCAGAAATGTCAAATGATTTTATCAACCTTATACAGTAAATACTGTGAGAGGTAAGGACATAACACTTCTGACCATCAGCCATATTTTATTGGCATTGAATCCCACTTTAGGTTGCTTATTAGGCGTGTTGTTTTCACTAAAATTTGTGAGCCTGGGCCAGGTGTCAGCAAGTTCTGTGACTGACGAATTTTCCTGAGTAATTACTGAGTTTATCACTTTCATTTTCCACTGTCAATTGCCATTCAGTCTGCAAAATGTTCAGTTTGGATTACTTCAGTCTAATTTTCCCTTTTTCTAAATGGTAAAATGCCTGCAGTCTTCACAAAAGGTAAGTAATGCCCTGCAGGCCAGACAATGCAACCTCAAGTCTAAAAGAAACAATGTAAGTAGGTCAACATGACTACAAACTTAAAAACAGTACGGGAACTGTCCTGAGAACAAGTTATGCAAACTGTTCACATCAATAGAGCTATAGGTGGTAACTGTAATTCTGACTGATTCCTCACTTGTAGGAAACTACTGTAGTGTTTGTTTCATATGGGCTAGCCTAGGTCAGAAATAGCAAAAGGTCAGAAATAACCAAGCTGTACTTTGCAGCTGAACTCAAATCTGGCTATAAAGCTTACTCAGTTTAACATTACTGGTTTGGAGAGGAGTTTGGGTTAGTTATTTGTGTTTTTTTCCTAAACCACTGGCAGTGAGAAAACTGGCTTACAGCCTTCCTTAAAAAAGGCTTTTTGCAACAATTTTACTTTCAAATTTGTCTTTTTGTTCATTTTGTCAAATTAACAGTTAAAAAACCCCATTTATCAGAAATTGGGTGGCTCAAAAAGAAACAACATTTGTTGAATGTCCAATACATATATGGCAAGATTTGTGGTCAACAGCACAAACCACAACATCAGTTTCATATTTTCTGTCTACATAATTCTAACAGCAAGGATTTGCATTTGTAGAGGCTCAGAAGCTTAATCTGCTGCTGTTTTAAAGCTTCCTTTGTTATTTTATTTAGAATCTCCGAACACTCATGCAAAGACAACTTACTATTTGTTTACATTACTGAAAGAAGGACCTAATGATTTATAATACAATCAGTGACCATAAGTTAAATCAGTATTTTGTTTTGGAGAAATAGCTTTGTGTTCAGAAGCTATGTAAAACTTTCAAACCGTCGATCTGATGAATTCCAGTTTAATGTAGATCACATACCTCTAAGCTTACCTCAGACTTAGTCATTATCTACTGATATAAAACACATACGCTAGATCAAGGAAAGTATTTCTTGATAGATACAGTCCTTTGATGCATAATTGAGACTTCTGCTTCTCCAAAGGAAAAGACACATGAATTAATTAACGGCAAAAGTACATAAATTTCATCAAGATTTTGTTTGTCCTGGATAATGTATGCCAGTTGTTTCTTTGCTCTTCAGAAATGCATATAATAGATGTTATGGCAATTAATGATGTTGTAGCAGGATTTATTGGTTTGTGATTTCAGGGGAAGGCGGGGAAAGAGGGGCTGGAAACAAAATTCTCAATAGAAAACATGGTTTTATTATCGATAGAGGAAGAAATTACGACAAATATATCAGCAATTACAGTATGATAAATAATATCTGATCTTTCTGCCCTATGACTTAAATTCTGTGTCAGTGTAAACAATACCCCACTTAGTTCAGGAGCTCCTGAGGTGTGCATGACCATGTTTGAGGGCAGTTGCTTACTTATGATGTATGCCACAGAAAGTTTTCCTACAGACATTATTCTTATTCCAATTTAAAGAAGGCAACAATTAGAAGATAAGTTTTCATGTACAATAGTAAAATTTTCATTTTGAGGGATTCAGACCTCCTCTAGGACAGACACTGTTATGATAGCAGGATACATGTGTTTTTATATGAAGTGTACATTTATGTATTCTTGCCTAAAGTTTTCAGCTTCGTTGCTGTGACTGCAATGAAATGTGCTGGGAGAGATGCTTATCAAATTTCCCTTACAGAGTTGCAAAGGAAAAAAGTTCTCTCAAAAGATCTAGAAATTTAAAAAAAAAAAAATGCTCAGTAAAACCAGTGTCTATAAAATAAATGAAACTATGTCACTACCTTCAAGGAGTTCACTTAAATCATGTCTGTTAGGAAAAACAGTTTCTCTAATATCATCCTCTAAAGTATCCTGTAACCATAATGAATTCATACAAAAATACCCTTTTTTTTCCAATTCATAGACAATGATCTTGTTACATTGAAAAATTCAAAGTGTATTATTTATTTCTTATCACATTTTAGATAAGGAGGATATCAAAGGTGACATCTGTTACAAATGTCATAGTAAATGAAAAATCTTATCCTAGTATATGTTATTACTATAAAATCTAGTTTATTTACTAAGACTAGACAGGTTTGTGAACCCACGCACCTGTAGACCCACCATAAACCAAAAGTATCTAGGGGCTTTCTGAAAGTGGTTTCCATGGACTTTCAGAGAAGTAAACTGAAAGTCTCTTAGTAAATTTTTCAGGTCCTGGAGAGCTGTTGCACTGGCATCCCATGGATCATATTGTTCATTTTAATGATGTAAAATGCTGGAATTGACTTTCACATAAATGGTCTCCATGAGTTTGAATTGTGGGATTGGGTTCTACTACTATAGATTGGTAAATTAATTTCCCTCTAATGCTGAAAATTCTGTCCTATTTATCATTACTAAATAAATCCAATATTTCAGTCATTAAGAATTTGACATTGGAAACAGCTGGAGTTTTTAGATTTAAACCAGGAAATAAATTCACCAGCACGGGTCTATAAAACAAGGTCCTAACTCTCTGAAGGACTTTAGAACCCATCAATCAGTTCTTTATTAGAGAAACAGTATTTATGGAAACTTCAAGAGTCCAAATTAGCTGTAGCCCAAAGAAAAAGGATTTCTTCCCCCACTCTCTTTTTTTTTTATGTAATTCCTCAAGGCTTAGAATGCTTCAATATAAGAAGTAATTTCTGTTTGGTTTTCAAGGAATTGAATGATAGTAGACTTCTAATGTTTAAAAATAGATTGCCCTGCTAATCCCACACTGGATCCAGGTTATTGTGTTCATTCTTCATATTTACTATCAAGAAAGAGGTAAATACTTCCTGTCCACAGATTTTTACAGAATCTCAGATTATGGTTCTTTTATTCTGTACAGGGAGATAGAAGACCAGGGGATTTAAAAACAAACAAAAAAAGCATTTAACTGTGATGGGGTGAGTTAAGCTGTGAACTTTAAGATAGAAAAATTATTTCTTTTAGAAACATACAGAGGGAACAGGAGTGGACTTCTCAGGTAATGGGAAGGATACTGAAGTGTGCTATAATAAAACATGAAACAGGTAACCTAGAAATTCTTCTGTGCATATGTGTTTCTGTATTTAAAAGTGATGCTTATTAAGAGACTATTTTACTGTGTGTTTCAGACCTTCAGGAAATTATGTCAAAGTTGGAATGTCAGCCACAGGTACAGAAAATTTAAGTAGAGTTTCTATATCAGGCATTTTTCCAAGTTAATATATTCCTTATTAACTGTTCTTGAATTTTTTTTCACTTGTTGATGCTTGTAAAAATTTGATGAATTTTAATTTAAGCTTTTTTTATTATTATTTGTTACCCTTTTATATTTAAAAGGTTTCTCCTATGAAGAACTTAAGCAAATACTCTTGTCAGATTGACAAATGCCAGTAATGCTGAATCAGACAGATCTTTTTTCACTGAAGTGATTTTGCAGATATTCTGAGATGCCCTATTTGAGGGCAGGCAAATGTCAGCCCTCATTCCAGGAGTGTTAAGTATTTTCCAGTAGTCTAATAAGCTGTAGTGACCACTGTCTGGCATCCACCTTTTTGTTCAGTGTAATCAAACACTAATTACCTATTATTTTAATTTATGTTTATTCTTTGTAATGCTCAAGAAAGGTATAACCAAAATTTCAGTGAGAACAATGTCCTCAATTTAGCATTCAAGTCTCCAACCTGCTGGAGCCAGATTTGTGCCAATATTACATCATGAAATATTGTACATTAATCCTTTCAGTGAGTCTATGAGGTACTAACTAATATACCAATATACCTTGATCTGCACTGAGTGGAAATCAGAGATCCTTTTTACAGACTTTATAGATGTTCATCCAAGAGCACAGATTAAAACCATCATTACAATAATTTCACTGGTATGGAAAATTATTCAGGTCAGAATATCTGTATCAGCTTCAATGTAACTATTATCAAAATGTGCACACACTGAACCACTTATTTTGTTTTACAAAAATATATGAAGGAAAAAAATTAAAAAGCATGCAAGATATTCACAGTGGAAGAAAAAGAGGAGACATCCAAAAAAAGGCAATTTTTGTAGCTACTCATCACAATAAAAAGTAACTCACGGTATAAAACTCTTGAGTATTAAATGTTAATATGGAGAATATTATTGGCATTTTAGGTTTAATCTCAAGAAGCTTTTCTTTCTATATATTCACTATTTTTCCATTAATGTTATATTTCAATAGAAAGATTTTTTCAGAGTAATTCCATCTAAAACCAAATCTATTCATTATGAACAGTATTATGTGCATAGAAATAATCACATCTATTTCATTTTTAGGATAGACAGGAGATTTTTTTAAAGTGAGATGAAAAATAGAGGGAAGAATCAACAATAAAAAGCAGCCTGAAATTTTCAATCTGCCATAATTCACAGAACTGAATTACCACAGTTTAGATTTCCTTTAAAAATCTAGACCCAAATTTATCCAGCCTGTTCTCAAACACAGCCAAAGCTGTGTTTTATGTGTATTCATGCTTAGCTGAGTGATGCTGTGTGGTGGACAGCATCCAACAGTTTGATAGTGAGAAAAACCTGAGAAACACCTTGGCATGGGCATGTATTAAAGTCCAAGGATGGACTTTTGGAGAGCACTGACATGCCAAGTTCCCAGCCTATGGCACAAGCCCAGAGCCCTGGTAGAGTCCTGCTCAGCCCATCTGCCCCACCACCACACACACAGTCTGTACCCAGTGATGCTCCTCATTCCTGGTCTCTCATTTCAGAACAGGGAATCCCATATTCTGCATCTGCCTTTTTTTTTACACCAATTTCTGTGACCAATTCCTACAAACATTGTATGAAGTCCTTTGAACTAAGATTGGGAACGTCATCTCCACCTTCTCAGCACTGCAGTGTCCGTATTGCTCCATGGAACTGAACTGACCTGCTCTCCAACATGAGGAGTAGCTGCCTTTCCCTTGTGATACACTCAGTTCCATCTTTTGCTCCTGGGCATGTGTAGCTACACACAAATCCCCTCTAATTAGATTGTGAAGCTACTATTTGAATTGGCACTTTCTGCAGGAGCAGTTTTGCAGATTACAGTTGAGCAAAATGTCTATCCACAATGAACACCTTTAATTTCTAACTTTCTCATACTTTAAAAGTTAACCCATACTCATGATTTTAATTAAGAAAATCCTTCGTAGCTTGACAGGTATCACTGAGAGGTGATAATGCCAGGGTAACTGTCAGCTTCTTCAGTTTAATAGCATGTGAACTAATTGCAAATAACAGCCTCAGGAAAAAAAAAAAACAACTATGCACCAACTACAGAAACACGTGTATCTCATTTTACATAGGAGCCTATTAATTTAAATCTATTTCTAGGTATTAATAATTATATAGCAAAGTAATATAATATGTACATATTCTTTAACAAAAGGTAATATTAGATATTGCAGAAAACCAAAAAAATTAGAGAACTGTTCCTTTAC
Organism: Oxyruncus cristatus; assembly: GCA_013399855.1. Lineage (NCBI taxonomy): Eukaryota > Metazoa > Chordata > Aves > Passeriformes > Cotingidae > Oxyruncus > Oxyruncus cristatus. The sequence continues at coordinate 864,833 of VXAY01002611.1, forward strand.
TGTTATTTTGCATTACCATTTCTGTTTCAATATAAGAAACAGAATGGTAATTGTATATATATATTTCATGAAATCTGTTTAAATAATACAAAGTAAATTCATCACCTGCTTAAAGACAAACTCCATTTTAACTCCTGATGCCACTGGGCTTTGTTTTATGACCAAAACTCTTCCACTGACACATAAAAATAACCCATATTCATAACTTGACCACAAGGCTCAATAGACTCACTTGCTTTAGTAACCTTTTTGTGGAAGTAGCTGGCCTAGTTATGCAAAACAGAAACCACACATCAATTTTAGTATAGCATTTATAGCAGTTTAGAAGAAATGGAGGAAATTCTATTTTCCCCCAAATTCAGGCTATGTTCAGGTTTCTATGGAAACCTTGAACACCTATGTAGAGAAAAGCAGCAAAAGGTGAAACTGTTCTCCCTGGTTTTCACTCTTTCCTCTTTTCTCTCTTTGATCCATGTAGAAATATTTTATGTATAATTCACTTTCTACTGTCCCCTATTTCTCTTTTCACTCTTCACATATCTCCAGGCCTGGGGAAATTTCCCTCATTGTTTCCTTCCCATTGGTTATTCAGATGATTTTGAAGTGTGACTAAAATATAAACATTTTCAGGTGCCTGGTCTATATGATTTTATACCATCATTTATTTCAAGTCACCCAAGCAGAAAAACCTACTAGAAACTAAGAGAAGTACTTAGGACTGGCAGCTATATCTTACATGATCCTGTGAGATTTTCTTCAATGGCTGCTTCCAAACTCTGGGTTAAGGTCCTGTAAAATCTCAGAGATGGTACCAGACACTTACCAAAATGGATATAAACGGCACACAAAGACATACCTGAAGAGCCTTTGAAGAATTACATTTAATTCTCTAGAAAGGAAAGACTACAAACTATGTGAACTAAGCATAGGAAACATTGTGTGCTAAAAAGCAATTTTATCTGTACACTTCAGATGACTGAGGAAACAGACTACAAAACCGCACAAATGCAATTTGCATTTTGTCATTTAAATTTTCTTTCATTCTACCCTCAGCCCAGCTGCAGTTTAGCCCTGTCCACACACACAAAGCACTGGAAATCTCAGTTTCATTAGAGCCGGCTGTGGAATGATTTTGAAAAAACATACTTACTGCAGGTAAAGAGTACAACTTGCCACATGAGGTGCTATAAGGGTCAACTAATTTGGAGTCTATAAATCATTCTAAAGCACTCAGATGAAGGTTGCTACAGGCCAGAATATTCTTCCCCATCGTACATTATTTTTGTGAGAGTGATTCCCACACACATAAGGAAAAAAAGCAATGTCATTTTGATAGAAGTTTTAAGTGATTGGACTAAATTCTTAAAGCTCCAATATAAAGAGCTTACTAGAACAAGAACTTACTCTGTTCTTAAGGTGACCTGGGTAGAGATAAGACATACAGTAGAAGGGAAATCATCCCTGCTCGCTATAACCTGTAAATATGTAAGGGGATTTGTGGTGGCCTAATACTAAAAGGCCTGAAAATAAAATGACCTTAAAAAAAGCCTCTAAGTGAAAACAGGTCAAATTTTGTGGAGCTCTTATTCTAAGAGCCATGTCCTTCACAGGATAATCAGAACAGAAAGATTTCTCTACAAAAATCTACAGTCAATATGTAACCCCTTTACGCATAGGGATGGATGTAGGTAGTGCTTTTTTTGAGGGCATGAAGCACAAAGTGATTTTTGTGCTGGTATACACGAGTTCACTGACAACTAAAGTGACTGCTCATCATCCTTGAGTGATATAAATGCTCATTTGGTTGCAGTAACCTCAGATGAAAAATTCTACTGCACTTACAGTACTTTTGATCAACTATTCCATTAGAACAATGCAGGAATCAGAAAGGGCATTCTGCCTTTACACATCTGCAGAGGTCTACAGACACACACTGACTAGTAATGATAAAAATTAAGGTAATGGAATCCCTTTCTGAACATACTGTTCAATACTTTGTGTCTCCATTACCCTTTATAATACACAGGTACCTCTTTGGATCACATTGTCCTTCATCAAGGTACATCCAACTGCTCACCATGCTGGGCCATTTGCTTTTTACTGCTATAAATTGTTTTCAACTATTTGCTCCCAGTGCTTGTCTTACACCAGGTGATTTTATTAGTGCAAGGTGATGCTGGTCTTCAGAAGTTGAACTATTTCTTATGATTACACTCCTGTAGTTTAATAATTTTATATGTCCCACTCCCCCAAAATATTGTCCCGGCACTAGTCATGCAAAGGCAAACTGAACTAGCACTGTTAGTACTTCATAACACCAAATATTTTAGCAACAGTACACCTGTAAGGAACAAGCACACCACAATGCCATTTCTGTTACACTCCATTTTCACACAAGAAGGTGTCTAAGTAATTTTCTAAAATTGTATGTGTTTTTGCATTCAGTATTCCAAATTACATGGTTACATCAAGAATTAAGAGCGGTAGCTGAGCACAATGCATAGATGTTAAGTTTTTGTACTTCCTAAATGCCATTGTAATTCTAACTTCTCACCATCACCACAATTGTTTTTCTCACTAATTACTGCTGGTACATTTCAAAAGGAAGTATACTTTTGCCAAGACAATGTACATTATCTGTTATAAATATTGAAGATATAGTTCACAAACTGGCAATCAATAATATATCAGTTAAAACAAAAGTCAATAGACTGCTTCAATGTCAGTTTGACAAACTGAACCGAACAGCATTTCCCTGTGATATTATAAAACCTGTTATACAGAGGAAATAGTTGATAGAGGTATATGTTATGAATGTGTGGAAAAAATAGAAACAGATCTTCAGAAGCTCTAGATTAGGTGAATAGGTGTCATTACATACACAGTCATACAGATGCTCGATTGACAATAATCATCTTGTTTGCACCCCAAATCTGTATTCTGTCTTGCATCTTCAACAACCTTCCTTATGGCACACACCGCACACACACCTTTTCAGAGGCTCACCTGTTCTCTGAGGTTTTGGAAATAAAATAACCATTGGATAACCTTACACTGCAAAGCTTTTCTTTCTGATGAGGGCAATGTGCTCCTGGGAATAATTCAATGGAAAACTTGTGTGCCTAAGTGTGCAGCTGATCAGAAGTGCCATCTGTGTAAGAAATGTGGTACAAACAAAATGACTACATGTTTTCTTCTGTAAGCTCCTAGGAGAGTATTCAGTTGCATCAGGTGTGGTGCATCAAAACAGAACAGGGTAAGGGAAGTTCCTCTGTGACCTGAAGGATAACCTTCCAGTGGTGCCAGAACTGTCCTTCCAGATTAATGTGGTAAGTTCTTTCCTCCTCTAAGAACTACGCATTCAATTCTGTTTACTTCCTAACTTTTCACTTCCCTGTTTTTAAATTAATTTGAAATCATTTATATACCAGTTAAAATCACTACAGTGCCTTGGAAGCTTTGGTGGTAAGATCTTTTACAGGTCATGCCAACATTAACATTGAGAGTGCTGGTGAATGCTTATTAAATACTGACATGTAGAAAGAAAAGTAAGGTAGTTCAGCACTTCTACCTCATGAGTCCTCCATGAGATAAAGAACACCAACAGTAAAGAGATTTTCAATATTGATAGAGTCAGGCTATGATTATTACACAGCAAAAATATTTTGAGTAACTGAGCTCAGGATTCCTTGCAGACATCACTGATGAAGCAAGGAATGGTTTTTATTGGGTCTATTGGGTCTAAGAATAATAAAAGCCAAGCAGACAAGGCAAAGAAAAAGATGAACTGATGCTTCCATTTTAGAATTACAATAATTTGGATATGGAGAAATTGTTGGGTGACAGAATTTGAGGCAGAAAAGGAAGCTTTTCTGGTTTCAGATACTTGTCTCATCCATGAGATTATCTCCATTCTTCAAAGGAAGAAGTTTTATATGTATTTTTAGAAGAAAGCCTTACCACTGATGAGAAAACATCATTCAAACACTATGAAACACCTTATTTGCTATATATAAGAACATGCTGTAGTTTACTATTTCACATGTTAATTCATATGCATATGAAATTGGACATGAAAATATTTCCTCCCTCATTTTTTTTAATACCCTGTTGCGCAGATCCCATTAACTTATTTTGTTATTTGTTTTGAGTAAGTATTAGTGATTTTTCCTTTGATCTTTCACTTCACTGAATTTATCTAAAAATTTATCTAAAAGTGAAATAAAAAATAAACAGTAATTTCTGAATAAAAGGTCTTTACCACTCATAGATGGAAGTGAAAGCTGCAGTAATATTTTCCAACTTAATCAAAACATATTAAACAGAAGCCCTGTTCCCTGCAGTCTGAACTCATTACACTGGTGGAATGACAGACATTAACTTCCCCACCAGGGAATTCACATGATCAACTTCCCACAGGTCAGTACAACCTGTCCCTTCACGCTGTCTTTTCCTTTGGATGTGACTGTTTCCACTTTTGTCTAGATGACACAGCACAGTGCAAAGCTGAAGGAAGTTAGCACTTGTCATCACAATGAGTTTTAAGCCTTCTAATTAAAAAGGGCAGAGATGTGCAAAAACTGAGCAAGACTGACACTGCTCTGCTTTCTGCCGCCACAGACATAGTTCAGTCAGTCTGGTAGCACTTGGTCTAGTGAAACACACAACACAGAGAATTGCCTTTAAATGAGAAATAAATCTCTTTCCTATTCTGCTGTTACTGAGGAATAGTAAACTGTGGCCATTTTCACATTGGGTTATATAGTTAATCCAATAAGACTGCATGACCCTAATCTGAGGCTGCATAATCACTGTGACGTCTCATATAATACGAAATATTGACAGAGCACAACACTGAGCAGCTACTTCTGAGCCTCTCAATCAGTACATTAGCGTAAGATGATGTAATAAGTAAAAAATAGTTACTGAGACTAAGCACTGTCACATTTGCAGTGCTGGATTTTGGGTTGAATCTCATGAGTTAAGCCACCTTTAACAGTTTGGAAGAATACATATGTATTCATGTATATGACTTCTTTAGACTGTTATAAAGTGGTTCATTAATTCGAACTGCACAACAAAACCGATGTAAGAAGTTAATAGTAGATGAAATATTCTTGTGTATGCAGAAAGACATTCTACCACTATTATGTCAATATAGTTAATGTGTGGGCACTGGAAAATGCAACTAATGTGAAAACAAGACTCTCATACACTTCCAGTGGTTCCATTTAAACAAGTAGTCAGTGCTGTAGTTTGCCACTGAAATATCTGTAGGTTTCCACACATTACTACATTTGCAAAGTGCAACTGCAATATTTTCTGACAAGCTCTATGTTAGTTTCTTTTCTTGAATCACTCCTGACACCAACAATGCAGGCGTCTCCAAGAGTGATGTTTTTCTCCTTCAGCTGCCCAAGAGACCTCATACCAAAATCAAAAGCTTTCTCACCTATGAAAATTGCATCAATAAGAGAGTATTTATACCTAGGAGGTTCCATGTTGCAAAAAAAAAAAAAGACAGTTTTGCTGATTTTCTCAGTAACTTGCAGGATTAAAGACAAGGGTTTTTTCCTATCTTTCCCTTTTTCCAGCTTTTGATTTGGTTGCAAGTACTCACTCCTTTACTTTTGGGATCTCTATGTTCTGTCTCAGGACATGCCAAAGGTTCAGCAACACTCAGGAGAAAGGCCTTTGCTTGTTTGGCAGTGGAGCCTGAACTATAGAGGAAGTTTCTCCAGGACCTCAGGACGCTGAATCTTTCCTACTTTCCTACCTCAAAAAACAACTCTTCTCTAAACACCATCTCTATTTTTACTTGTCTCACCTGAAGAGAATGCAGAGTAACAAAGCCCAAAAACACTGAACCAAGAGCTCTAATGCCTCTAAAGTCCCCATGCTTTTCTGCTGAAGAGGAGATGAAACAAGTGTAAAGCTATACAACTTTCTGGACATTAGATGCAGACAAAGATATTGACAGCGAGTCTCAGAAACCCATATGGAAAAGAACAGTTTGAATATTGAAAAGATTCAAATAGCATAAAACATCTCAGGATGCACTAACTGAATTTTGACACTTCGCCACATTCCTAATTCATACCTTCTTTCCCAGCTTGAGAAAAATAGTCTGAAACAAGTCCCATTTGTTACATGCAATTAACTAATCCAGAGCATTTTGACACCATCTACTTCAGAAATGACAGTGATATGACTGAATTAAAGAATGGCACTGCACTGTTCTCTTTTAAGAGAAGAATATTTTCTGCATTGCACGATCAACTGAGTAAATATTGCAAAATGGTCTCTGTGGATGAATTTACAGTAGGAAGGAAACATCACTCACGATTTAGAAAAAAGCACAAGGAATTCAGAACTTGCCCAAGAACATACAACTGACATTAATATTGCAGGAAGAGGATAGGCTACTAAGAAATCCCAGAGAAAGAATGTAACATCGTTTTCTTTTGTCACTTAGCCCACCACACACTTAACCTTGGACTCCTCCATGCCTGCGGCTGCCTCTCACAGAATTGAGAATGAGGGTGGCTGACAGCTCTTAGTTCCCCACCCCTTGCTGTGGAACTTGCATCATGCACAGGAGTTGAAAGCAATATTTTCTAAAATCTCTTTGTTTATATGAAGTCTCTCTATATCTAAAGTTAGAGGCACAAGTTTTAGTTAGGTGTGTAGGTTAGGATCTGTAATGAATAGCTGTCCAAACCAGCTTGTATCAAAATGTAGGATTTTACTACTCTTCAAATTTAATTTAGTGGTTTCCAGGATTTTGGTTTTATGCCTATGTAGTTTATTGAACCAACACTCGGTACACCAACTCTGCCACTTGCAGCCTTTATTTTTGTTTAATATTGTGTCGTTCTACCTAGAAACCTAACTTCTTCAGCTAAAAGGAAAAGGTGTTACCTTATGATCTTTTGTGTCTTTTCTGCCCAGTTGAACACAAAAAGGCCCTTCTTCATTATCTTTTTCAGTGAGTCCCATAGCACAGCCAGGTTTTGTAGACTTGTTATGAGAATTAATTAAAATGAAACCTTGAAAACAAGTTTAATTATGTGGCCAAAATTTTGCAGTAGGGAAGCAATGCCATCAGGAGAAAAGGAGTTGTAGACTATTTTAACAAAACAGAACAATATATCTCTATTTTAGACTTACTTGAGAATGTCCTAATGGTGAAAAATCTAATTCATAAAAAGGACATAATGAAGAGAAAAGCAAGGCCATGTAGATCCTCTGTAAGTTAAGAGCTTTAGCTTTGTTTCTGTATTTGTATAAATCTTTTCCACACAGTTTGCAAAATCCCACTAAATATACCATATGTGACAATTTAGAAGAGATAAATACTGAGTTTTTTCTTTATGACAAGCTACAGATAGGGCTGTATCTGTCATTTCCCATGGTGAGAGAAATGAACTGATCTCCCAGTGCTCTCTACTCATGGAGCTCTTGGCTTTTCCAACAGACATCTTCACAGATTACACACAGTCACACAGATCCCAACTGGCATTTCCATTAGGGTAAGATAAAAAGTATAAGTTGGGACTGATGAAAATATTTTACCAGTTCACACCAAGTTTCTTTGATCAGATCAGGGAAACCTAAACAAAACCCTGACTTCAAAGCATTTTGAGATCTAACATTTAAAAATAACACAAAGAGTTATTTCTAAGCATCTCTGATAAACTAAAATATTAATTTCAACCGTTTTTCATGTTCCAATTTTTCCAATGACAGGCTATTTATTGATGTCATACAAATATCTGGAACCTCTCTAGCCTGACTGTACGTTATCTACAGCAACTGCTGCAGAACTTCTGCATGTAGGCTGCTTACATATTAAGAGCAGAAAGCTCATTTGCTGATTATTTCATTAGAAAGGAAAGCTAGCTTACAAGAACTTCTGAGCAGCATTTCTTCCAAGGTTGCTTTCATGAATTAATCCTGAACACAGATACAAAATTCTACAATCAGCCTTCAAAATGCACATACAGATCAGAGATTAGGGAGTAATCTCCACTTTGGATGGATAACATAAATGTCTTCACTGTTAAAAAAATTGAAGTCAGAGCCAAGAAAACCACTGCTTGTAAGTAGCAGTTATTTTCTGTAGTTTCTGCAGCATTTTGAACTATGGCTTTAGCCTGCTGTACCATTACCCCCCAGCTAAGATGACTAAACCATTGTGAAGTGTCCTCACAGTTTAGGTGTGAAAAGAACAGGATGCTAAAGTAGCTAAGTAAATTTGTAAAATACACCATACAGACTTAGAAGTTGTAAGGATGGCTGTACTGAGAGAAATACAGAGTCCATTCATTCATATACTGTAGTAATAATTTTGTGCCAAGTTGTTTCCTTTAAGAAAATAAGACAGAATATAAGTCACATATTATCACCTTAGTTTTACTAGTCTTATATTTCAGTTGTATCTTGCACACGTTAGATTTATTATGACATTATAAATAGGACTATCCAGATATTAAACAATAAATAGTCAAAGGTAAAAATTTGATCACAAGCCCCGAACTTTTGAAAATATTAGTTGTAGCTACTGTAAGTACTGTAAATTATAGTGACAATACACAGCAAGAATTGCTCTCAGTCAATCCAAAATATCCTGATATGACTCAATTTCTCATGAGGAGTTATAACTATGATTCAGTAGTTTATAGTAAGCACACACAATACAGATCTAAGAAGTAGATTATGAATTGTATCTTTAGTTACAATATTACTCAAAATATTCAGTACTCAAAACTATTATTAAATATTAGTAACAGGGTTAGGTTGCATGATGATTACCTTTAAAACAAAGGAACAATACCATTGCTGAAATAAGGTATATTTTGATGTTACAGCTTACTTTGCTTCCAATTGTAAATGAAAAAGGAATTGAAACACAGAAACACAGAAATATTCCATTTGATATGCAATACACATTTTAAAGAAATACTATGTTCAGATACACTTAGCAACATACGAATTTAAGGGGAAAAAAAACCATTTGGGTTGCACAGATGTGCTGACTATCTTCCTGGCTAATACAGTAAGTATTTCATTTTAGAAAGAAAATTATTTCTCTCCTGTTCATGTTCAATTAGAAGCCTGCTAATAATGACAGAGCAATACAGATGTCATCAGCTCTCAGCCCAAATCTCAAGGTGATTAGGATCTTTTATAACTATATTTTCTATCCCTTTATAATGGCTTAGAACTTAATTTCTTCTGTATATTACAAATTTCAAATGAAACCCAAGTGAGACACTAGAGGAAGACTATAAACAAAAATGTAATCCTCATATTGAACATATAAGTCCAATATTTTTGTTTGTTTTTCCTTTGATCTTTTGAGAAAGTGGTAGGTCTGAGCAGTTAGAGGAAATGGCACACCTTGACACAGTTGTTGAGGCCCTGCTCAAAGGGTGGTTTTGCTGGTTATGATGCAATTTACAGCTACATATATTAAGGATATCAAAACTGCTTTTATCACTGCTACATCTTACAGTGGAATATGCTGTAGCACAGATTTTCTGTTGAGCTGGATAACCTGCCCTGATTGCTTAAACTAGCAGAAGCACGGGAAGAAATTGATGCAGACTCTATCAAGCATGCAGATACCCCAAAAACATCCCATGAAAAACAAATATGTAAAAATCTAAATTCAAAAAGTTTATTCAAAATGAACGTTGAACTTCAATATAATCTAGTTCTGAAAACTTCATATTAACTGTGACTGGTTTTGTTCCCATGTCCCTCTTTTATTTTTTTCTTAGGCTAAGCATAAAGGGTTTTTGTGTAAAAAATGGCCTCTTCCCAAGACTATAAATTATTTCTGCCTTAACCACATATCTTATGGTATCTTATAGCACTTATTTCCCAAGTAATATGGGATTAAATGATTCTTTATTTGAATTGTGGACTGTTCAGAAACATAAGAAGGGAATATATAAAGCTGTTCTCCTGTTGACTTCTGTAGTACCTTCAAATATTAGAAGATTTGTGTGAATGTAATGATGCACAATGCGGAATGAAGAGAAAAAACTGGAGATGGCTCCATCTTAGTAATTCTCAAAACTGACGTCACATGAGCTCACCTAAAGATGAGATGTCCCCATTCCTATCTCAGCCCAACTTTTACTAACTAATTTGTCATTTCTTGCCCTCAGGTAAGTTTAGGGAAGCTCAAAGTCTTGCTGTGAGGCTGCTGCAGAGTTGTGACTGCTCTCAGACAGGTTCCTGGGAGTGTTCCCAAGCACTGTGGACTAGTCTGGTATCCTGACCCAGCTCAGCAGTTCCCACACAGCTAACAAGTGTTGCTATTGCCACATTATTTACTCCTAGAAAGCAGAAAAGAGGTTGTAAGCTCATGTTTTAACACATTAATGACCGGATGAGTTTAAAACTGAATAGTAGCAAGCTGCTCTTTGGAGAGTCCCCCTAGAATGGGAAATGTCACTCAAGCCAAGCACACAGAGAAACTAACTTAACAACTTGCTTTTGCTGGAAAGAATATATCAGCACTGACAATATATATGAATTTGCCAGTAGAAGTGATTTTTTTTTTTATCTGAAACTAGGACTAGTCAAGGAATAAAAAAATATTTCTTTTAAATCACATTTAAAATGCAATTTTTTTTCCTGTTGGCTTTCTCTACTGGCTTTAGTTCTTTCCAGCAACTGGGGCTCATAACATGGAGTTTTTGTTTCTTTCTAAAAGCAAAAACCCTTCCCTTGCCATTAGGCTTTTCAAGTTCTCACAGCTTTATTTTAAACAAATTCTTAGTTTCCTAGATACATATTAATGTTGTGAGAATGTTCTTTTTGTTACAGAGAGAATTGCGAGTATGGCTGCATATAAATCACAACAGCAGGTGACAGATTTCACAAGTTGGCCTTAGCCAAAATGTTAAATTTTGTCATTTTCTTAGCCCCAAAAGAATATAAACATAATTTGTTCTTCAGAAATCGTGATTAATTGATGTGTTCATTTCCAATAAACTTTTAAGGGAAAAGCCATAGGCATGTTACTTATGTGTTACTTCTCACAGATCAAACCAGGAAATAAATTCAGATTAGGCTCAGGCTGTACAAAGGTGACTAAGATTATGCATAGTTTACAAACTGGTTAATAAAGACATCAGATAAATCCATAAAACTAAATACATTGATTAATCAAAGTCAAAATGTCTTGCAGACTCCTTCCAAGATAATAAGAAAGAATCCTGCTTGGTTTACTTGGGCCTTTTTTTTTTCCCCACATAGCTGCAAATCCTTACTTCTTACTTCACTGATGATTTGATTTATATGGAATTTTCCTTACTAGAGCAGAATAAGTGCACATCCAGTTGTTCAAGGATGAAACAGAAAACAGAAATATCAAACAGAAAGTTAAGAGGAATTTAAAGACATTTTGTGAGGTAGCAGTAAGGCAGAACTAGGTGAAAAGCATAAGATTAAGAAAAAAAATGCATCAATTCCATTTTTTTTAAACTCTGATCTCATTTGAACTGATACACAGGATGCTAACTCTTCTGTAAGTCTCCATTCCTTGCTATATAATTCCAGAATGTATTTTTGCATATCCATTCATAAGTTAAGCTATTGTTCTAAGTATGAAATACCTTAGTCACACTGAAAATAAGTTAGACCATTGGATAAAGTAAGTAGCATAAGTAATGAAGTGTTCTGGCTTATCGTTTGAACTGCAAAATGCACATATTTGGGAGTCAGATTATCTTAATTACATGACTGAAAGCTCAACATTTTCTGAGAGAAGATCTCCCTGAAACTTGGAGTTAATTCCACTCAAAGCTTGGCAATTTCACTGGTACTGAAACAGATGTCCATTTATTTGGTGAACAATGTTATCTCTCTACCCTTGCACACTACAAAACTTCATCAAAGTCTTTATTCAGGAAGAAAAATACGTGGCAAAAAAAAGGCAAATGCATCCCTGGCAGAAATGGGGAACAGAGAACAATTAACACTAATCCAAGCATAAAATGTCCACACAATGGCAAACGTCACTTTTCCCCTTCCAGTTTTCATCAGAAATTCCAAGCCAGGAATTAGAGAGAATGAGCCAGTCCCAGTACAGTACCACAAACATAACCTGTCTCAGCATAAATCCAAACACCTCTGAGCAGTAAAAACACAAAAAGCTTCCTCCGCATTGCCTGTGTCAATGCTGCCTATAGATTACTGATGGCTTCTGATCGCTCCCTTGCACCATGGAAATTATTGCAATAATCATCAGAAAAAGAACCATTTTAGAGGAACCAGGAATCTCTGATGCCCCTGGGAGCCCTGAACCTTCTCCCTCCTCTCTCTGGTAGGAGGAGAAAGGAGCATGGTAGGCTTTTCCACTTCTACCTCTTAGTTTCAATTTACCCTAAGAATATTTTAGGATAACTGCAAAAAGTTTATGATAACCCTTTCTTAAAATACAGGACTCTGTCTTACCTAAGAGTAAAAAGAACTCAATATATTTTTTTTTTTAAATTGTGCATTATTCTATCTTAACAAAAAAACCCCAAAACAAACAAAAAACCCCCCCTGATGTACAGGGTATTATAGTGAAAACAGGACCTCAAAATCCACACAATAAGTTCACAGCCATAAGCCATTCACAGATCTCACTTTAATGAAAACAATTTCTTTTAGAAACTTTCAAATGCCTCCTCCCCCTTGGAGACAGAAGCTCATCTGGAAAAATAAATTACTGCAAGGTGTATCACCCTTTGCAACATGCATTACACCGCAGACCTTTGAGTTCTGAAAAGCAGCACGGGACACACAGAGGAGCACCTGTTGTACAAATCAGTCATTTCCCATTTCTGTAGGGAAACAAACAGAAAGCCATTATTCTCCTGAAGCTGTCTGGAGTGTTTGGAGCTGCATGATGGAGCTGAGAATAATTCCTTTGGAAGATGGAATACTTTCTTTTAGCACTGAGTGAAAGTGAATCAACCAACTCTGAGCTGACATGGATGAGGGACCAAGGATCAATTCTGTTTTGCCAAGTTTTTTTCTTCTAAGCATCGTAAAGAATTTGCTAAAAAACACTAGTGGCATCTTAAACTCTGAATCTTGAATCATGGATTTAGAGATATTTCATTGGCTGTTTTCAAACAGAAGTTCATGAATGGTCGCAGGAGGAATGAAGACACTACCAAATTGCAGATTTCCATAGAGTTCCTTTCACTTGGATCTTCCCTACTAACACCAAACAAATTCATTTCATAAAAGGTCAGAAGGGAACACAAACCAATTCAGATCTCACCACCAGTCTCCTGACATTAAAAGAAATAAATGAAAATTTCCATCCAGCTCACACTGTGGGGGAGACATTATGTAGCAATTAGAAAAATGACAAAATGTGGAAGTGAAAAAGAAAGGGAAATCAAGTCAGAGAACTGAATGAACTTTTTAAAAATAAAAATGACAGCAAAATGAAGTGAAGACATTTAGTTCGGCTTGGTTTTGAAAATTTAGACCAATTTTGAAAATTTAGACCAATCTGCAAAGTGACAGAATAGCAAAGCACTGGCCTCAGGGTACCAGAGGAAGTTTCAAAGATGAAGTTGTTTTTTTCATAACAGACTTCAATACTGAGTTTGCAGTGTGGCCCAACAGTGCTGGACACTTGATCCCAAAAGCCCTGCTTGCTGTGGAGCCTGCTGGTGCTCAGCATCAATCCCCCTTCCTGCCGCAGCCGCTTGGGGCAGCTGTCCCACTGCAGCAGAGCAAGGGCTTCGCACTGGGGAGTGTCTGCACTGTCCGTAGCATGACTTGGTGTCTAATGATGCACGACACCAGAATTATTGCTAACAGGTTACATATACAGTTGGCTCATTTACATTAAGGGTTGTGGCATGATTCCTAGCATTTCATTCACCACTGTGAAAAAAAATACTTTAGTAAATACCAGGTCTTTAGTATCCTTGTTGACCTGACCACCTCTGCCTTCTGCAAATATTTGTCACAAACCAATAGTGGAGCAAATTTGCATTTTCCCATATCAGTTTCTTCAAGTTAGTTTTCTAAATAGTGATTTTGTCAAATGAATAATTTTAAGAAACTTTTGAAGGCAAGAAATTTTTGAACTTTACTGTACTATACCAGTAAGATTGATTTCCTACTACTGACTTTCTAAAAACCGCTTTAATAATGCTACTCCAGCAAATTATATGCTACTAGAAAGTTAAAGGGTTCATTGCAGGTCTGGAAGACTTGTGATAAAGATGATGATATGATGAATATAGTCTAAAAGCACTTGAATGGAGCCTGGTCATTTCCATTTTGAGAGATGTGTTTTTTTCCTAAGCTTTTACAACACAGCAATTAAATTACACACAGAAAAATTAAAAGAAAATCCAGTATCAGCAATTAAATAGTTCTAGAAATAAAAATAAAAAGAAAGGCTTGTTTTCTGAGATTTCTTACTGCAAATTGTGGAGAATGTCTTTGTCACATTTATACCCTCCTAATGACTCTCACTAAAAACAAACAACATAAAGGACAGCTACTCCCCAGTTTCTGGTGCTATGTTGACATATTGTACCCAGACAAGAGCATAAAATTCACTCTATCTTAGCTACTTATTTGTGAATATACTCTGCCAGATGAGAAAAAAGTTCATATCTGAATACAGGTAAGGAAGTTTAAGTACTTGCTTGAGGGACAGGGAAAGGTGAAGAACAGGGAAGAGCAAGATAAATTAGAGAACTTCAGAATAAATTTTAAAGGCACTACATTTTAACCCTTTACACCACTTTTTCATATTTCACTGAAATTTCTGGTCAAACTGTTTTCACTTCCAGTACTACGTGGTACTTAGACTTGAGCTCTAAATAATTAAATACTTGAGATTGCGCATGAGAAATTATTTTCACCTTTATTTTCTACTAATTTTTCTATGCAAATAGTGGTGTTTGATTTTTCTTTGAGAGTGTCTTTATACAGATATTCAGGAAGAATTTAAGGAAGATACCTACAAAAGAATGAAAAATTATCTTCATCAATCTGCCAGAGAAGGGAAATTGAAATTGTTACAGCTTAAAATTTTATGCAGGTTTTATTAGACTCCACAGAAGCTTCTAAATAAAAGATAAGTTTCCAGCTACAATGGCTGGAGATACTACCCAGAAGGTGAAGCTATTATTCAGATCTTATTGGCATTTTACATATTTAGGCTGTCTTTTGCTATTTACTTACAGAGCCATATACGAGTCTATGCATAAATAAGCAGTTTTGGAAAGCAAAGCTATACTCTCTCAATAGTCCCTGAAGGATATGTTTTGTTAGGAGGATTCAGAAGAACAGAACTACGGTCAGTCTCCATTTGCTTCATAATATTTGAGCTCCACGAAGTGAGTATATATGTCCCCAATCAGTCAGCAATTTAAATGCTATTTTTAATACCATGTTATTAAACATGGTATTAAACTTCTTTCAAACACCTGATAAAACATTTAGTTCAATCATATCCTTAGTGATACCACATTTCCAATGTATAGAAACTTAAGCATGGTTAAGACCACAGATAGAATCATGCAATGCCTTTAAAATCATTGCAGAACCCTTTTATTTCTAGTCAAATACTGAGATTAAATAATATCTTCATTAAATTTAGTTCAATTATTATTTAGTTCAATGTAGCTCAGTTGTTTTAATTATATTTGATTTTAAATCATACAGTTTATCAACGTGAATAGAAGATGTTTATTTCAAATTTTATTCTACAATCCCAATTGTCCTTTTAACAAAACCAATTAGTTCACTAAATTTTTATTCCCTAGAATTTTCCATCAATTTAGCCCATGATCTTTTAAACCTTCACTAACACCTTTAGGATCTGGATAGTTTATGGAGAGAACATTACATGCTTTACAGATGGACAATGGCTATATTCATGGATATGAACTTTATTTGCTAATTTGTGGACCTTTTCCATCTGCCTGTCTACCTTTGCTTTTTTCTCACAGATAGAAAAAGACCAGTATTTATTTATATATTTTTGTTTTGTTTTGGGGTTTTTTGTTAGTTGGATTTTTTTTGTTGTTCTTTTGGGGTTTTCATGGGGTTTTTTTGTTAGTTTGGTTTTTATTTGTTTTTATTTTACTGAATCAATTCAATATTTTGCTTTTTGACATTTTACCTTGTCATCCTCTAAAAATAGGAATAAACTTAAACACTATTTACTAGCCTTCGGACACCTAACAACTCATTTAGTCAAAGCCTAATTTGCTACAGTTAGTTGAAGTCCATGGAAATAATGTGTTCTGTTAAAGCTAATCAAGTGCCCATCTGCTTGCTGCTTCAGGAATAATTTATACTTCTTAGCTAGATAAACTTCTCCTTGTTTGTTTATTTTTTAACCCTTCACACTAATGTATTAATTGCAAATGTTCAGCAATTATGCAAAGTTTTTAATTTTGCCAGAGAAATGAATCATCAAGAATAAGTTTATTCAGAGAATCCCTCGCCTCATGCAGGCACTGGTATAAATTGAGAAGTTCAGTTTTAACAAATAAATAAACTACTTTAGATGGCTTAGCAGATTCCTGTCATGTTGTTCTGTCCTAATTTACCTGACACTTCCCAGTGGTCAGTGTGTCCTAGAT
Organism: Oxyruncus cristatus; assembly: GCA_013399855.1. NCBI lineage: Eukaryota > Metazoa > Chordata > Aves > Passeriformes > Cotingidae > Oxyruncus > Oxyruncus cristatus. Next base: position 881,470 of record VXAY01002611.1, read on the forward strand.
TTCAGCATTCATAGGGGTGGCACAAGCTCCCTTAGATTACCAGAAATCTTTTCTATGGACCTGATCTCAAATCTACTGATGTCCATGCAAACACAAAGACAAAAGTGACTATAATTAGACAAAATATTCCGACACTTCAGTAGTATAACCAGCCATTCTCATGTAAGAGTATCCTCAATCCATTATCTGTGCACTAATAAAGAATTTTCATTAAAATCATTGGCTTTATTGAAGACTTCAGTGAAGAATTTTAGAGGATAATTACTTTGATGGGGAAATAAATTCTTTATTGCTGCTGGCAAACATTGGGTTTTCTGAGATATTGATAAAATTTACCTTCGTTTACACTGTTTGAAAACAATAATAAGCTACATCAACTTCCAACGTCTCAAGCCAGAGCTTGAGGTAATGAAAGTAAATATGCAGTGTATTAATACCCAAAAGCTATCCAAAAGAAAGCACACTTTTCAGTGGCCACACCTAAAAACAGATTAGATTCTAGAGTTTATAAAGCTGAACCGTTTTTAATTTTAATGTTTCATGCATGAAATAAGTGTAAACAGTACCTTGCGATTTTGATATTTCACTTCTGTTCCTCCTTTAAGATGAGGTACTAATTGGATGTTTTTCTCAAAAATAGAAGAAAAATCTATTGGAACCTCTGAGATTTTCAATATTTCAGATATTCATAGCAAAACAAGGCAGGTGACAGATTAAAGAGGAAGTGTTGAAAATATCAGAATATGTTAAAGTTTTTTTTTTTCCCTCCCCAGCCTCAGCTCTCAGACCTCGTGATTATAAAGTTCAGGCTGCTGCAGCATTCACTAGCTAGGTACAGAATTTACATTTAATTTTCTCTTATCAGAATCAGACTAAGTAATTACTTCTGTGTGTAGGGTTCTGGTTGTAAGGAGCTTGGTCTCACCGCAAGCTGGCTGATGTAACTGCATGTCCTGTTGAGGGGTTTTAGAAAGCCTTTCATATTCTATTTATACTGGACATTTGCTGCAGTTTGTGGATTAAGAATTTAGTTTTAACTAGTATTCATGTAAATAATTTTTTTTCCTGGAAATTAATACTGGAAAAAAAGAATAAAAGAGTTTAGGGGATTCATGAGTACTAATATCATGGAATAAAACAGTCCATATCCTCTTCAGAGTAGAATTCTAAAAATCCCTAGTAAATGCTTCATTTTTATAATTTCTTATTCAAGATACTATACTACAAGGACTTAACTACATGCTTTACTTCTTAATATAAAGAAGTTCCAATAAACTTACTGATTAATGGAGAGCTAAAGTCAGAAAATCCTGCTATGGAAGAAAATGCACATTAGACTGATGTCAAGACTCCCCAGCTTCAATGTATATGCTTACATAAAATTTTTTCATTAAATAATCAATATCTAACCTGAGATCTGCATACAAATGCTGGAAATCCATCAAGCATCACCTCAGTGTCCTGAAAGCACATGCTTTAAAAAAAAATTAGGGAATGAACTTAAAGCAAAAGAGAATTTTCTGTGGAGCGTTTAAAAACTCCCTGGCTCCAGTGACGTTCTGCAAAGGTGTAAGTATCTGCAACCAATAACAAATGGCTTGTATTGTCAGCAGCTGGAGGAACACAAAGAAAGGAACTGTACAAACCATTCCTCTGTAGCTTTTCAGCAAGAGAAAAATTTTGAAAAAAAAGAGGAAAATGCTTAGAGGGTTTTTGACATTCAGTCTCCAGAAGGGAGTAGTGAACATTTGTGTAGATGTTTGTGACAGGTCCTGCTTGTTTGTCAGGGAAAGGATTCATCAATACTAAGTATAACCCAGCACAATGACACTCATCCTGGATAATTTTGAAAGCATCCTAGTCTGCCTACATGCATAGCTTTGAAATTCCTAAAAAGAAGCTTGCTTTATATGACAAATAGAGAAAGATAAACATACTGTGCACCCATACCAAGTATAAACATGGATAACCTGGAGAGATTTCTAAACAGGCATTTTTAACATGTAACATTGTCTGATTTGCAAAGCCATATTAAAAGGTCAGAAATAATGAGTGTCTTACTATAAAATCATGCAGATTATGTGACACAGACAGACGTTGCCGGTTTTAATAGCAGCTGTGCATTATCATTCTAGAGAAATGGCCATGTATTCAAATACACCTTGTTGTCAGATAAAATGTGCTGCTGGGTTGTGCAGCAGGGCAATGAATAAACAAAACAAACAAAAAAAAGAGCAGATACCTGGCATCAAAAGAATGGCTCTGTGGAATACAAACAAGTAAAACATGGGGATGAAATGAATTGGAACTGAATCTATTTGCATTACAGATTGAACACAATGTGCTCACAGTAGGAAAGCAAGCAACACTTCACTGAACAATAGCAAAATAAGTTGAATATCCCAGTAATGTTTTTATGTTCCAGAAATGAGCTTTCGTTGCTGTTATCACTTCAGCCATACTTTTTTTCACCAAAACTTGTAGAGGAAAGAAAATCCTGGTTTGCATCTCTATTTTCAAGCCAAGCCATAAATTTAAGTACATTCAAGTGCTATAAGAAGTTGAAGATCTTATGACTCTCTTCAATTACAGATTTCGTTTGAAGTTTTTTTAACAGACCCAGTATTGTGCTCTCACTTTGTCTAATAAATCTCTTCTATTCAAAGTCTAGGCACATGGAGAATGAATTTACACTTTTGTACAAATAAACACTTAATGAGAAGGCTAAAAGGGTGCAGTTAAAACGCCATGCCTTTTGCACAAACTTCGAAGAAAGAAAAAATATTTTATCTTAAAAATGAATGGTGATTTATAATTAGCATAGTGTGCTGGAAAAATAAAATCAAATACTTCTTTGGAAAACGTCACGCCATATTCTATTTACGGTGTATCTGGTGTTCTGGTCTCTTCCTTCTGTATTACCTCTGACAAAGTGTGCTCAGCTTACTGGTGACTGGAAGTTTAAACTCATCTGTGAGACTGAAATTGGTTGAAGTTTAACATTGAACTCAACACACGCAGAATGAAAGGCAAACTTGGCCTTTCCTCAAAAGATATAAAGAGGACATTTTTCATCTTCCATCCTGAATACAAGATTTATCTAGAACCTAAATGCTGTATAGACTTCCTACTTCTGTAGGAGATAAATTTCCATTGCAGAAAGATCTGTTGAAAAAGGTTGTCATTTGTTTACATGCCTATCAGGAGAAACTGAAACTAGTCAAATCTGAAGAAACCAACTGTCCCCTGATATTTTGAGTATTTCACATGTTTGATATTATTCCTGGTACAGTACCACCTACCTCATTTGGCATCTGTAAGTGTGAGAAAGTGTACAAAGAGAATCACCATAATTTTGAGTACAGGAAACAAACATGGAGGAATAAAATTCAGGGTCTTTTATCTACTCTGATGGTCTAACTATACAACTACAGTATTTTTCATTATTTTCATTAATGTTTAAGAGATCACAGTCTTCTCTCACAGCTCTAGGATTATACAGGTTTTAAACAATATCTGTCATACTTAACTGGCAATTTTGAGCAAAAATGCTAAGTCTGAACGGGATCTAGGAGAAATTTGGATCTGGCTTTCAACCCCATATTTGGAAGAAATCTGTTTCTTTTAGCATAAGTTAATTTGTAACACATTTTAATGCTCAATGTTTACTTATATTTCCATCCCTTCACTTCCCATTTAAAGAATTAGGAAAAAAACCCCTTCTCGTACACAACTGTTCCTTCACATTATGACTTTTTTTGTATACACAAATCTGGAACAAAACTGCATCAAGCTGTTCAAGCACTAATGAAATAACAGCTTCAGGATTTTAAGGGTTGTACCATGTCAGGCTATGTCTTTATGGCTGTATTTCTTTTGAAATATCACTGTTGTATAGTATCGGTTTTATAATGTCATAACTATGTATAATGCCCTTGCAAAAACTCTACAAAAAAACTATGGTACAAGAAAATAAGCACATAAAGTAGGGGAGAAAAAAAGCTTACCAGTTTCCTCTCAACTGCAAGAATTAATATTTAAGTAACAATGTCACTCTCAGAACTCCTCTAAGTGAGTAAAAGGTTTATTTATTCTTAACCTAGTATAGTTTGAAGTATAGTATGCTGTAGTTTTTTATTTTAAATACTTCTGTGGGCACACATGTGGAAAGACAGACACTGTTTCCCATTGTACAATTAGGACATAAATATCTATGTACAATCTGATATCTGAGAGTCAAGAGTCATTTACACTTGCTCCAATACAGAAATGAAGAGCTGAAAACAGTTTGTTATCCTAAGTCTCTCAGAATTTTAAAGCTTATATAATTTAAGACTTTTTTTGACAGAACATTATCCAGAATGATGATGTTATTTTTACACCTTTTTTAGATAATGAAAACACTCATGTTTCCTCTGGAAATTAATGATCTCGAAACTTTAAAAAATATTTTACACAAACATAATGAACTACTAATACATTGTGTAGAGATGACTACCAAAATCTAGGGAATTATTTTCTGTTAGGATGAGCTTGCAGGGGCTCCCCATGAAATTCTTCATTATTCTTCCTGATTTAAACATAGGCAACTATGACCCTGACTTCTGTTTAAATTAGTCTATTTAAGCATCACCTGGATGCCTAGCAAATAAAACCTACAGTTTATGATACAGACAATATACCCAACATGTTTATTTCCCCGTGTTTACCCATCTATTTTAAACATCAGCAGCTGAACTTTCAACTGATTTAACTGCTGTCAGTAGAGCCACAACAATTTAGGCTACTTGAGGATCCTACCCCAAAAACTTTTAAGGCAGTCCCAAACAATTCCTCTGAAGAAGAGGTGGTTCTTCAGGCATAAGAGACAATCCTGGAATTCACTTGGGAATCACTCTCCTGGCAAGCCATTTTCACCTGGTATACACTGTGTGTATGAAAGGCACTGCTGCCTTGCTGGGGGAATTGTCTCCCTCTGCTGTATAAGATGTGATGCCGCTTCATCCTGAATTCTCTTTTGGTCACTACGTTTTTTTTTCTCCTTACACTTACTCTATGAATTTAAGATACAAGTGAGTTATAAGCTCACCATTTATTCACCTCCTAGTCACTTGTATTCTAAGTGTATGTCTAACCATCTGCCCCAGACTTGAGTCAGAATGAAGAAACAGTGAGTGGCATCACAGGTAATCTCATGAGTGGGGTTTTTGTTTTTCATTATCTACTTTTTGTTGTTGTTGTAGGGTTTTTTGTAGTTTGTTTTGGAGGGTTTTTTCAGGTTTTTTTTCTTTGTTTGGTGTTTCTGGGTTTTGGAGTTCAGTTGGTCAGGGTTGTTTGTGGTTTGCATTAAGACCATTTGAACAGTGATAACTAACGCTGTAAATCAGAAGGAAAATTTCCATAAGGGGACATTCTGTAAACAGAATATATTTGGTCAGCCTGTACTATGAAGGAACAACTCAAGAGTATTTTTTGCTGCAAATGGCAGACTGTGTTAGTGAACTGCTTGAAATTTGGGATTGCTGCTGATAATGAAGACAAACAGATACAGGGTTAAGAACTGTTAGCTAATAGTATAGCTGGTGGTTATTACAGCAGTAGAAGCAAGTTTGTGATAAGATACAGTAAATCCTGACCATATTCCTCTATAGAAAAAAAGTGGCTTACATTTAGGGAAAGTTTTCAAATGCAGACAACAAATTTAATCCTCTAGCTATTAAAATCACAATCTCTCAAGAGATAGTAACAAGTATAGATCATACTATTTGGTTATCATCTCCTAAAGGCTTACAAGGGAAATCAACAAAAAAATTACAAAAGAAAACAACCCCCCAGATAATAAACTATGGAAAGACAGGAAGAACAGACAGTAGTGTATAGGAGATCACCCCTTTGTATTTATTTTGTTTGCAATCAGAATAAGTACATTTAAGGCAAGAGAGGAAAAAAAAACAACCCCAAAAAAACCACCAAACCAAACCCAAAAGTCTCCAAAGGCAAATTAGAGTCTTTCTATCCAATTCCTTTGGTTCACTTTAAAGAAAACAGATGATGGAAACATCTGACTATTTAGTTTCCACACTTCTTTTCATGACTTCGTTGTGTTCTATCAGTATCTTGTCTTTTACTCCCTTATTAACGCCAATTTTCCATTCATTGTTTTCTCTGCTCTTGCATGTGGCCCCTGCCAGGACTGTGCTCCCAGTTCTCTCAAGAACTGAGCACAGAAGAAACAGCTTTCTGGGCAATTGAGTCAGTCTGTGAGTCCAGGGTTTTCACCGGGCTGTGCCAGACCACCTCAGGCATATGCAGCATTGCCTTAAAAGCCATGGAATTCCAAAAATTCAGTGTCATGCATGGAAATATCATAGGTTTCATAGAGACTTAAAGAACCAAAACAAAGCCAGAAAAATAACAGATTTTACATGAACCTAACATGGGAAAATGATGAAGCCTTAACAGACAAATAAAAGAAGTTTAGTTAATTCAAATGGTGTTACCACATGTCCTCAGCTAAGAAAGTATTTGAAATTTTATGAGTTCTTAAATATAAGAGTTCTACTGCAAAGCCCAGAAGAAGTTGTACCTCGCTCACTGAAAATTAAATACTTTGTAATGAAGGATGGGGCTTCTCATGAGGCCAGTCCAAGTAAGGGAAGTGAACTGCTCAGGAAATTCAGAATCACCTGCCTCAGGTGCAATGTGATTTCACTGATCACAAGTTCCCTACTACATGTATCAAAGTAAAGATTAATAAAAAAACCCAAATAATAAATCAATCACCAGAAAATATAATTTCAAAGCAAAGATACTCTACTTGATTTGCTGCTTCCTCTTAGAGGAAAGGATCAAAGTGTTATGACAACCATTAAATAATATACCCTGAAAGCTACTCGGGTACCCTGCTGGGGGGTGACATACACATATGTTCTATTCCATACATCCATTAAAAGATATCAAGCAACTCATGTGATTACCCAAAATGACATGAGAGTCAAGATAAATACTACAATTTCTCAATTACATTTAATTAGCAAAAACATTAAATCTGCAACTGCTTCCTCACTGGATGGCACATGTCCAACTCAGCAGGCACTATGCAGTTCATGATTCATCTTGCAACCCATTATTCTCTTCCTGCAAAAGGACTACACTTTCACAAGTGTTTGCATTATAACTCAACATTCAGCTGAGAATTAAGTGGCCCATGAGGAGTCTAGAGAGTCTATTCACTATGTACAGACACCAGATTTGACAGAAGAATAAGAACAGTAAGTATGTACTTTCTTCTCCCACCTTTCTGTACGTGAATAGCAGGTTGCATGAAAAAAAAGAAGAGAAAGTGGCTCCAGGCAAGGTTGACCCTCTCCTGCGTGACACTGACACATGAAGGCACAGTTTCCACAAGCAGGAGAGTTGCTATTTGCTACTGCTCCACAGAAATGGCAGAAAACAACTTTGCTGAAGAACTGTTAAACAGTGCAATTCCAAACATGAATGTAACCTTCTATCCCTCTGCATGGAGTTTGCAGGAAACCTACCATCTCCAGTAACCACAGTTTTTATCCAGTTGTATGTTTGAAGGACTATTCTAAAGGAATTTGATCAACTATTTACTAAAGTCTACTAAACTGCTTTTTAAAGAAAGTAGTTTGAACTGACATTTTCCAATAACTCTTCATGATTTGGCAACGTAACTTCTCAGACTGCAGTGTATCCCAGAAGATTGGTTGGTCATATAAAAATGCGTTATGTTTCAAGTACTACTGAGTGTGAGGGATGGGATGGACACACTCTGAAGAGCTGCTGGAACATGAAGCATCTGAGGTCAAATGCTAAATTTTAACTCAGGAGTGGAAATGCTGGTGAAACATGTCTTCTTTTCAGTACAAGCCCAACAGCTGAAGATATCCATGTTGTCCTCTTTCATTGTTGAATGAATTATGATGTGCAAGCATAAAGCCCACATCATTAAGTTTCTGTTTGCATGGCACTCTACCCAGTGTTTCTAGTCCTTGTTAAAGTACCTCCATAACGGGCTAAAACAGTTCTACAGGAGAGCCCAATTTTTTTCAATTACCTGTAGTATGATGCCAGATTTGTTATGTGCCACCTCATTTCATTTACTGGTATTTACTGTCCTCCAGCTGTCAGTATCAATGTTTATTTTCTACCTGCTAGCTGCCAAGCTGCATTTCTGGAGTTGTTATGCATCTACATTTCACCCACACTGCTCTTTTCATCACTATTTGTAGCACCATCTCTAAACATGAAATACAACCTTCAAATGTCATACAGTTATCCACTAAAGGGTACTCAAATCACTAAATGCAGGGTTCTCCACTTATCTCTTCAAACAGATTTCATTTAGTTTGGGGTGTCATGCAAATAATTTCCAAGTACACTCTGAAATTAACATGCAAAAGAAAATATTTACTCTGTTCCCTCAACCAAGCTAGAGCAGTAAACATTGTCACCAACATTATGTGTTTTTATCTGTCTTTTTCCTCTTTTCTTAAAGAGACTTGAACTTGTAGTATTTCCAAAACAATCACTCAACCTACAGCCATAATATTTACTTGTTTAACACTTTAAAATATCAGCATGCCATGCTTAGAATACTGAAAGCAATTTAGGACATGAAACAGTAATAGAAATCACCATTGCCTTCAAGCAAAATAATAATAATAATAAAAAAATCAGTTAACAAGAATATAATTTCCACGTATTCTGTTGCAAATTACATTCAGAAACATGGAGGTGAGAAAGCCTCACGAAGCGCAAATTTTGAATGGTACCTGTTTCACTGAGGTTTGAAACTTATCATGGACTAATGAAACATTAGAACAACCAAAGCCAGCTGGGCCTTGAGTCCAATTCAAAAATAGACATATCTACTCTACAACATGCTGTTGCACTGGTACACTGAGCAGTTGTAGGACTGTGGCACTGGTGGTTGAAGGATGCAACAAAATAGATTTGGAGGTAGCGCTTATTATAAGAACTGGTGGGATGTAAAAAAAAAAAAAGCAACCATGATCCTAGAAAAACAATGCCTTTCTCGAGTTTGAAATCAACTCAAATGATCTTTCACAATTGAAGGAAGTATTTTTCATTCCTTAATGCTTGTGTACTTCTATTGAGATATTATTTCCATCAACAGTCCATGAATTACCTGTGTTTAACAGATTAATATATCTCTAAAGGTCAGAGCAACTCCAGGTCCAGAGCAGGCCTGTTTGGCAAGGAGATTTCTTGTACACAGGAGTATGAAAAATGTAAGTAGACTTAATCCTATTTTTCTTGGAGTGCATGAGAATAGGGAAACAATACAGTAGTTTTTGCACAAGTTTTGGAGCAGAATACCCTGTCAACAACAGCAAACATAACCATTCATTAACTTTAAATCAGATTTAAAAAGAAAGACCCTGTGTTCTAACAGAGCCAGTCAAGTGCACTGATTCAGCAGTCTGCAACCCATGCAGCCTGGGAAAAACTAGAAGAACTACTGCAACAAAAAAGGAAATACATACAGTTTTGAGTCAAAAGTGAAATTAAATTACTTCTACTTGATTTTTTCCCTCTCCTCAGGTCCTCTTTATTGTCTCCATAGTAAACACTTCTTCCAAAAGTGCGATTGTTAGTTTGGTTGAGGTATGCAATATGGCAAGAAACATTTTCTGGCATAATATAACAATAACAATCTGATATTCCAGAAGGTCTAAACTACCCGCCTACTCATGTTCAAAGGTGATGCTCTTAGACTAATTTTATCTTTAAAAAACAGTGACATTCTTATGAAAAAAAATCCCAGTGAACGCAAATGATGCTTTTATACACAATATATGCAGCTTCAATCCTGCAAGCTGTCTGTCAGTGTAGTGGGATCATTCACTTTAAACTTGAAAAATTCATGCAAGCAAAGTTTCAGTTATGTTATATTAGTTTAGAGTGCACAAATTTAACATCTTTGGGCCAAACAGGATTCCCTGGTCTCATTGCTTCTTATTTAGAAGGTATTTGATTAAACATTTCCATCCACTTGGTTCTAATTAGCATACAAAGCACACCCATGGGGTACATACCATGAAGTTGGTGGGAGACTCCTTGCTGGTTTATTATCTTTTTCTTTTTTGTCTTACAGGCTAGTGGCTAGCAGACTTGTAGAACAACTATAAATTACGTTGAACCATTAACTTTAAATATGTACTTATGATTCAAGCTAACCAATATCCCTGTTCCCACATTTCAAATAGTTTACCGTTGTTATAGGTTAGTTAATGAAGAGAATTTAGCAACGTTCAAAGATATTTTCAACATTTAACCCTAACATCTAATTTTTACCATAACACTGACAGTTTGTGAGCAATGTGGTCCTCAGAGCATTGCAAGGTGTTGTCCCTTTCCCAGACTGTGTGACATTAAGTTTTCTCCATTGCAGTCATTTACAGGCTGATAAATGGGCATCGATTGTGCTCACCCAGCTCTTATATTTTCCAGTCACAGATATCAAAGTATTTATATAACTGTCACAAAATGTGATTGCAAAGAGAAGACAGACAAAGTAGGAAGAGTTGATAGACATTAATACATGACATGATTATCAGAGAACAGATTTTATTTAATGGTTATGATACTGTGTTAGAATTGGAAACAGTTTACTACGGTATCATAAAAGCATAACCTGAAATATAGGTCCCTGGGCCCTTTGTTCAAACGGTCAGCAGTGCAAAGCCTCTTGTCTGGGGGTCCCAACCAGAACTCAACCTTCAGCTGCACCCCGAGCTACCTGCACTGAATGTATTCCTCAAAAGTGGCAGAGTCCGTAACTCCTTGCAGGAAAATTATTTCCATTGATTTGAAAACTTAAACCACAAAAACTCTAGAGGAGAGATGAGTCTTCCTGAAACTATGAGTTCGTACTCAGAATTTCCCCTTAGGAATGGACATAGCTGATGATCACCATTAACTTTTGGGGGATCTTTATGTAGATAGGCACTTTTTTTAGAAAAAAATGATTCCTAAAACGCCCAAAACAATGCATCACCTCCAGGGGAACTGCATTTGTTATTACAAGAGGGACTAAGAGAGAAGAGGGAAGAGAGAGAAGGGAAGAAACCATCCAGGGAAGTCTCAGCCTTTATTCATTTCTGAATTCTGTGACTTTACTAGATTTACAAACCAGCTGAAATTTCAGCTGAGTGCTGAAATTCCTCCCTAAGGCATTATAATGGTTGGCTAATAGGTGCTTAAATTTAATAGCAAATATTGTCTCCCGTCACTGAGCAACTGAGCTATTGCCCCTCAAATTCACTTAGGTCTGCTTCTTAAAAAAAAGAAAAGAAATTCAATAGCGCCAAAACATCTTTCCTACTATAACAGTGTCCTCCTAAAGGAAAAGGAAAGAACCAAATCTGAACATGCCAAGTAATTATATCTTATAAAAATATAGAAGACTGAGGCAAATAAAGATGTCCTTTAATACCTTACATAAGTGTACCCACAATACTTTAAATGCAAAAAACAATAGAAAAACAAAAAGAAAAAAACAAACTCCAAACCCATCAAGGTCTTGTATATAGTCCTCAGACTGAATCCTTAGAAGTTAGTGATGAAATGAAGCTTCCAACTCTAATGTAATAATTGATGTGTTATTTTCTCATGATTAGGACATATTCAAGTATTCCTTCACATTTTTGGTAAAAAAGTTTAAAATCTCCCTTAAAATGGAAGTAATTGCAAGCTTTTCCACAGAGAGTTGACAATATGATAATATGAAATAATTCTTTGCAATGCAATATAACTCATACCTGTTAAGAGTTGAATAACAAGCACCATAGGAAAATGATCATGGATAAGAGCTAAACTTTAGTTTTAGTGGACTTAATATGTGGAGAAGCCACAGCAACATGAGTAGTCCAGAGTTGTTCATCTGTGATTATTATCTCGAAATATACAGTCCTTGATTGACTTGTCTTTCATGAATTTAATACTTTTGACACATTTAATAGTTTGGCATCTTGTAATATTGAATTTTACTAGTTTTATTAATTAGTTATGCATAAGAAAGAATAGATCCTTTTTCGTGTTCTGATTCAACTGCAAAGTTATTTCAAGTTAATCCAATATGTACATCCTCTGTATTTTATTAAGAAATTAAAATAACTCTTGTTCTCCCTTGAGCTTTTTTAACAGTCTTGCCTCTAAAGATTCAATACATTCTAGCAGTTGTTTTGGTGGGTTTTTTGGAGGTTATTTTTTTTTGTTGTTCTTTTTTGGTGTTTTTTGTTTGTTTTTTTGTCAGGTAAAAAGTCAGAATTTTTTTAATTTGATTGGTTCTTCAAGTGTTGTACTAAACAGCACAGTTTCAGTCTACAATAAGATGTGACAGAAGACATCTTCCCAAACTAAGTGCTCACATTGCATGTTCTTAATTAAAATTATTTTCATAAATCCTTCCTATTACTTTTAGGTTTGCTAACAAACCATTCCAAGCTTGAGGGTTTGAATGTAATCTTCCCTAAAATTTAGGAATAAATATCTTGACGGGGGTGAATGTCCCTCAATTATTTGTCTAAGTTGCAGGAAATGACAGTTCAAAGGAGATATTGATTTTCCCTAAATTACTGTGGTGGTAAGACTGATATGAAGAATTTGAAGTCAGCCTTCCACATTTGATTCTCCACTAGAACTTATCCTTTTTAAGAAAAGGTAGAATATCAAAGTGGGAAGAGTAACACTTTTAGTAGAGTGCACCCGACCTCTAAGTAATCCCAAGTTCACCTCCACTACTGTAACAAGTCACGTTACATTTCACACCTTTTTGCTAAGCAAATTAAATCCTTGTACGGCTGTATCCTCTACTTTGGTCTGTCAGAGGGCTGGCTCTGTATCACACAGTGAGTGGATGTGTGCCATGTTCATTTTCAGAGAGTGGCATTCTGAGTGTTTTTACCACAGGGGGCCCTGCAAAGGTGTGGGAAATGGAAATCTCAAGAGAACACATCAATGAATCATATTACAAGAAAGGGCTTATTAAAAATCTTCCTACTCTAAGAAATTCAGCATCCATTTGGGGAATAAACCAGAGTGAATGTCAAGATTCTGGTGCTGCAGAGAGACTTAAGAAAGACTCTGATGTTCTGGGATAACTGAGCTCTATGAGGGTATCAGATGCACAGCTATATACATCTCATTTTAACTAACAAGACCATAATGGATTCAATCCTAACCTTGAACATAATGAAGAAAAAAAAAAAACAAACTACAGATCATTATATCTAGTAGGAGAAGGATCATAAAGGTGTTATTTTTATGTAAACTAAAGGCCATTCTCTTTGTGGTTTGGTTTTCCCTTTGTTTGTTTTTCCTGAAAGATATGTATGTACTTCTCTATAATAAAACCTGTCTTTGAAGAGCTTTAAACTGTTCTGCTGCCAACCTCCAGTGCTCTGATGTCAGTTCTGGAAGACACAATACTCAGACTTCACCCTGTCCATATATCTGCATATGCACAACTCTGTACCTCTTTGCAAACGAGTTTCTCTTGTGGAACTCAGCCCATAGACACAACACACAAATCAGATCTACAACTAAAAAAAGATTTTTTTTCATTTCCATTCTCACAACAGACAGCACAAAAAGTTAGTTCCATGGCAGATGAGCACCCTGGCAGCACTTTGATTTTTCACAATAAATAAGACTTCCATAAAGGCTCATATTAAGTTGATGTCAGTGCTGACAAAAATCCCTTGAGAACAGCAGATAGTATCTGCATGTTTGGATGCCCTTTTGAAAGTACAGAGTTTTTTAAATTTGTAAGTGGGGATTTGAATCAGTTAATATCTTCTGAGAAAGAAGTGCAGAGGTCATTATACTGTTGCTTTTAAAAACTACTTTGACAAGGAATGGGGAACATGTGTATATGTTGACTTTAATACGCTTAGGGCTTCACTGGAATTAGTGGGGAAAAACTTGCCTGCCACTCACAGAAAAGTTGAACTTCTCCTGCTTATCGTGGCCAATCCTTTTCCCACCATGGCATGTGGGTAATGCTTTAGTTTTTGTATATTCAGAGGTTACAACTGTTTGTATATCCAATTGGTTTTGAGGTCAAAGATGGTTTTGGAATAAGTTCAGCATCCCTGACAAAGACTGTGTTTGCAGGAGTTCACAGGCTACTACAGAAACTAAATCATCTCAGCCATGGAAATCACTTTTCAAGAACCAAAAAGGATTACCTGCTAAGTGTTGCTCTGAATTGCCAGTATTTTTTTATCTATACTATAGAGTTCTTTGAATTTGTCATTAAACTACTTCTGAGAAATGCATCTAATTTCATAACTAGGTATTGCAAGGATACACTTTCATAACTAGGTAACTGCATTTGTAGGGTTAGACTCAGAAATTCTATATTAAAATCACTCAGATTTAAAAGAAAAAAAAAATCGGAGATGTTAACTGAAGTTCCTGAAAATGAAACATGTCAATCCAAACATTTTTATTTAAATTTTATTTAAATTTATTCTTGAAAAAAGCTAAACTTTTGATGAAGTGCAGGTCTTTTGTCTGATGAATTTGACTGAGGACTTTGCAAGTATCAAACATTTTTCTTTGCCAATTTGACTCATGTTTTTGCTTTTCTTTCATCATCACCCCAGGTTTTATAGAAAATACAGTTCTGAATTTGTCTTTTGCTCAATTTCTACACAGATTTAATACACTAACTTCCACAACCATTTCAGTTTCACAATTTCAGAAAATATTAGAGGCATCTAAGGATTATGATTGTGAATGGAAAAAAAAAAGTTAGAAAACCTGAATTTCTAGCCACCACGTTAAAGGAGTTCTCAGACCACTGAAAAATGGCTGGTACACATGAGTGTTGCTTTGCTCACTCCCAAGCCAGCTGTGTTGATTTGTACACACTGAGCATCTGACCCACTGTTTCACTGGTCGATAAAATTTTACAGCTATTTCTGCCACCCTGATGAGGCAGGATTCCAGTCAAGTTACTCTCTGTTAAATGAATGCCATCCCCACACAGTTAAACCAAGCCATTATCAGGTCTTCACAATAAAATGACAATAAACTTAACAGAACAGATACCTACTCCATACTGAGAGCTAATTAGGTTTGCATAAGATACAATCCGACACAAAAAGAACATCTCTAGAGTAACCACAGGCTTGTCTTCTTGCTAGTTTTGTACTAACCTGACACTACTCTTTTGTCAGTAGATGCAAACCAGGTCCCCAGTGCAAAGAGACTGGAGCAAGTGTCATCTACTCTTCGCAGTGGAGGTTTTCTGAATGGCTGCACTCTGTTCAACTTCATCTATATTACCAGAAAAAAACCCCACCCTCTAAGTGTAAAAACATCCAGAAAGGCTCATCTTCATTATGGACTTAAAGTTCATCTGTAGCTACCTCCTGAGTGCAAGCTTCAGCAAACACATGTGCAAGCAGGAATATATAGCCACAACATGTGCATGTGCCCAGGCAGCTGGGGTATAGGCTTATATGTGTGCATGTTCACCTCAAAACCCTAAAAAAATATTAAAGTAATAACTTCAATTTGAAAATGAGAAGAGAGGGGTGGGAAAGCTGAGGGAAAGATTCCTTGTCCTTTACTTGTGTTCATTTGAGGTGCTCTCACTGGCTGAGTTTGATATTATAAAAATTAATACAGTTGATTGACCCTCAGCAAGTCAGCCAAGCCCCTTGGCAATGATAGTGAAGCCTTGTGTTCAGGCTTGTCATTGGAAAACCAGTCTTAGTCTCTTTTGAGGCCAAAGGGAAATTGTTGCAAATCCACAGAAAAGAAGATGATACACTAGGTTTCACAAAGAATTTCTCAAATGTTCTGAACTCTTTCAGCAGATGTTACAAATCTATCACCATTTTGCAGATTTCCCAGCTAATCAATATAGTTGCTCTCTCTCTGTGGAAATTAAAATTTACTCTGGAAACTGAGTCAATGAAAAATGTCTTTTTATACGTTGTGTCAAAAGTTTTCTTTCTGCAACAAAACCACTAAAAAAGGGGCAGAAAAGCTATTTATTACCTTAAACACTGGGAAACATGAGTTTTTTATAAAAGGCTTTGCAAATAGTTTGCAAGTGGCAAAAGTGATTTAAAAAAAGGGTCCTAGTTAGGTCTTACACATGCCACTTAGATATACCAAGGACTGACACAATGAGGAGGAATAAACATTTACATTACACTTCACAATGGAAAACATGTTAGTTCAATTGCATCAACATAGCACTGGGAAACAAAACATTTTCAATACTACAGAGAAAGGGATGTTATATGCACCATAGTAATACCTGGTGATAATATTCTTTAGATATTGTGCAGAAAGATCTGAAAGAAGACAAATTTATTCTGGGCTACCTACTTTTCAAAGCCATATAAGCTATTTCGAAAACAAAGCTGTCATATGCATACAGATATGCAGGGGACATTTTGAAAGCCTGACATATCTTAATGGAATGGCCAGAGCTTAGTTCCTCAGGCAATGTGCCAACAGACAAATGAAAGAAACCAGCTCATCTAGGCATGTTATTCGACATCTCCTGTAACAACCTTTCTCCCTCCACCACAAAAAACTTTCCTGCAGCCCCCGGCCAGCTGCAGCTCAGTCACAGGTGCTCAGGCCTCCCCTGAGCACCTCAGCCTGGTTGACATGAAAACTCTGCCTTTGTCTAATTTTTATACATCAGTCCTTCCCTCCTCCCCAGCAAAAAGAAGCATACACTTTTTCTCCTCTCTCATGTAACTACAACAACAAGGGTTTGGTGACCCATGCAACACCAGCAGGACCACAGGGACACTGCACTGTATATGCTTAGTGTCTACATTACCTTAATTCAAATGCTGTGAAATGAGGGTACAGGAGTGCTTTATGTAAACATTTGCAGTCTTTGAGCAGCAAGAAACAATGTAGAAGAAATCAATAAAACCCCCAAAATTCAGACTCCAGTACCATCAAACAAAGTCCAGGAATGCTTGAGGATTTTTAATTTATCCCTAGAAAGTTCACTACAGAATATGAAGAACATAACCTGAACCTACTTTGAAGATAAAGCAAGACAGATGAATTTGTAGAATCAGGTCTTAACTTCCTACTTTGTTAATAATATTTTGGTTTTCCAAGACTTAATAAGGCCAAAATAGCCAGCAACAATTTTAAGAGCTCGCTCTACTTACATCTCACAAATATAACAATTTAATTGTATTCAAGTTACTACCCCAAACAAAACAAAAACACTGAAACTCCTCCATGCATTCAAACAATACCTTCTCAAACATGTCCCAGGAAAACAAGTACACTCACCACAAATGTTACCTCAGCCAGTTCAGAAGCTGAATACATTGAAAGTTCAGCTTACTTACCCCAAACGCAAGCCAACCCCAACTGAATTTCCCCTGGTAACCTCGGGCTTTTTATTCTCTCCGTTACTTGACACAGCTACTCCTCATCTAGTAATAAGGCACAGGTGTATTTGAGTCTCACCCACTTAACGCTCTCTGCTTTAGTATTAAGCCTTCACAGGGAAAATGTGTTTTGGACTTCAGTTTTATTTTGGAGTTACCTAACTGAGTGAAGTCCTGGGAAATAGGTGTTTCCTGCAAATAGTGTAGTCTGTACACATCTGTTGCACAAGCTCTGCTGTGCGGTGGGTTATTGTTGAGTCCTGTTGGGAAATGGAAGTCTGACTGGGAAGCACCCGCAGAGGAAGAATTGCAGGTGATTCCAGTGTGCTGAGTAGAGCTCACACACTGCTGCCCTCGCTGTATTACCGTTGTCGGTACTGGGGGAAAATAAAAAGCAGAATAACATGTTTTCAAGTAGCATTTCTATTGTAGTGAGATGCTTTGAGGCTACATAGGGATGTTTCCTATGTGTGTTCCGCTGCATTAATGATAACTTTTAACTGCAGTGCTTGGCAAACAGGAGTGGGCAAAGGACATAAAAATCCTTTATTTGGTTCATGGATAAAACAACTGTTTACAAGAAGGCATTTGGTCAAGGATGAGTTTTCTAAAAGAGGATTAAGACAACTCAAGAACTGGGTGGGGAACAATCCAAGTAATAGCAGGTTGTGAAAATGTAAGAACATTATTAATTATGCATAGAATGAGATAGGATTTTGATGAGTGAAAACAATGAAATCATATGATTAAAGGTAGTATGAAAAACATATTCACCAGAGCTAAATTAATATTGCAGTGACATAGTGTAATGTTTCAATGTTTGCTCATGCAAACATCATACCATTTTAATAATGGAAAGGTGAAACAAAAAGAGTAATTTTGTCTTTTGTTTTGAATGGCATCTAGACACACATATCACTGTGAATTATTATGCATGGTCTACGATTCCAAGAGAGGACTATTTCTATAGCATAATTGTTTTCTTACATATAGAGGTGACAGAAAACTTTAGCGGATATTCTAGCTATTAACAAGTCAAAGAAGTTGTTAGTGCATGAGCTGGGGCTAGACAGAGCATAGTTCATTCCAATATTATATACTGCAAAAAGGAACGCTACGTCCCCCAATACACTAAGATTTTCCTGAAATTACACCACAAACTTGAGACAGTGTTAATTTTTTATAGTATTTGTAGTTGTGCTTCCTTTTTTTCATCTCTCTTCATCTGACAGAGAAAGGAAGAGGAGAAACGGAGGATGAGTCAAGAAACATATATAATTTAAGGAAAAACTGGTTTCCTACAAGTTTTGAAAATAAAATGAAACATTCTTACAATGAAAAATCCATGAATATTTATCATCTTAAAAATGTAAAAATGCTTGACCAGTTCAAGTTATAACTGGTTTTCCTGTGTAATGGCACACAAACAAATACGTCAAGTAACAGAGAACACTGCATTATTTATCATTCAGATATTTTCACATCTGGGGGTAACAAGGAGATGAGTAGTAGCAAAAATGGAGCTGTCAGGAATAAGTTGTATCAGGCCAGCCTAATTTCCTTTAATATTCTTTACTGGCCTAGAGGCTTTGTGAATGGGGAAGGAGTAGAAGATTCAGACTCTGTAACTTCTATCCGGTGTGTTCCAGAGATCGTTCTCATAAAAGAGATAAGTACCGTTGGACCAAACTATATTAGTGGGATGCATAACAACAACCATGTTCCACAGCTAAAGGGGAAGGATTGGGCTTGTCAGATCTCTGCCCCGAGTCCAATCCTGTGCAGTGAAAGGAGGATATCTTTGTTAAGGGTGAACTTAGGAGGACTCTCAGTCCATGAGAGAAACTAATAAGGACTTTCAGTACCTGGAAGATTCACCTTGATATCTGGAGAGAGGGATTGAAAAGATGGGATGCGATTTCCCAGGCACAAGTGGAATGTGCCTCACATAGGCATGATAAATTTTACAGAACCTGAAGGAAGAACAATGGCCTCGTAGCAGTTCTGCAGGAAACAGTCTGAAGTTATACTGACTCCCAAGCTGAAGGTGAGTTAATGATGCAATGTCATTTTATGAAACCACCCCTCATCCTGGGATGCAGGTATTGGGATACAGCCTGATGTGATGCAGTCATACTTGCCTGGTACTGGACTTGTCTCAGCAGGATAGCAATGCCCTGTGCAAACATTCCACTTCAGGAAGAATCCAGAGGGAGAGTGAGCCTGGGTAGGGCAAGAAAGGTCAAGGACACTTGTAGTCAAAGATGGTAAGAAGCACAAAACATGAAAAAGGCTATTTGAAAGAGAATACAATGTCTTCTACATCTAAGTGGATGGGACAATCGCAAGAAGAAAAGTTCAGGTTAGACGTCCAAACCCACTTTCAGTAAGAACACGGATCTGTGCAGAATAGATTGCCTCTTGTGAAGTTAGTAATCTCTATACACACAAAAAGGTTTAATGTATTCCTGTCAAGCCACATATTCTTCTAATCCCATTCTGAGTGAAAAGGACATCTTAAGGTTGTCTCAATCTATTTTTTCATAATAGGCTTAGTGATGCTCTGAAAATTATACACATGCTGAGATGACACATGAAATGAGGTGCAGTTGAATGATGACTCAGAAGTGGTTTTAAACTTACATGTGCAAAAGCCTCAGAATCAGGCAAAATATGGGTATTTTTAAAAAGCAGTAAATGAAGTATAAACATTTCCAATATATATATTGTAAGGAAAAGTTTAAAAGCATGATCATGCTCTCCTAGGATTCTGAAACACTGCCCTCTCTTCAGGGGTTGATCCTACAAAAGCAGGATTCAAAGCTAGCAGAGAACTTGCCATTGTATTTCTTCTTCACTAGGAAGCTACAGCCCAGGCCCAAAGTTCCTGCTACCTGTAGAGCAGGATGAGAGGATGGATTCCAGCCAATAGAAGCAACAGTGGGAAATTTTGTTTCACTGTTTCTAAGATTCTTGCAAAATTAATATGATCTTATAGCACAGGAATGTTTAGTCAGTTAATGAATCAGGGACATACTAAGAGAAGGGAGAGCTACTGTTTGTACACAGGTATCTCAATAGTCAGTAATGATGGGAAAGCAAATACAGAAATGTTCATGACAGTTAAATGGGAGTTAGTTGAAATATGACATTTTTTTAAATTGCGACTGAGTCTGAAAGTAACTTTTTAAGTAGGATTTCAGCCAACGTCTGAAAAAGTGCATATCAAGCAGCCTTGAGCTTTTAATTTAATTTATATCAACCAGCCTACTTGGAGTTTTCAAATTGATTCACCACCACTGTTTGAACATTCTGTGACAGAAGCAATGCATATTAAAGTAGCTAAAGTTCTCCTTTTGGCATGCCTAATTAACTGTATTTTTTTGTCACAGGGAGTAGCAAAATATTAGAATATAAATGCATTCTGGATACCAGAGAGCAAATTTTAACAGTTGTGACTGTTTGAGGAAAAATTCATGATTTGCCTATCATGCCATTGAGTATCTTCTTTTTTCATTATAGTATATTCAAGTGTCCTTCTGTTCCAATAATGTCAATGGAATGATCAAAAGTTCTCAATTCTCAAGAGTACATCTGGTCATGTTTGTACTTAAGTATAAAAGATACCACAGTAGTCTTGAAAATACTGGGAGGATTCAAAAGCTTTAAATCAGTGTGCCATCAGGAAAATTCAGGTTACAGATAACCGCTGAATAGTGAATACAGAAAATAATCTCAGCAAATATTATGTATGAGACTGTTGCTTGAGCATTTTGGAAAAATAAACATATGTATAACAGTCTGAAAAATCACCTACATGGGAGTTAAGCATTCAGAATAACATGCTTGCTGTGAATAATTTATCCAGTTTCAATATTTACTCTTACATACTCTAGAATTAAATTACTTATATCTAAGCAACCACAGTTGTCAGGGTATTTCAATTCTACTTTCTGCCACAGGTTTCTGTACGACCTTGAGCAAGTTGTCGAGATTTTTTTTTTTGTGTGTGTGTGTGTCTGTCCTGCTGTCTGAAAAACAGCAATGAGGGAAGTGACAGAACTGTGAGGATGAAAAGTCCCTGATACATACAAGTAATGCTGTAGCAGCAGGGGGACTTAAGAAACCTGTACTGAGCCTTTTAGAGAGATATCGAACAGTAGAGGAACCTGCAGCATATTGCTGCTGTTTACATCTAGATAAGCAGGATAGTGCTGAACTTTGACCCAAAGGTTTTGAAACCATCCCCCAAACTCTCCCTCAAGGTGGAGGTAAATACAATGAATTTGGCCTCAAGACCTGTACTACCTCATAGGGTCAGTCTCTATGCCCACAGTGTACTGTGGTAAGCATAAGGGTAACACTGAGTTTTAATGGCTTGTCTAATACAACAATAATTATGCTGCAATGGTTTTATTCAAAGCAGTCAGTACATTTGTTTCACCAGATTAACTTTAAATAGATTTCGTATCTCATTGTTGCAACCTTGTATTTTCTCTTTCATTTCAGCCTTAATTTTAACCTGTTATAACTATGCAATTTTGTAAAGAATAAAAAGAGATGACAACAACAAAATCCTTGAGGCCTGCATATCAGCCTGCTGACAGGGGCGCTTAACTTATAAGAGAAAAAAAAGTATCCAAAAAGCATGAGAAAGGATCAAAATCCCCACCACCTGCAAATAAATGTATTTAGAACAGCACTAGCAAGAAGGGTTAAACAGGCACACTTGCCACTTTGTGTGTTCCTGCACACTTCACTTGGGCTGCAAGGAAATCAGTGTTGTGACAGATCATTTATATTAATACAATGCACCTGCCAAATTATTTATACACCATAAGCATCAGTCTGGAGAAAGCGCACTCTGGGAACTTCACTGGTAGAGAAGAAAGGCTTCTCTGGGAGGAAGGCATATTAAAATAGCAAAGGATTTTGATCTCAGATATACCCTGGTAAATGCAGAGTGATGCCACTGAAGCCTGTAGACTTAGTTTGGATTCACACCAGTGAATGTGACTGACAGTAGAAAAAGTGTAAAATTGCAGCATAAGGTGATAAGTCACTGACAAGAAAATTGGAAAGAGAAATACCAGTTAGTGTTGGCTTGATTCTGTGTGTTTCTCCCAGAACAGCTGAGCTTCCCTACCATGATTTTTTGACTATAATTAGTGATTTTTTCATCTCTAAGCGTACACTAACTCTAAATTACTCTGTATTTCCAAAGTTAGAATAAATCTACGGTTTAAAACAGTATGTTTTCACAAGTATTAAAAGAACAGAAATATTTTGGTAAACATTGATTGGTTCCACTAATAACGACTTAATTTGATTATTAAACAGCTTTTGTGTCACATGCCTTTCTTTAGAGGAAGTTCACATAAGCAAATGTCAGTCCTTACCTATAATGGGCTTCAGAACTGCCCCATACAAGGTCCTTCAAAATTTATACCTTAATCTCAGCTATTTTGAAATTTAATGTGCTCATACTTGGCTGCTTAAAGAGAGAGGCTTTCAGTGCTGGCACAAAGAGGGATTTAGGGGAAGCAGTATGTTTTATCCAACATAGAACATTTAATTTACTGTGTTTGATCTGAAGGTCATTAAAGTTTATTGAACTTTTTTATCAGCCGATTGCACTGACTTCAGCTCAGGCCCTCTGTTACTGCACCTGAGTCATTGTTGCCCCATTACTTATAATTTCAAAGAATCACATGCTAACGTATGATTCAATTTCTTCACACTTAAATCTACCTGCACATGCAATTGCTGGCCAGCATTATTCTCTTACTTTGAGTTGTGCTGTATAAAAATATATGTACCTTCAAACCACGAGGAGAACTTAACATTACCTGCTATACCAGAACTATTCAACAGTAATTAATAAAGAAAACCAAGGACCGATTTTTTCCAACCCAGAGATCTGTCTTTTTTTTCAAACTGACACTGCTTAACAGAAAATAATCTTGCACATTAATAAATTCAGAGAGGCTGACAACACTGCCTACAGTTCTCCAGGATACATATCTTGAATGACTACATAAAAGCTATCATCCTCTTTCTCCCTTTCAAGCAGAAAGTAGTAGACACACATGGTTTATAATAAATAAATAATACAAACAAGATCTTAATTTTTCTGTTTTCAAAACAAGGGAAGCAAGCATGAAAAATGTTTGCGTAATACATATATTTTCAAAAGAAATATCTGTTCAAATCAATGACTGTCCTTCATGCCCATAAACTTTGCTTTACGCTTGTTTTACTTGACCCTCTTCAAAATGCGGCCTGTGATCTCTAGTTGAAATATTCCAATTAACCACTATACGCCATCTCCATTGAAACTTTCTCATGAGGCAAAACTGCTTGCTTGGGATATCGTGAACTGGAGAGGTTTTTATCATTCTTGATTTTCACCAGAGTTGTATGCTAAAAACACATGCTAAAAAATTCCAAATTGTGTTGTGGAAAAGAATCCCAAAACCAACAGGAAAGAGCAAACACCCTAAAGGACCTTGTGAATTGCAAACTCTCACTCATTTTGTGAGCATAGTGAACAACCTCTGGAGCGGGTGGGTGACACCTGAAAGCTCCTGCCAGGCACCAAACCAGGTTTGCTGCTGGGCCAGGGCTACTAGAACTGCACACTGCCCTCAGCTCCATGGGGGAACTAACACAGGGTATGGTGAAGCTCCTGCTTTATACCCCCTGTATCTTAGTTTGCTCTCAAAGAGGATGAATGAAAATTAAAATACTTTTGAAAAATTATCTGACGAACAAGAGCGATTGTCCTTAGTAATAAGGGGAGGAATATCACATGCTAGCAATTACATTGGTGTGTCGTGAAAAGAATTTAGTCTCTATTATGCATATTATAATTTTATTCCTGCTTCCTTTCATTCTTTTCTTGGCCTCATGCTCAATTTCTAAGATGCTTTCACAATGCAAAGACATTTGAAGTAGTTTGAACTGTGGCTGCTTAAAAATTGGACGTCCTTGCACAGAATATGCTTTGCGTATTTATAGACCTATTCCTATACAGTTAATTTAAACTAAATAAGACACAGCTAACACTTTCTGTTATAGTCAGAGTTGAATAATTAAATTAGTTGAGGGAAGGAGTTGAGATATTTTTCTGACTTTTGGGTAACAAATTGCTAGGTTACACAAATCAGTAGATACTCAGTTCTTATTCAGCTATGAAATCTGCAACTATTTTAGATTTCAGAAAGGACTAGAGCAAACAGAAGGTTGTCTCTGTTTTCCAGATGTCTAATAATACGTATTAACTCTACAGCCTGGACTTGCCTCTGACTCTAAACTACTACTTCCTTAGTAAAGCATTATTTCATTCAGAAATAATTCATTCACTCATTCCTTCATTCAGTAATTTCATTCAGAAATTTGGAAAAGTAAAAAAGTGACTCGGTATCTTATGTTCCTGACCTAGTAAGAGACAGAGGATGGGACATCAGACAGAGGGAAAGTTGTGTGATGTTTCACAGCTTAAATCCCCCAGTTTCCTAGTTCATATTCCCTTTGTTTGGGTTTGTAATGATGGCTGCAGTGTGCTGTTGTGTTCCTGATGCAGATTTACACAACATCTTGAGAAGACATATCTAGAGATGAGGAGTTGCTTATATGTTTTATTTCTGATAACACTACTTATTGCTAAAAGAAAGGGTAAACTTTGAGTTTTAAAAGTTAATCCTTTAACAGGGAATTATTTATTTATGCATTTTTCACTAACACTGGCAACAATGATGTTTATTTGATTCACATTATTTTGCCTTCAATACCAGTAGAAGAAATTCTGATGTTCTGATAAATTCTGATTTTTTGAAAATCACACGTCTGTTGTACCATGTACCATTGTACCATGTCTTTTCCTGTGTCAAACTGATTCTTATGATACAAAAGCATGAAAAATGCAGGAAAACTATCTGCTTTGTCTGTTTTTGGAGAAATTTTAATAAAGTTAATAGCTTCATTGTGTTATTACCATTATTGGACAGGTCAAAAATGCAGTCAGAGTAGCTTATCTATTAATTTTGGGTTAGATTTTGGGTTTGTGGTGGGTTTTTTTTAATCCATATGACAGTTTCTTGAATTGATATTATGCCTGTCAAAATGAATCACCTAAATTTCTCTATCAGAATAGTAAGCAAACAGCTTTTCCTAACTCAAAAAACCCATTTATTTCTGAGATAGAAGGCTGAACTAAACTATTTGATGAAGGGTTTAACACCTTCATTTTTGTATTCCTAATGCAGCAGTACCCTCGATGAGTTCTAATTAAAATCTTACTGCCGCTTGATGAAATACTACTTACCGAAATGAAACTCGGATCAGCATGTTGGTTAATTTCTAATCATTTACCTTATAACACTAAAATACAGTTTGCAGCCTCTTCACTTGCTAATCTTGAGGGTGTCATTATGCAGCCTCTGCTGTCTACCTCCAGAAATAATCAGTGTGAAAATTACTTGAAATTTATCTACAAATAGTTGTCCAAAGAAGAGTTCCAATCTGCTACTCTAAATTTAATTAACTGCATGTTCAGTTTTTGCTTTTTTTTGCCCCCAATGAAGTTCTTGTTGCAGGCTGGGAACAGTTTAAATAGATTTCAGTACACAATTAAAAATTGAGCTTTTTGTAAATGCGTGGGTGTGCCTGCTGTACAAGCAAGGAGAAGGGAATTGCAACGTCACTGCATTTCCCTATATACTACTAAAGATGATCAGAAAATAGCCATTACAGGAGGCAGTAATAGCAGTGCTCTATATATTGAGAAGAGTAAAACTAGAAAACTAATTGAAAATATCCTAAGCACCATACTAAAGAAATGCCTTATGCTTACCTACAGCATATTTCCAATCGATGGAAATTCATCAGCAAGGTCAGAAGAAATGCCTGAAGAGATGAAGCTCCTCTGATCACTAAATTTTCTATTTTAAAACCTCTTCACTGTCTTGCAACATCAAAATAGTTTTTTCATTTATGAAAGGTTCTCTTAGCAGCATCTTTGCAAGACCTTGTGCCTCAGCTAGCAATAGTGTCTTTCAGGCACCTGATGACTCATCGCTTTCTTAACATTCATGAAAGTATAAAAGGGCAATAAAAATCAGTGGGTTTAACATGTGTTTTTTCTGTTACTGGCCCCTGGCTGTGTAGTAAAACTTTCTTATCCCAAAAGAGTTTGATGCTTTCAATAAGGAAGTCAAGTACAATTCTGGTTTCCACTAATAAGAGATCCATCTTGAGTGTTTCTGGTAGTGAAGAGTGATGTTGTGAGAACATGCTTCTAACACTCTTTTTATAAAGGAAAGTGCTAAATCAAAGCTTTTTATGTAGTGTAAATAAATTGAAACTGTTTCTCCTTATATTTCTAGGTCCTCTTCTCAGTCCAAGTCTGCCTTGCCTGCCAAATTTTAAATACCTGTCACTATGAAGTATGTTCTGAGCCCTTGGCTGATGCTTTTCCTCTAGTGAATAGAATCTCTGTCTACTTAATTGATGCCAAACTGGAAATTTGTTAATAAATTTCTATTACTGTCAGCTTCCTCTGGCTCCTTTTGTTTTAGCAAAATTAGATCTCAGAGAAGATACATATCTATTCCTCCTTCATGTCTCAAAACTAATTAAGTAATATGGAGTTAATTAAGCAAAAGGCAGGCTCTGCAAATATACAATGTATAAGTAGGTAGCATTGACCTCCTTATTCCCATGACTTGTAGATTACTACCACACAGCATTGGCTAGATCACTTTTTCCGTTTGCCATACTGTTCAGCGTATCCAACTACATGATTTGGAATGTTTTGGACTTGCAGCAATTACTTGTTAAAAAAAAAAAAAAAAGTGTCACTACTGAAACAGGTCAGTACTATTTAATGTTTTCTTACTAAGGCTGCTATAATTCCTGGTACAAATAAATAAAACTTCTCAAGCAGGAGCGATACAAGCTTGTCCTTCACCTGAATAAACTAAGCCTAACACTGAAGTTGTGCAGGGGGTAACAGTATGAACAAGGCAGCTCACACAAGAGGTGAAGCTCAGTGTAATCCTTGCCCTCCATTTAGCACTTTGATATCTGAAGAACAGAAGCATTATTAAGATCTGATGTGTTAGCCTTGAAAATATGTGAGTGGCGAGAGGATAGCAAGAAGCCCTTACATTGTTAACACTTTTTTTTTTTTTCCCTGAGAAAATTGAGTGCCTGAAATGTGATGAACAAGTCTAACAAAAGAAAATTTGGTATTTCCTGTGCTGATGGCAAGAGCATGTGCCGAGATAATTTGGGATGTAATTGATCCTGGTTGGAAGCTTTCAGCAAGAAATTGTACTAAGTATGCAAATGAAGTTCAGTACTGTGCTGTGTTAGCTTCAGGTTACTCCTAGATTTACTTCAGTGCTCTTGTGCCCCACAACACTTCCTTCACTCTTTTTTTTGTGAGCTGAGGGGAAAAAACAAAGCTAGACACAGGATTACACTAATGTAAAGATTTCCAAAGTGGAACAAATGAAGACATTTAAGCTGTGTCTGAACTGCAGGAAACACAGTGGAAACTTGTTCTTGAAATTAGCCCTTTGTTTATTCTGGGCTTGTGGGCTGGGGGAAGCCACAGCATACTGTAGACAGATTCTGATGCTGCAGACCCACCAGGCATCTCCCCTGCCACCTGCATAGAGCCTAAGAGAAATCACATCACTGTGAAAAATCATGATTTGACTCCTCAACTAGGCAGAAAAATGAAGTGTTCAGTTACTATTTGTGATCAATAGGATGATACTGGTTACTGACTAGGAAGTATGTCTAATTCTACAGACTGCATGGTTAACTACAGCCCAAGTACTCACTGGGGCTCTTCAGAACTCTTGTATTCACTATTAAACAGATCAAATAATGTCCAAATACTTCCTTTTTATATAAGTTTTTTCCTAGTGTGTAATGTAGCTGTACTGGTTAACACGTCAGAGTTAAGCTCTTATTAGATACTTAAATTACTTTTATTTCATGTACGGCACAGCCCATTAAAACATTGCTTTACTGGATGTATTTTCTATGCTGAGTACTATAGTAACATTGTTCTTTACTGCTCATCCAAAACAGCTAAAGGCTGCACATTTAACCTCACTAAAAGTACCATGTTTTTCATTTTTTATTTCTGAGCAGCACATGTCACCATAACCTTTACCATTTAGTGGATTCTAGCCAACACAACTACCAGGCAGTTCAATCATGTCAAGCCAACCTCTTGAACTTACTTCCCTCAGTATGCATTTCCAAACAAAACCCCACCACATCTCCATAGCATCAACACCTATAATATTACTACAATTATTATGCTAATAACTTTAAAATATTTTATACAGAATTTTTTTTTCAAGAGAAATTTAACAAATAAAGAAAGTGACATATTGTGGTGTATATACTTTGCATGTTAGAAACTTCTTTAACTTAAATTTTTGTTTTTTTAAGTTTCAAACTAAACACATAATGTCAGACCTATATTTGGTGTAAATATGTACAGGAGGATTCAATTAATGAAGCTGCGGTTTTACTCAGTATCACAGTATTTGACCAAAAGTATTTTTAATTAAAAAAGATTTCTTATATTTTTCTCCACAGCACCATCATGAAAGTATTTGCAAACAGAAAAACCAAGTCATAAATCAAATCATAAATATTCTGATACACACCAAGCATGCTCCTACACAGGACAGAACACACATATTGATGAAAAATGTGTCATTATTTCAATACACTTCTCTGCAGTTCAAGAGAGGAGATCTCTGGTGTGAGAGGGTTAAATTCTTCAAGGTACAGAGCTCTGAGTTGACATGACACAGGCAGCTTTAAACATATCAATATATTCATTGCATTCTTTATTTCAAACAATAAGAGAATGAGTGCAAAATGAGAAAAGATTTATGGAGATGTCATATTATTATAAAAATCCAGATAATATGAAATTTCTGATTAAATAATTTTTCATCTCATGAATCCTACTGTAATTATGAAAGAAGATTCACTTCTCAACTTTTCTAAACTGTGCACTCTCCTAAAGTTAAAAATTGCAAAGGTATAAAAACATGCAGTGCGTGTATTAACACTAAGCAGCTATGGCAACCTTGCACCTGTGGAGCTACTAAAAGCTGACCACTGGTTAGGTTTGTGCAGCTCTTTGAGAACCTCACTGTTTCCTTTTCCCTATCTCATGCTTTTGCACGACCAGACATACCAAAACGTAAAGGCTTCAAGGGAACAAATGGAAGCTTAGAAAATGGATTAGTGGTACTGTGCCTCATTCAACTAATCTGTCACTGATCAGAGGCCTGTCAAGCAGTCTTGAAATTTTATTTTTTTTTTTGTTTGTTTTGTGTGAAGCAAAATGTTCCTACAACATGCCACAAAGGACTTAGTTGTGAACATATTATTCCCTGCCTCACACCAAAACAAGCAGCCTCATCTATTTTTGCTTTTAGTTGTTTAATCAACAAATCATAATCTTTGAATAAGCAATCCTAGACTTTGAAGTTAATTGACCCTACATATTTTTCATATAACACCTCCCTATAGAGACATAATTTAAAACATTAATTGTGATCCTTGGAAACATACATAAATAATGCATCTGTCCTCAGGCTTAAACAGGAAAAAATAATTAAAAAATTCTGGATTATTCTACTCTTTAAGAATAAAACCAATGTGTGTTATCAAAAAATATAAGTGGCTTAATCCAAAGACTAAAAGGCAATTCAGTTACAAAGGCTTATTGTCTGCTAGCATCCTGTGACCTTCTCTGGTCCCTATTGACTTGGATCAGGCTCCACAATAAGAAAGGATCAGTCCAACGTTGCAGCTGTCAATTCACTTCAGGGTAGCAGGTATCAAAAGAAATCTAATGGCTGTTTATTGCCTGGGGGAAAAAAATGAGTGGGGGGACTTTCTCCTAAACAGATGCCAACAACAAACCCCACTCCATCAAGAGGCACTAATTGGCATCCTTTAAAACTGTCCTTTGAAAGACATCCCTGCAGTCTAGGATGGACACACATCCAAACATTGTCACTGTGACAGTTTTCATGACAAAAATGAAGCAAAAGCAAGTGTAGTGTTATCCATATCCCTCTCTAAAGAAAATACCTGAAAACCAGATATTCACATGTCATTTAAGCTATAGCTTTATTTAAGATGTTCTACCATCATGTAGCTGTGATCAGAGTTTGGTCATTTCCCTCTCTTGAGCACAACACAATCTAGAGGGAGTGAGAACAGGATAGGTAGTGATGAAGAATGTTTAGCTCATACCTGCACCAACTGAGGACAGTCAGAGGCCAGACTTTTAATGGCCTCATGCTAATATTTTCAATAAAGCTTAAGGAAGTCAGGTGTTCACTTTCACTGGAAACTGTGTCAGAGTCCTTTGAGCTTGTCTAGAAAGCTCAGCTTAAAATAGAAAAAGTTTGGGTTTTGATCTTCTCATGGTTAGTGTTCCACCAGTACACTTTGTCTTGACAGGCTGCCTGCTTAGAAAGTTGTTCCTTAGATTAAGGCCAGGATTTCTAACAGGGATCTCAGTTTGTGTTCTCAGTGGCAGCAGGCCTCATTAATAGCATTTGTGGTTTGTTTCAGTCTTGACTTAACAAATACTGAGTTCCCTGTTTTGGATATACTGGAATGTTATATAAAAATCATTAGAAGTTTTCAAAACCATGACTACAAAATGTGCTTCAATTAATGCTAAGAAATGCTAAGATCTGTTCTAATGGTTCAAACACATTAGTTCAATAAGCAGACGATCACATTTTTGACTGAGTGAAACACTACAAAAATGCCTTTTACTACTTCTTTTCAGGCTCTGGAGTTCTTTGTTACAGAAACAAACTACCCATGTCTTGGTGTTACAAACTAATCATCTTGGATTTAACTAGCCAATAAAAATTAAATACTAAGAAGTCTCCACATCAGCCAGAACTATAGACTGCTCCTTTATGGCCATTCCAACCTGTAGCAGCCTCTGCTGGCTGACACAAACAGTAAAATGAAGGTGGGCTGGGGAAAGTTTTGCCTTGCCTTTGGGTAAGACAATTTTGTATTAGTGATTGTCTCTAAAGACTGAGAAATTAAAGGGTCGCATGACAGACCAAGTATTACTGCACAATACAGTGTAAACCAGTATTTTAAAGTACTGTAAGGGGCGGGGGGGGGAAGAAAAAAAAAGTTGGATATATTGAGAAGGTTGCAGGTAATATGTGAAGAAAGAATAAGCACAGGAAAAGGAAGATGGAATTTGGGAGCAGTGCAGATGCAGGTAGAGGGTGTTGTGCCACCAGGATGGTGAAAGCAACGGGTATGTTAGTAACAAACAGGCAGGTGTCAGTGAGATCCCAGAGAATGAAGTGATTCAGTGCCACAAGGAAGGATGGAAGAAAAAGAAAGAAAAACAGTTTCAGATGGGTGTGTAACTGAAGCACTTTCCATAAAAGAATTGAACAGATTGAAAAAATAGAATGACTGGACGAATCGTGAATTTGAAATTTAAAATTCTACTACTTCTGACACCATGGTTTTACTTTGAAAAAGTATATATAAATAACATTTTCTGCCTCATCAGAGCTGCAAACAGTGTTTGTTCTGTGTTAGACGTGCTCACTTCAAGACCAACCCTCCCCAACCTCCTCTCCCCAACCCCCCTCCAAGTTTCTCCTGTCTTTCTCTTTTTTTAAAAAAAAAAAGCAGCATTTATTCTGTGTAACAAACCCTGGTGTTCCCCATGCCAGAAAGAAGGAAGCAAAAGCCAGACCTTCATTTTTATATTATATTGGTCTCATGATGCTACTAAGATTAAACCATATTTTGCTTTTAAGGAGTCCTGTCAGACACAGTTCATGGAGAGATGCAGACTTCACTGCCTTTTTGGTGCCTCTTTGGAACCTTCATAAAAGAACTGATTCACAGATTCAGTCCTGAGTTTCTGAACATCCGTGTTCTCAGTCCTCCTGTGCCCATGGCACTGCTGCCCAGAGAGCGAGGGAAACAATTCCCAGACAGGCAGCAGAAGGTTCAGTTTTGTTACTGACGTGTGAAAATCATTCAACCATGTTCCCCAGTTCAAGCTTACAGTTTGAGAACAATGGTTGATACCTAAAGTCTAAAAATTTGCTTTTCACAGTGTCCTTTAATGACTCTCAGATCAAGAAGAAACAGAAATCTGGCCATCAAAGCTAAAATCAAGTTTCTCAGCAGAAACTACAACCCATAGATGTAGTATCAGCACCACCCACAGTCCCATCCCTATTAGAGATACCCCAGATCCCAATATATCAGTCCAGAGGTAAGACTACATTCTGTAAAAACAGAGTGTTGTGCTCAGGGTTTTGTTTGTTTGTTTGGCTCCCCCAAATGAATGAATTTCCACTGTATCCCCCAAAATAACCACTCCATTTCACATTTTTTCTTAGGCAATCCAATAGCTTTTGCATTCAGGGTGCTGTAAAGTCCAGGTGAAAACACCAACAGCTAATTTGTGCATCTTATAACACCACCCAAAAGGAAAGGAATTTGGCTTGTAGACATGGAGAATAGGATGAAATGATCTGGGGGGAAAAATAAGCAATCCCTGATATTCGTGATTGTACGTGATCAAAGTCCCCCCTTAATTTGTGCATATCCCATATTCTTTCAGTTTTGATGCTCACTACAAATTTTTCTTATTTCATTTATCACCTTTTTGTTCTTTATTTCTGTGATCTTATAAAGAGATGATAATATGATTACAGTTACTGCTTATACATTTCAAGGAGAGGAAGCAGCCAAGAGATTTAAATGCTCAGCAGATCTTCCTCCAATTACAGATAAATACAAACAATATTTCTAGGAGTACTTTAGTCTTTTATTATCATTGATGTGTCCTTATTTGATAATTCATATTTTTCCATTACTGTGCTGTCATAGGCTTTGTAGTCAGCTTTAGTACAGAACACCATTTTTCCCAGGATGACACTTGAAAATAAGATATTAGCAGCCTGTTGTGCTAATCATCAATTATAGCCCACAGCAGATCCAGCAGCAGTGTCAGGGGATTATTTGGTAATACACTGAGTTATATTCATGCTAGTTTGTCTGTATTCCCAGAATCATGTGACTGTGAACATCCTGACAAGGACAATTGGATATCCCTCCATTATACCATGAATATTTTCATAGTGACTCCACCTGTTCTGATTTAGGGTTTTACTGCTTAAAAACAATCTTCAATGATGTCAATAAAACTAATAAAGGAATTCAGATAATTTCATCTAATGGTTTATAAATAGACTTGTCTAGGATTGGCATTCACACATTTTTACCAAGTGTTTAAGACTTAATCTTCTAATCTTAGGATTCTCCAGAATAGCACCAAGCCCTAAAATCTAACTAAATTGAAGGTGCTGTAAATTCAGACCCATTAAATGTATTATTGAGTAATGTTATTAAAAAAAAAAAAAAAGAACTAAATAACACCATAAAATCGTTATGGTAGTTCAATAAAAAATCTGACAATGATTGAAATGTTGATCTCAAAGAATCTATCTAAAAGTTGATGGCAGAGGGAGGCAGAAAGATTTTCCTTTCTTCAGTTTTTCTTCCAAAAAAACCTCACAAAAGTGCTTAGCAATTTGCAAAACTCATGAAGGACACACAGGACAGAAGGATCCCATAACTTTTCTCTTATCTCTTCTATCAATCCTTGCTACATAAGCAAAATGTGTAGGAAATGCCTCTGTTGCACCTTGGTAACTTCAACAGACTTTAGTTATAGAGAGTTGGCAGTTTCAGATTAGCTGAAAAGTGACCCAGAGTCTCCTAATACCAAACACTCCAAAGAAGGCACGTAGTTATTAAATGCTCATTATTTTATCAGCAATATAAAATTAAAGCAATTGGGCATTCAGACACACCTCAATAATTTCATTCAAAACCTACTGTTTAAAAACTGTCAAGTCAACAATCTCTCTGTGGCTGACAGGAAATTATTCCAAGGTCAACATGTTACATAAGCAATCATGAAAAAAGCTTATCTGAGACTAGGCAGCTCATGCTGACTCCCCATCATGCAACAATCTCAATTTACCTTTCAGCCAGAGTCATGTTCTAGTTTCACTCAAGTAAAAAGCTCTGTATTAGCTCCCTGAAGGCTTTGTACAGTAAATGCACAATCTGAATTGGTTAATAGAATATTACATATTGTTACCAGAGTTATCACCATACCTGAGGTAGGAAATAAGACCATTTTGAACAGAAATCCACCCAACTGACTGTTTTTTCTCAGCAGACATGGATATGGATATTAATATTTCTCCTTTTCTCTCTGAAACAATTTCAGATTCAGATTTGGACTTTTATATATTTCTTCATTATGACAAATGAAATATTAAGCTGTAATTCGGCCTTAGGTTTTTTTCAAGATTCAGCTTCCGTTATGTTTTGAGAAACTTACTGCTCCAGTTCCTCATGTTCAAACATCTAAATTCCATTGAACTGCTTCTGCTGCTTGGTTGGGTAAAGTGATGTTTACTTAAAAGGAGCCAGCACTCCTTAAGTGAACAATGAATCCCAAAATCTACATGGTTAGTGTTCTTATCTACATGGAAGATTACACTTGCATTAAAAAAATATTTCATGAACATTCATGACAAAGCAATCAAAAAAATGTTAAGAACATAGAGAAAATGAGAAGCAAAAATAATTTCTAAAAAAAAAACCCCTGGTAAATAGGTTTTCCATTTTTAACAATGGTGCAGAACTCTGAATGACTCATTAAATAAAAAGCTAAAAGAATATAAAGAGGTAAGATCTATAAAAAGGATAAGGCTTATAACACCATATTCCCATTGGGACTTCTTGAAGAGAGACATTTTACAAAAGGCAGTAACACTCATTAAGCAAATGTGGACACTGGGGTACTTATGGCCGATTTGATTAGTATCTTTAAGATATCATGTGTATATATACAGTTTGTATTAAAACATTTGAGATATAACAATGAAATAAGTGTATGACTTGCACTGATTTTGTCTGCGTTCAAGAATGACGTGTCACAGAATTGCAGCGAAGTGTTAAATGTCAGAACATCCCTGGAAAAAGGGACGAGTCAAAGAAGTCATTTGTCAGAAGCATCTAGGACATCTAAAATCGAACGGGAACACTACTTGGACCTTAAGATTCCATTTGCTGTACAGAATTAGAGGGTGCCACAGGTGTTCTAAAATGTCCCTGGAAAGTTTTACATATTTCATATCAGGTCCAGCCATTTAAAGTAGCATCACCCTTTCTCCAGGTTGCCCCCTTGTGCCAGGGGACACCGCTTCAAATACCGTCTTTCAAGCCCACGTTGTCTATTACCACGTGATAAGCAAACATTTATCTTTGTCATCTACTAAGAGTGAATAAATAAAGATTCTATAAACATTTTGTGCAATCCAGTGTATGTCAAACTCTCTGAATATTTGAAATTATTTTCCCCTCTCATCTGTTTTAAAAAAAATAAAAGCTATAATTTCATGTTATAATAGAGGATAACAGAAACATTATCAGTTCTATTGGTAGTACACAAGCAATTATGTAATTTTTTTAAATGCTAGCTAAAAATAACAAAATAATAGTTCAACTAAAGCTGAAGTCAGCTTTGGTTATTTAATTTCAGTATTTTTGTTAGGTTCACTTAAATGTTTATCATTTTTTCTCCAGTGAAGAAGAAAATTTAATTGAAATGTTTTCTCTCTGTACAATCCTTATTCTTGTCCTGCCTTGGTAAGCTCTCTTCTTGTTATTAATAGCACCCAAGTGAAAATATGGGAGTTCTGTGGCTTGCCTTCTTAATAATGAATAAAGGTGATGCATTGTATGAAACTGCCTCAATAATTTACAAGGTAATATCAAGCAAAGACTAACTGTAGTGGTCTGCAGAAAATATATTGCATTAAATATGATTTATAAGTTACATAGATGTTAAAATGTTAAATTAAGCACCGAGTTTTTAGTCTATTAGAAATCTTGAAGTTTGAACACTAAGGAAGGCTGTTTTCCTACTTGTTTGCAGTTGTTATTTTCTATTCATGCCCTTTTATATACAGAGAGAGAGAGACAGAGGAGACATTCTTGTGACAGACTGCCCTTTTACCTTCAATTCTACTTGTAGAAAGACAAAAGCAAGGGATAGAAGAGTTCAGTATAATCACTGTTTCTGTTTTTGAATGTAAAGGCTAATATTTGTCCCAGGAAAGCAACATGGTGCCATCTGTCCCCCTGCCTACATCTGGAAAGGACACAAGTATGTTCACTGAGGTACTTCCAAGAGATTTTTCTCTGCAATTCTTCATCACAATGGAACAAAACTTGTTTTCATTGGAATTAAAAGACAACTTCCACCAAAGGCTGATCTTAAATGTTTTTGCTGCTTCTTCAGTCCTTCCTCCCCATGTGGCATAAAGAAAACAATACTGCCTATAATCATGGTGGGGAACCATGGGTATTCCTGGGATAATAAAGGAATAGTACCAATCGCTACAGGGATGTTCATATAACAGAAATTTTCTGATTTCTAAATATCACCTGTGGGTTAGAGAATTAAACACCCTTAACTGGTTTCTTTTCAGAGTTTGACCCTCACAATTATTATTTTTAGTGATTTTAACTGACCGAGCCCAGATTTTCAATAGGGGCTTGGTATTTGGAATTCTCCTTTTCTGGGGATACCATCAGATGGAAAATCAGTTGACTGATATTCAGAAGATGGAAAAGCAATCCACTATAAAGTGTCTTCCCTTTGACACTCAATGTCTGTTACAAAATAGATCACTACTTTTGGTTATTTAGCATATATTTATACATATACACACAGGTTGAATTATGAAATTATTTTAAATAATAAATGCACATTAACATGAGATGTCTCATACTGCTGTGTATCATGAAAGCTTCTCCAAAACCAGTAATGAATAATACTTCTAATGCTATCCATTCTGTGAGTCTTGAATTCTAGGCAGTTAAACAGATTAAACAAAAAGCAGAACTGTACAAAAACAGAACGTGACTCTGGCAGAGGTAATAGTAACTTGCAGAATATTAATTGTCCAGTCAGAGAAAATGGGTTTAGAGTAATCACACAGGTCAGGTTCAAGCTAGACAAATAACACTCTTAAGAAACAATTTCAAAGTTATACCTGGGCACAGATGTATTCAAACACAACCCTTTTGTTATGAGTGAGCAAACAAATCAACACCTCAGTATAAGTACAAACAGACCAACCAAACAGAAAAGACAAATAAATTATTTGTTGTAAAACACTTGACCTGATATACTAAAAGTATTTATTTTGTGTATTGTGTGCAACCTCCCACATTTTAACAGCTAACTGAAAAAGGATCTAAATATATTAATATATGGCAAAAATATTTAAATCTGTGGTTCCTTATTCATCCTGTCCCTGCAGAAACAGGCATCTTATTCCCTTGCACATAGTACTTGCCTCAAAAGAGTAAAGCACAAGGAAAGACACTATTAACAGGGACACGGAAGAGGTAAGGATAGATCAGATGGTCAATGTAAACAGCTCAGCTTTTGCACCTGAAGTATCTATCCCATTTACCAGGACATGAGATGGGATACAGGAGAATGACAGTGTTGGTGTATTTACAGTCTGGCACTGAGGAGCAACTTGGAACAGGCAGTAACTGCCAAGCTGTTCTGGGGAACAGTAAAACTGTAAGCTGTGCTTTGTATCTGATTGCATTTGTAACCAAAGTTCCAATATAAGCCACAATGCATATACAAAGCAGTGCATATATATAATTCCTAATTTTGTATTAATGCAAGTTTAGATAACAGAGTCTAGAAGTAAAACCATACAGTTCTGAGGTTGGGAGATTCTCTCTAAGACATGATATGTTCACAGATGCAGATTGCAACTTTTTTTACAAAGTCATCAACATTGACTTTTTAGAATGATGCCAGTTCTGCAAAATGTAATGGACTGGCAAGAAGACATTATATTTCTTTGTCCTGGTACTGATAATATATAATTTTCTGACTTTTAAAAGAGCAACAATAACAGCATTGTAGTGTTATATCAAGATTACTTTCAGTTACAAAACCACAAACCCCCTAGTAATAACAGTAACAGAATAATATTTATGTCTCTCAAGAAAATACTGCCATACCATATTGTAAAAAGCAGCTTACATTATGTATTCCATATTTAGATATAAGAATATATCTGCATTTTGTTGCTAATTTTATTAAATGAATGGTTTTGAATATGCCAACTTAACCAATTTGTCTCAAAAGCTTTCTCTTTCTTTACTTGGAGTTAATAGTCTTTGCACATACTTAAGCAGAGTTCATGTATATGAATTTCAATGTAAGTTCAGAACGGCCATGTTATTGCAACAGTGGTCACCATAAAAATGTCATCATTTACATAAGAAGCAGAATGATAGCACCATCTGTCTAAATAACAAATATCCTAATGCATCAAAATCCATA
Organism: Oxyruncus cristatus; assembly: GCA_013399855.1. Taxonomy (NCBI): domain Eukaryota; kingdom Metazoa; phylum Chordata; class Aves; order Passeriformes; family Cotingidae; genus Oxyruncus; species Oxyruncus cristatus. The sequence goes on from VXAY01002611.1 coordinate 920,437, forward strand.
TAAAGCTTACAATAGTTCAGAAATCAAATAAAACTGGATTTGACTCTTTAGATGGAAGGAATAATTTTATAAAATTTCATATTTTTCAGCTTTAATGCCGAATTTAATCCCCCATTTCACACTTAGAAAGTTTAGTGCTTAACCATAAAGTACATTTTAAAATGTTAAATCTGCTTCACTTTCCCCTTCATTCACCAAAACAATAATTGCAACCTTTGATGCCAGGCTTGTTTTATTAGCTCATTTAGATAAGGGAATTTTTGGTCAGTGATTCAGAAGAATATTATCTTAAAACTTTGTGAAAAATTGTGCTGCTTGAAAAGCGCAGTGATGTACAAAGATTTTATTGAACCCTTTATCCTCACTGGAATCCTGTACAGGTCAATCCACACAGTTCCCTGTCAGCTGCTGCTAAACTGATATTTGTTACATGAAGGTGTCAGAGTTCAATACTCTCTGACAAGGATATTTTAGTTCTTCCATGCATGGAGGGAGTTATATTTAATATTAAATTTACTTATTTAAAGATAGTAAATATTACACAGGATTGCTGCTTTAGCATGGCAATACAACTTATATATTGCATAATGCTGTACAAATATAAGGTACACCCAACAAAATATATATGTAACAATTGGAATAAATAGTTTAATCACAATACCAGTGTGAATTCCTGTTCCATTTCCTGGAATATGCTGACTGTCACTACGCTGGGAAAGAGCGGGGGGGGTTGCAGTCAGCTCAAGCCCTTACTCTCTCTGAAATGCTTTTGGCAGTAGTTTAGGGTTTATACCCTTTGTTAAGCTAAGCCATCTATTCAGCCCTGGTTAGTTCAGGGACACATCCACTCTTCTAACGAGCTTGAGGAGTAACATTTCCATCACCAGTTGATGCAGTCGGCTGTTGAGAGCTGCTTACCTTAAACAAAGGCAGCCCCACCCCACTGGTAACACCTCTGCATCTCCTGGGCTTGGTCACAGCTGCATTAGTCCCTTAACATCAGAAACATCACCCTCCCCATCTTCTCTGAGCCCTCTTCCATTTTAGGGGTTTATTAGCCAGTCCGAGAAGATCAGTTTTATGAAATACGTTGGTACAAAACCTTCTATTTTAAGACACAAAATCATAAAGCAAAAGAGCTGCCATACAGATATCCCTCCTTCCCCCGTACTGCTACAGAAACCCAAAAGATATTCAAGTGGCTACTCCTTCCTTTACTGTGATGTCTTTGTAATTTTTCAGATACTGAACTTGCATGTGTTGTCAAACGTCACAGATCCATTTAAACCACCGAAGCTAGGCACGAACTGCAAATGAAGTGGCTCAGTGAAAAACATTTATACAGATAAGGTATCACAAGTCCATGAAGGAAACAGGGCACTCCAGATTAATTGTTTATTAAATGTTAGCCTGTAAGAACCTTATAAGTGATTGCCACGCAAAAGGCAAGTCCCCTGCAACTCAGGGGTATCAATTACTCTTTCTTAACTGCAGCTTTGGGATTCTTCTCCAGCAGTAAAGCCATTCTGCAGTATTTTAGTCATCAAGTTTGGAAAAGCCCTTTAAGATCATCAAGTCCAACTGTTAACATACGCTGCCATGTTCACGACCAAGCCGTATTCCCACGTGACACATCCACAGCCTTTTGAATGCTTCCAGGGTGATTCCACAACTCTCCCAGGCAGCCTGTTTTACTACCTGACTACCCTTTCAGCGAAAAAAATTTTCCTAACATCTAATCTAAACCTCCCCTGGTGATACTTGATTGGAAAAGAAATAAATGAAATACATTCGTAATTCAGTATAAACATTTCCATAGACAGAAGCCAGGATTTGCCACATTGTTTTTCAGCGGGAATAAACTACAATAGGGGTGCCCTACAGGGTTCAGAGTTACCTGCTTTCTGTGTTCTTTGCACAACCTCTCATTTAAAACTCAAGAGCTCCTAGTCCAGGTCCACACCAGTCACAGTTACTTACAGCTACTAAAGACAAGCTACATTATCAACTCTTGGCAGCATTTCATGTCCAGATCCTTCTTTCAGATGCTTTTAAACAGTGTCTGCAGTAATTACTATTAGAAAAAGTCAATATTGTCAGAAGCCCTCACTGTCAATTCCCACTACTACTCTTTCTTTCCAGAGTAAAGATGAATACATGATTTCCAGATCTGTTATGGATCAGATCACCTGTGATGTTAAATTGGTTTTCTTCAGATTCCATTGAATTATACTGCTCAGATCCAGATCATTGTTTTCATTTTTCCTGTTCATCTTTCTGAACCAGATACTTTCACATAACAAATTTAATGGCAGAACTGTAACAACAGCAACGATACAGTGCTAGAGGATAATGATTTTGTTTTCATGGCACATAATATACATTTTCTTAGACAAGGAACTTTTTTAGGCAAATATTTGACATCCAATTATTTGAATAGATTTATTATTATTAAATGATGCTTCAGCCATTTTCTAAGGCAAAATAATAAGGGGGAGAGAGAAAGAGATCCAGAGAGATAAAGTGAGAAAGCAGGTTACTTTTACAGAGGTTCCTTCCGTATTTCAGATTCTTTATTTTCATTGTTTATCCTTGTTTAACTCATGAAGAAAAAGGTGAGCTATCCAGACTGATAGGTCATAGCTTTAGGATATTCCTTTCAGAGCACAAATTGCAGGCTCTCCACATTGTGAATGAAATCTGAAATGAGTTAATGTGGCAGAAATGCATCCTTGAGGCTACAGTTGTCACAATATATGTACAGATACGCTAATATTACTCCATTAGATCTTTTTCCCTGATATGTTGTTATACAACCAAACTCAAATTTAGCCAGCTTTTATGCCATTATACTGTTATGCGGTTACAAGGACAGTAAAGAAAATTCCTTGACAATTCCTCTCCAGACCAAGAAGTTAATAAAATTCTGAATGTATCCATAAGAAAATATTTATATAAAATTGATCTTTTTGTTTCTGATAAATAAAGTGTCTTCCTTAGCACTTAAAAACCTCGCCTCCTTAGGAAGCAACATAGTCTGTAATAATTTCTCAATTTTTTGTTAATTTAACTTCTATTAATGAAAACTTTTAACTGATATAGAAACATCAGCTCATAGGAATAATTGCTTAGCTGATAAAGTTAATTTAACTCATATTTGAAACTCTCCTAAGCTTATTGCCTGTGTGCTTGAAAAATACCCAGCAGAGTTATTAGGTGATATCATAACTGATTAGTCTTTATGACAATCGGGTTGTGTGTTTAAAGAAAAACAGACGATGAAAGAGATGCAGTGCCAGGAAATAAAATTTTATCTTTTTACGTGTGCACCTAATTAATAAAGCTTTAATAATAATTACATATTTTTTAGTAGTTTTCCCCACTGGTACTTTTTAAAATTTTCTGGTGGCTTTTTCAGTTCTTTGTGATTTTGATATAGAAATTATGAGGAGGAATAGTATTCAGCAACAACGTGAATTTAACTGGGGTTTTCCTAGTTCTTAGGACTCCATCTAGGCAGCAGTTGAAACAGCTATGGGACAGACGACCCCTTACAGTTCTACACATTTTTAAAGACATATGGCTGGCCACATTGTTTTCTTTTCTTCCCAGACAGGCTCAGGACCAGGCAGGATGCTCAGGAATGAGCATCGCTTAAAGTTCCTGGCACTTTTCCAACACGTGATTCACGTATTTTATGCAGTCAGCATTACTGAGAGAGGCTGCAGGGCTCCTCAGAGCTGCCTTTGGCTGCCTCAGTTGGGATGGCTGCCTTGGCCAAGATCAGCAGCCCCCTTTAGAACTGCAGATACGGCATCTTTTCCATATTGATTCCCAAAGCATCTGACAGAAAATTGTCATTCTTGAATTTGAATAACACAAGGAAGTCCTAATGTAGCTGAACAAATCAGCTTTTCAGGAAATTGAGGGAACACACCTACTACAGGAAATAATTACAACTCTCAGTTACTCAAACTACTGCTTCTTTTCTCACTGTTTCATATACTGTCATTACTTTGTGAATCTTAAAAAGGGAAGCTAGAAGTTTTCTGAGGGTGCAATGAAAAGTGTGTACCACAAAATGCTATGTTTTTATGTAAGGTTATTGACTATTTAGGAATGCTATCTTTCAAGGTACATTTGACTCCTTTTGTGCCTTGAACTTGTAGATTTGTTCATAAAACTGGTATTTTTCTCAGCCTTCACTAACTGCTTTCAATGAAGACAGAAAATGCAAGTTATGTAACTTAGTATATTTTTTTTAATTATTTTTTATATGAGTAATTTATATATTAAAAGGACAAGAAGTAGTTTACCACAATGGGTGGTAAGCAGGACTCCCTAGCAAAGCTAATGTAGTTTATGCTTTTTTTGCTATAAAATTAAATAAAATTAATTTTACTTTCATTAGACACATATCGTGCTCAGTATTGCACTGTTGTGAAATAATGATTTGTTACATTGTGCATTATCGTCAGCTACAAAACACTGTCACACTCTTCCAAATCTTATTACCACATTTTTACACACCCTCATTAATCTACTAAAGAATTGTCACACAGTTTTATCTATTCCATTTTCTTGTTAATAGTCTACCTTTAATCTTCAAGCCTTTGGAAATACATGGCTTCTGCCTTCCACACACACCTCTATAAGCATCTGCCTCTTACATACATGCACATTAAGAATTGTCGTGTGGTTCTTAGGGGCCTCTAATTTGCAAGTGCCCAACTGCTGACAGAGTTCTGCAAGATGATAAAACTGTCTTTTCTTTAAAACTACTTTCCAGCTCAAAGAAGTCACTTCACCTCGTGTCTGACTCTTCCTCTCCTTGACTCAGCAGACCACTTCCCAACTTTCTTAACATTAATATTCTATTAATAGTGATATACCCAGCATATATTTTTTAAAAATAAAAATAAAGTATCTCAATTATGATTTCTAAGTGAACTGAATTGATTTTCTTCCTGGAAATTTCCTTGTTAAATATGAAGTGTTATATGTGCCATAGTCTGCTGTGTATATTTACCATGGAAATGTGAAGGAACTCTCACATCCATCAATATGAAGCAGAATTGTATTTATACTCTTACAAGGTGAGGAATAAATACAGGCTGATTTGTCCTTACCCTTGTTCCTCCTTTCCAAATACCCTGTTCATAATGAATTATTAGTATGTCTTACTTTCTGGGTAAATGTTGCTCACTTGGCACCCTGGCTGGATCAGTGTTACACACAGTTCTGTAAATGCTTTCTCCTCAGGGGTGAACTTCCTCAAAGATCTGTCCCTCTCCTCTCCTCTCCACTCTCTTCCAGCTAGATGTTCTTCTAAATCTTGCAGGAGTTAAATATATCTCAGACTTGTATCTTTCTATCCAATTGAACTAAAATTGGATAGCAACTTGAAAAATGATTGGAAGAATGACAGGCACATATATATGCATATACATACACACCATATATATGATTATTTAGGGATTCAGGTTAAAAATTAAATTATATAAGCACATATATTTGATTAGAGACCACGCAGAATGAAATTAAAAGCTATAACATAGAAAAACACTTGAGTTTCTATTGAGGTTACATGCTGTGTCGGTATTTTAAAATCTGATTCATAACAGAAGTCAGTGATTCATCCTTTATTTCTTGTGAGAAAATGAGAGGTTTGCATCATGTGACATTTCTGAACTGGCAGACCAACTTGTACTGAAGCTCCATTTGGTGCCATTAAGGAATCAACTGTCTTGAAGTTGTTAGCTTCTGAAATTCCCTTCTGTCAGTGAATACTTAGTTATTTATACTGTTTGGAAAGGAGGATAAGCTTTGTTGCAACTGAGAAGAAAGATCGAGCTGCAGCTTTTTCATTTTTTTCTTTTGATAGGTGTGCACTTTTCTTCAGAACTCCCAAACAGACAGCTTTGACCGTCCCTTTTTGTCATGTTTTTCATTTTACATTTATTGTTACCCTTAGCAGGAGGGGTGACATAGGCTGTCGCTTCTTGTCTTTTAGGTCCTTTATCACAGTAGAGTTCTAACACTCAATAAGACCGTAAATAAAGAGCAAAAAGGGGGTTTTAATTTTTTTTTTAAAGAAATTATAAAATTACCTTTTGCTTCCAGGGGGCAGAATGTAGTAATTAATATATGCTGTACGCTATTCCTCTAAAAATAGACTTAATAAAACTGTTACAAGAAAAGTGTCTTCCCTGTAACTTGTCTACTGCTTAAAACAAAAGTGGGGCCATAATTTACAAAGAGTGATTAGCATCTCACTCTTGCCAATCCTAATTGAAGTCCATGACCCCATACAGAGAGAAAGGCCAGCAGTCAGGCCATCCGACTGTCAGCACTTCCTTGTCCGAGAGCTGAGGTTCCACTTTGGTTAAAGGGAAAAGACTACCTAGTGCAGCCAAAAAATCTTGAGGCACCAAAATGTAACATGATGAGTTCTTCTCTGTTCTCCTATCTCCATGGCTATAGACAAAACATGAATGTCTGATGTAGACTGGCTTCACATTTAGCTAACATTAAGTGAGTTTAATCCAGGTCTGTGGCATTTTTCCACACAGAGGAGGTAGAAGTGCTAGTATTTTCTGGGAAATTACAAGGCTACATTTTTTTCATTCCAGATTCATACAGCAGATGTGCTAAGATTCTACAGATAAAGCAACTACAGCACCAGAGCTATATTCAGAAATGATGAGCACAGACCATAGCCAAACACAAAGTGTTTGTCTCAGTGGTCTCTGCATTGGTACCAGTGGGATGAGTATCAGGCCAGTCATCTGGAAATATGATTTCATGTTTTGTAAATATGTCTTAAAATCAGTCTTGCTGTTGACACTTCATCTAACTAAAATAATTCAGACAGTTCATTATTGGGAATATTTACCTATGACTGTGTGGAGGGTAAATGTGGTAAAATTTGCTCTTTAATTACTTTGCCAGAAATACTTGTTCCAATGAAATACCCACTGGTAGTTTGTAAAAATATATTGTTACTGTTCAATCTTGTGTGCATTCTGATGCAAACTGTGTAAACGCCAGCAAGAGAGTCAAGCAAATTGAATTCAAACTCCATATCAAATGAATTCAGCTCTTGATTGCTTCTGAAGATTAAATGGTAAACTTGAAGACCTCACAATAAAAACTGTAATAGTTTTTCTATCTGTAATAGACCCATGTGTTAAGAATTAAATCACCATCACACATTTTAAGTTCTTAAATATTAATTTTCTGAGTAAACAGTGATTGTTATTAGAGCATCTCTTCATTTCCCCCCATTTTTCATATGAAACACAATAGTTGCAGCAATGTCAACTTCAACAGTCAAATTCTAATGGGATTCCCTGTTTTCACAACTACTGACCCCGCAAGAGTGCCACAGTAGCTCAGTTCCAGTGGCTGAGAGAGGAAGTTTTCCTTTGCAGCAGTTGTTCCGGGTATGTGCTATGGACCTGTACACAGTATGGTGGGGCAATCTTTTTATAAGTAGAAACAGAAAAACAGATTCCAGCCACAGTTAGGCAGAGTTTGCTTGGCCTGCTTATTTTACGTATGTCTGATATTTCTTAACCTTGCTTTAAATGTTTATTTTCTACTAATCTTTATCCCTCTATAATTACCTTTTAAATGAATCTTTTTCCATTAGCAGATCCTGACAGCCTTTTTTTCCCTACCTGAAGAAGTGAAGTCACCATTACCTGCCCAAATAATGAACTCTGGGTTTCCGTTTGTGCTGCCTCTGCTGGGCAACACCCTGGCTATTATTGCAAAACAAGAAGGCTCAATACTACATTAGGCTAAAAATGATTTATGAACAGATGTAAAAGCCAGTGACACTGCCAAGAAAAAAGTAAAAAATGCCAACCCAGCTTTGAAATGTTCCATGCTCCTTTAGCTGAGGTTCTGGTAGAGTAGCTAAATATACTACGCTATGTATTGCGTCCTTGTAACCACTGATTGCTAATTCCAGAGGCTCAGTTTACTGAAGCTTAACCAAATGAACACTGAGCATGTTTATCAACACCCCTGAACACTGTTGTATTACTGAATAAACACGATCAAGGGAAGGTTTGGAAGGGAGAGAAGAATTTGGCTGCTGGTGATAATTTCCAGTTGTGAAGCAATTATTTAGATAGCAGAATTTAGTATGAGAATAAGGAGTTTAGTTAAAGTGCTGGATTTGCATAATAGTAATACATGTCACTTTAAATTTCCTCACAGCGTTTTCATGCACGTTTAAAATGAATCCTAATTATAAATGTTATACAAGTCTCACATAATGTGAATTTACTTTTATGTACATTTGCATTATCCTCATTTTTAAGTGTGCTGATGATTAGCATTAGTAGTCAAGTTATTACATTAACTACATGAATATACTGCACACCATCTTTCAGAAATTAAATGTTATGCACATGAAATCTGCAGAGAACTCTAAAAATTCACCCCTATCAAATGTACAACACCCCCACTCTAAAAACAAAACAAAAAACCCCAACCCAACCAAAGACAGACAAAAAACCCCCACAAAAACCCCCACTCCTTCCCCCTCCAAAAAAACACATCAAACCTGTAGTGAAATTGTCTGTGGGAGGGTCTTTTTTGTGGTTTACTCTGTGTGTGGGTTTTGTCATTGTTGTTGTTGTTTTTTTGTTTGTCTTAGAGCATAGGTCATATCATTCTTTCCTTAGAGCATCAGGATCTATAAAATATAAATAAATTTAACTTGCTCTGTTTCAGGTCCATTTCTTAAATCCCCTTTGATGCAATTCACATTATTCAAAGTTAATATGACATGTCTTAACTGTCATGGCTAAACAACATCTCTTTTTCTTCCATACATATTCAGAAATGACAAAACCCAAAGCAATCCCTTTTATAGTCTCCTGAGTGCAAAAATTCAGCAAGCCAGATGAAAGAAAGAGAACATAATCTTTATAAATTACCAAGTAGTTACTCAGCTACACAGAAGGTATTTGAATGTATTTTCATATTTTCTGTGCTCCCTATGAACTGTTCCACAGACTGAAATGCCCCCAGACTAGTACCTGCCTCCTGTCACACATCCCAGGTACACCTGGGCCTGTGCTCATGGACAGGGTGTGGGACACAAACAGTTTCATTCTCCTCCTGCTATGGAAAGGTCCAAATTTTCTGATATTAGCAATAATTATTAATGTTATTTTCAGTTGATTATACTTATTGGATTGATTTTTATTCCTTCTACACCCATAGTTACAGCAAAATTTTCAAATTGCCAAAAGGTTTCTGAGCCTGCTCCTTATTCAGCAATCACCTATGGGACATGGAAAAAGATTTATATCTGTTGAGTGCTCAACACTCAGAGTCCTCCCTAGACTATAAATACTTTTCGTGTTTCCCGTTTGAAAAAGATAGGGTAAAAGCCAGTACAGAATCATATTCTAGCATATAACATACTTTAACCACAACCTACATTTTAAATCTCAGGTTTTTAAATGAGGATCACACTACCAGAACGAGTTAATGTAATTTTAAAAAAAACTTTTTTTTTTTTTTTTTTTTAAAGCTCAGATTTTAAACTGAGTATTATCTTGACAGGACAGTAAAATTTAATTTTCAAAACTGGAAGCATTTAGGCATATATGATCGTGATCAGTAGTTGAAATCACAAAGTATTCTAATTATTTCTTCCCTCTATAAAATTGCTGCTGTTGTCAAAAGATGGAAATTAGTTAAAATGAAGACAGCAGTTCTTGCAGCTAAAACTGCATATTTCAAGGGTTTAATATTATATTTAAAATACTTAGCTTTAAATTAAAAAGCTGTTTTTTAAAAAAACCGGAACCCATCCAACTGATTTTTTGAACTGTAAATGGAAGGAAGGCTTTTCAAGGAAGACAGTTAAAGGAAATGTAGAGGAACTCATTTTCTCATGTGAACTTTTAGGCTACCATTTTTACAGGTATTGTGTGACAAACATGAATGACATTAAATTTCTTCAAGCACTAATGTGGTTGTCCTGAGCAAGACCATTCTCCAGACTGAGTTAGTGCTGCCATCTGTAAGCCAATGAATTGAATTAAGTTGTTTATATTTTATGTGAAGACTAAAGAAAAGCACGGTAAAAGTAGTAAATATAACCTGAGGTGAGGGAATGTGAAAACATGGATCCCACCCCTGTGAAAACAATGGATTCCACCTTGCAGAATTCACTAAAATGTTGTATAAATCAATATAATAAGGGTTGTATTTATTTTAATTTTTTTTTTTTATTGCACAAAAATGATTTACCTATATCCTAACCTAAACTTCTGAAATCCCTCAATTAATATACTTTCAATCCATCCAGTACAGATTTTGTTATATGAAGATTTTCTCATGGAGACAACATTCTTTCTAATTCTTCCATTTTCTGAGGACAGGGAAACATTAAAAATCATATCTATATGCATGCAGATAATGTAGAAAAAGAAGCCTATTGGCATTTGTTGAACAAGAAGAAATGTTTCCTACAGTCTTTAGCATTGAATTTTCCTGGATAAATCCAATGATACAGTGTCTTAGTCAGGCAACAGCTTCAGAAAAAAATACATTATCACATGGTTAGTATTGTATTCACATAACTAGCTGCTTGATCCAATTATCCTAATTTAAAAGAATAATTTAGGTTTTCTAGTGAACGCCATGTAGAAATTGTGCCTACATTGTGTCTTCTCATAATTTCCACAAAAGTTTTGGAGAGTCTAGTGGAATAAGTCCTGTGGGACCACAGATCTCACAGATTTTCAGAAAACATTATCTGAAGAAATAGCATGGATTTATCAATAGTTGATCTTGAGGTTAACCTTTGAGAATCCTTCCTTTAAAGACAAACCCAGTGACAATGTCTCGGGGCCTAGCTCGATAAAACTTTTAAAACTCTTCCAAGGTATGCTGAGAGCATGAAGTCACTGCAGCTCCTGCTTGTTGCAGAGACCCTGAGAGCCACGCTGAGTCTCAGGATCTGGGACCTGGACCTTTTAGGGTCCCTGGCCAGAGACTGGCTCCAGTGCTGATGTCCCTCTGAGTGTCTGTGACCCCCTTCTGCAGCAACAACAGTATTCCAGACAGATGTAATTTTTCTTTGTTTGTTTTTTTTTTTTAATTAACATTTTTGCATGGCTAATTAAATTTATTAACACAGCTATTTCATTGTTCAGTAAATAAGAGTTCATTAAAAACACATTATTGAATGTTTAACAACAACATAATGAAAAGTATGAAGAGGCTAAGTTAATGATAGTATTTGTACTAATATCATGGTATGAGAATGCTCATTAATATTATTTATTTTATATTGCTTCAGTAAACATTATTATCATTCATTGAACATTACTAACATGTTTTAATTATCTCATACTTATTCAGTGAAAAATGAAAACTGATGATGTGCAAGCGTTTGTACAAGACTTTACAGCTTTTTACAGCTTGGATTTGCACTCAAGAACAATTAACACACCAACACACACACGTGATTTTATTGATACCCGAAAGAGAATCTCGGGAAATTACCCTTGACCAATTCAAAACTTTGGAGCAGATAAAGACATAATCTGAACTCTGTTGAAAAAGAACAGAGACCCCTTGCTGACACTGAGGTCTGGGACTAAGCACTCCTGGAAAGTGTTGTCACCAAAAGGTAGACATCAATTACTGGTGTGTGGAGCTATATGGCACAATTTAACTAAGCCGAATCAGCCTGATAAATTGACGACATGCTTACATGGGCCTCTTTAAAGAAGACATATCTAATTTGGGACATGAACCCATTTCCCCTGGAATTATTGGAATTTTTTCTTTTCAGTTCTGGAAAAATAAGATTTTCCCCTCAAGTTGGTATGCAGTTTGACAGTTTTTCCACACAGAAAGCATCCAGGCAGTTCCAACTCTGTTCTCCAGCCTCTTTGTACTACTACTTTAACTATATTCACTGATATTATTTATTCATTATGGGTTATATGGAGACAAAAGCCTACTGATTCATTAGTCTCACAAGAAAATAAAATGGTTTAGTCATCCAAAACCCTACTGCTGCCTTGTATAGTTCTGTCTCACGATGCCGATATAGCAGAAAACAGCGTATTTTGCAGGTTAGTGATTATTTCTTACAAATGTATTTGAAAGCGTGCTAAAGAAAGAGATGGAAACAAACACACTGGTGAATATGGATTACATTTACTGGAGAGAATGTTTCAGCTTCTGATTTGGAAACAAAGTAACTACATACTTCATTACTGCGCAGAGAGAGATGACATAGTACAGTGTGTTCCCTAAGTCACTTTTGATTCCCATCAACTCCAGAACTACTTTATGAGTTGCTGGGGTTAGTTAGGTTTCCAGCTATCACAAAATCTTATGCAATTTCCTTTGAGATACCTGCATAGTTGCTCTTGAGAAATCTGTTGTAACAAGCAATAACCTGAGTAAAAATAATATTGGAAAAATTGTAAAAATAGGCAAAAATGTAATGCAAATTAAACACAGTAAGCTAACTCTCTCAATAAAAGGAGTCAAGGGAGGAAGATTCAGTACTACTGAGCTCTGAAAGCTGCTACCTTAAAGGTTTGGGATCAAACATGAGAGTACAAAATTCAACAACATGATTTCTAACTCAGACTTTTATTGTCACACGGGAAAGAGAATTTTGCTTGCTCTAAAGAGAAGTAAGACTTTTTTTGTCCATAAATAACTGTATTTTCATGTGTCTTTGCTTGGTAGCTTCACAGAACACTTCTGATGTAGTGCAGAGAGTTCTGCCTCTTAGGGCTTGCTTTACAGGTACTGGCTTATTCATAGGGAGTGAATCAATGCTTAAAGTCTTTGACTTATGCAATGACAGGACACTTAAGGGGTTTGGTTTTTTGTAAATAACCTTTATATCATTTCAAAATGAATGTGAACTTTATACTTATTGTATTTGTCAAACATATGGGAAAAAGTTGTGTCACCAAGACACCTGAAATAGCAGATATGAGACCACAGCAGCACTGTACAGCTCTCAATAAGCAGCCATTTGCATAAGAAAGCACATATTTGACAATACCCAACAAGTGGCAAAGTTATGGACATCAATTATTTCCCTTATGTCAATGCAAACCCTTGCACTCCTCCTGCATGAGAGATCTGTGGACATGCACTTTGGCCTGCCTGTGTTGTAGCTGTGCTTTGCCTCTCCCTGAAGATATGGTGTGCTCATGAGCAAACCACTTCCTACTAGTATCTTGAATTCCTTCTCTTCTTACCCACATTCTCTCTCCAGGGAAAAAACACTGATGACACTCATGTAGACCAACAGTACTGCTCACGCAGATCAATGATACTTTGAAGATTTGCCCAAGTCACATCATTAAAAATAAGACCTGATCAAGAGGGACAATGTTATTCTGAGAGACAAACTTAAATGGGAACTTCAGGACCCCGTTTGCCTATCCAACTTCAAAGTGACTTGCAGAAAAACCTACATTACCAAGATGAGCAAATGATACATAAGTAACAAATTCTGAACGGAGAAAATAGCCTTTGCAAAAAGTTGAAAACAAACCCTACATTAAAAAAATTCTCACATAGTTTTAAAGTACATTAAAAAATGATTTCACTGAAAGAAAAATGTATTTACGGACTGCTTGGTTACAGGAAGCAAGTTTGCGGTTATTCACTGTAAGGACTCAGTTCCTGACAGAAGTAGATGCATTTTATAATGTTCTTAGAGGCTGCTATTTGCTCCTCAGATTATTATTATGACATCAGACCCTGTGTCAGGCATTGGGATTCTGGAAATTTGATAAGAAGTACTGTGGTATGCTAAATTTTGGTTATGTGGGACGTATCTGTACGATAATAGAAGAATTACCTTCCTGAAGAATGTCACATAACTAAGTTTGGGCATGACAGAGGCAAGGCTGCAGTCAAGCTTCCTTACTATTGTCCCACAAGTCAGAGACAATGGACTTTAAGATACATATTTTGTCATGCCTATTCAGAGAACATTTGCCACCAAAACTCCAGAGAAACTAGTACTGCACTTGCCCAAATCCATAAAGAATAGTTAGACTGTTAACTGAAGGGGAATTTAAGTACTCTTTTAAAACTTCTTATAAGGAAGTGGTGACCAGCAGGAAGATATTAGATTATTTCACTATACTGCCTTGAAGCATGGATTTAGAAATAGGGGCTGTGGAAGAATCGGACCTGTAAATCTCCAGAGTATAAAATCATAGGAGGGACAGAGCAGTGAGGGGTTTGCACAGTGTTTCTTTCTAAATAGGAAGCAAACTGAGTGGTAAATCCACTTTAGTTAAAGATGTCTCTCGGACAAAACAGAAGAAGGCATCACCATTGCCCTGAAGTTTCTGATACCTCTAATTTCTCTATTCCCAGGGCATTCTAGAGAGATGTGAAGCCTAGGTTGCTGCAGGAATTTACAGCAATCTAGTCCAATCCCTTGTCAGCACCCAAAACTTTTGTATTAAACTAGAATCTGCAGAAAAGCTTTTCCAGCACACACACAAATAAGTAATTCCCTTCATTTTCAGAACCCTGTAACTGCTTCTATTAGCTGGGGATGCTGCAATAAGACCATGCCCTTGACAGGTTAAAGTAAAAATTTTATTAGTCTTGCACACCTTCATAAAGGCAGGTTATATTTACTTCTCTAACTGAAACTGGCAGCTCTTGTTTATATAAAACAAAGATAGAACCACTCAATTCATTCACTACTTGAAAACGGCAGCTGGACTTCAGTTCACCGTAGGAAGGGCTTTTTTTTTTTTTTACCCTCTAAAGTGTCTTTACTTTTCTACTTCACTTTTTTCTGTTTGGAAAACAAATTGGTTCAGATTTCCGCATTACCGTTAATTAGCAGTGAATCAATTATCACTTAGATATACATAAATTTCTGAATCAGGGCCAACATCACTATTTTGTTGCAGACAGACCATATAAACTATATAAACCTATAAATATTCAATTAGGAAGCTAATTTTAATTATTTTTTAAAAATAACTATTTTTAAATGTACCATTAAGTAAATGTCATCAAAATGATACTATCAGCTTAACTTTATTGGTACCTTTGTTTAGGAAATTCCCACCGACTAAAAATGCCTCTGCTTCCCTTTCTACCCCTCCTCTTATGGTGCTTTCAGCATAGGCAATGGAGAGCAGTCATTAAGTGAGTGCTAATGAATTTGTCCTTTATTGAAATGTTTTCAAATCAGAAACTGTGGTCCCAGTTCGTTGCAGCAGTAATTGTGTTTACTCACTCACTTACTCAGCAATAGCCAAGGTACTTACTACAATTACTTCCATACACAGCAGAATGTAATAGTTGAACGGTAGCCAAGAGGACAGTGGAGAGCTTACAAGTTTAATTTTCTGACTACACCTAAACTATTAAACAGCAACAGCTGCTTTCTTCAATTTATTTTGATTTACAGATGCAAATACCACCTGGCTCAGGACCTCTGCTCTCAACCATTCCATATTCTATGATAGTGAGCACTCTCACCCCGTCTCGTTTTCTTCCTCTGCAGCCCAAGTAGCACTAGCAATACCCAGGTACCTGCACAGCTTAAGCACTAATTCCTCTATCTTCAGCTATCATTCCTGAGATTAGACATTAACCAAAAAGGTCACCATTCAACAGAAGGAAAAGACTGCAGAATAAATAGCAAAAATCTGGGGAGATTTTTCAGACTCCAGAAGAAAAAAAACCAAACAGGTAACTCTCAGTACTCTTTGCTAGGTATTGTGTATATTTCAGAGAATTACTGCTGACAATATTTTGAGCATCAGCAGTGTTCTCTATAAAATTGGCCTGAAAATAAGTGTAGAATTGTGCAGCTGAGTGCCAAATGGACGTTGCTTTATGTGTGTGTCTGCAGAGTTCATTGCATGTACAAAACATACAATACCTGTTTGTATGCATTAGCAGTGAGATGTGGGAGTTAAACAACAGTGTGAATAAAATCATAGCACTTGTCCTACGAGTCCTCTCCTAAAAATGAACAATAAAATTCATGTTGATGAGACTCAAGTGGGACAAGATAATATAATCATACTCAATTTTCACAGCATTTTATTCTGAAGAATGCTACTTGCAAATACAACAAATACTGACTATTCAGCATCCGAAAGTACACTGTAAGTAAAGTCCTACACTCATCTACATCTCCTTAAGAGTAGTATAGTATATACAAGGTAATTTTTGCAATAAAGAGCATTTTAAAAGCTATTCAGTACAAAGTCCTCATAAAATGAAACAAATACAGCCAATTACATGGTTAACTGCTTCTTTGGATCACTTCTGGTTGAAAATTTTGTTAAGAGTAATTTCATCTATAAAAATACTACTACAATTCGCTAGAAGTCTCTAGACAAAATTCCTTATGGAGTAAAGGCCAACATTTTCCAAATAAGAAAATCTAACAAATGTCACGACCTAATTTAGGAAGGACCTTTAATACCCACTAGAGCACTAGGAACAGAGTGCAACAATACCTTTGAAAAGCTGCTCTCTACTTCCAATTACTGCTTTATATTTATAACATGTGTAGATGATAAAGACATGTATTATTGATGAAAGGTTGGCAATTTTTTTTCTGAGCTCAGTATTTCAGCTACCTTTGAATTTTTTCAGCCTTCTCACGGAATCCACTGTGTGATGATGATGAAGGCTTGAACAATATCTCAAAAACACCTACATGTTTGAGGGTGCTTCCTGCTCTATGTATTCATTGGAAAGTTTTAAATAAAACTCCTTTGACTTACATGTTAGTACGGAGGATCACATTTTCTGCAACCAGATTGACAAAAATGCAAGATGTAAGTTCTTCACACCAACCCTTTATGGAGTCTTTCTAAAAATATATTTAGCTAAAAGGACGAGTTAGAAATCGTGTTAATATTAATTGTAGCAGATGGAATTTTGAAGGGAAGCAGAAAGGCTAATTTTAATTTCTTTTAATAAATCTATTTAAAAATAGAGCTGTACCAGCTGCAAGTTATTCCCAGCCAACTTGTATTCACTGAAATTGAAAAAAAGAGACTGTCAAGCTCATGGATAGCCAACATCCCTCTCACAAATCTAGAAGCAGCAGTATGGGACTTCTGAACTTGTGACTCACTGCATGCAAACCCTTCTCCCAGAACACGATGGCTGTGTTAAACTGTGTCAAATCTTGAAGAGATTTATTCTGAGGATAAGAATTTATAGTACTTGTCACCATAGGTGATATTGCCAAAAATGTGCAGAGTATCAGCAATTAGCCTACTCTGTAGTCAGATCTGTGAGCAGAAAATGTGCTTGTTACTCAATACAGGTCTAGTTGTTATAAATAATTCTAGCTGTTATAAATAAAGTGCTGATTTACTTAAAAAAAACCTGGAGCCTGATCTGGCAAGATAGTGAATGCTTAAAATTCTTCAGACTTCTAGAGGATTTGAAGATACTTGTTGGTTCATCAGCTAGCTGCTTTACTAGATTAATTGATGCATTACCATTTTGGGAGGAAAATCTTTTTCTTTCTAAAATTTCAGGTATCAGCAGTAGCTGCCTTATCAGAGACAAGTCTTTCTTGCTGAAGTATTTATACCATTTCACTTTTTGGAGTGATTCATGGTATTCATTTGAACCCAGTTACTTCTGAAGTGTATCTAACTCTAAGCTACACAGGAGTTAGTTTTGACACTTCTCCCACTAAATTATAGGGTGCCTCACCTCTTTGAAGATACAAATGCCATTTTAGCAGATGAGGTGCCACCTCCAGCAGCTGACTAGCCCACTAACTCAACTCAATGTCATTAAATTTCTCTCACATGGTGACTCAGTTTGTGCATTTCAGCGTGAAGCCCTTCCAGTCAAAGAATCTTGTACTGTACATCCGCTCATAAATTGATTAAAAACGCTTCAAACAAACAGACTCACTCAATGGAGGTCATTACTGGCTGTTAACTGAGGTCTGAACTGATGGAAATTCATTGGTTTGGGATTTTGTTATTTTGTGCTGAGAGATTCTCACAACTTTTGAAGGAAAATGCAGGAGTACCAGCATCTCCTTATCTCTGAAGTCTACTCTGAGCTTACCTCTAGTCTTTTTAGAGACTTGTTAGCCAAAATACTGTTTCTAGTCTAAATCTTTTGCACAAGCTCTGGAATTTGACGTTTCGAGAGACTGCTACTTATTCTGTATCAGTTTC
Organism: Oxyruncus cristatus; assembly: GCA_013399855.1. Taxonomy (NCBI): domain Eukaryota; kingdom Metazoa; phylum Chordata; class Aves; order Passeriformes; family Cotingidae; genus Oxyruncus; species Oxyruncus cristatus. The sequence continues at coordinate 938,661 of VXAY01002611.1, forward strand.
AGGCTTTAATTGTAGGTGAATCCAACTGCACTTTATTAAGAACTATTAACATTTCTTATCTAGGGTTATTTAAAGCCTGCTTTCTAAACAGAGAGATGGTTAAAGAGGTGGGCAAGATCAAGGCAGGTATAATAGTACTATATATTCATGTCTTAGCCCTAGATGGCATAATACATACTAGTTTTCTACAGTAGGGCTTTCTATCTGTATTTGCAGTTTAACATTGACTGAAACTTTGTTAACTTATTTAATAAGTATCTGGATATGTCCAAAATGATTGGTAGGGGAGAGAGGGAGAAGAGAAATATACGTATATATATACATATATCTGTACCAACACACATTTATAAAATACTTTTTGCTGTGCTTTTCCTTTAAATGTTTATGTTTAGTTACTTTAAATTCTTTAGTAGTTCATTATGAGATCAAAATAAGTTAAAACTCCTTAAATTTTTGAAATAAAAGAAGACCTGACTTCAAAATGCCATATGGCAAATTTGACACCAATCACTATGGACAAACAACTTTCAGCTTTACAATCATACCCCTACTACAACACCAGAAGATAAGAAAGAAGCCTTTTCTTACTGAAAACCCCAAATAGGATAAATGTTCTGAAATAAAGCCCTTACTAAACAGAAAATATAAACACAGTGATTCCCCAATCCTTGTCAAAGTAATGGCAAGTGCTTAGAGGTAAACTAATATTTGCATAACTTAATTTGAATAGCAAACCCTTTTCCTAAAATTCCATTTAGCTATCATTCAATGGACATGAAATACACTAAGCACTTGTAGAAAAGGGTTTAGCCAAGTGTACTACCATAAGGTTATCAGCAAGAGCCATGGAAGTGTGGGAGAAAGAATGGATTTTTGGCTACCACCCTGCTCAATACCATCATCACTTTACAGTCTGCTGGGTCTTCCCTTTAATGCTGCACAGCACAGGCATTCTTGCACTAATAACGTGTCCTATGATGCATAACCTTTCATTAGCTTTACATAGAGATCTTTGTTCTTATTACTCTTAAAGAACAGCTCTTCAATGGCCAGAACGTATTAGTTAGCTGAAATTTATTATCTCAATTATGTTACATTAATGTAGATTGGATGATTTTTCATTTCACTTTTTTATTATTAAATACCTACTTTGCTGCTAATGGGGGAAATTTAGCTGACTACAGGTGTCATTTAGGCCATAAACTAATTTCTCACAAGACAAACAAATCACAAAAGAATGAATTTAATATTTCATTAGAACATTGGCTCTTTTTACCTGTTAGAAATGTCTCTTTGGAGGGTTAGTCAAAAAGTGTAACACAGATGTACAATCACATCTGTAACAAAATTCTTGGTATTTAAGAGCATGATTCACCCCATCACTCTGGCTTCTAAAACTTTGGCATCTGGCAAAACTAGTCAATGCTTTTTTTATTCTGTGGAAAGAAATGAATGTGATTCCATACTTGGTATGTATGACATGCATGTCAAGGAAGACCTTTTAAATAGCTGGGATTGATAGTCTACAAAGAACACTATTTCACTCCCCTGTCTAGGAAACATCCTGATTGCTAGACTAGACATTGTACTTCTAAACCATCAAATTCCACAACAAGATCCTCATCTACTTTGTCAATAGTAGATGATCCTCATCTACTAAGTTAAAACCACAGCATAACCTTAAAAATAATGAGATAAAATTCTCATTGACATATATAAAAATATGTGCTATAGTGCACATGTACAATTTGATAGTCAAAGGATTTCAATTTTAATTCATTTTAGTTTGGGTATAGAGAAAGCACACTATAATTTATGTTGCCTAATTGGCCAAATTTAAACATTTTCACTATTTTCTCTGTGAAAATTTTATAGAGAATTCTGATTTCACATTTGACCTATTGTCTACAAGAAAGGCTGAGAAAATTTTTCAGAGAATTCTGAAACTGTTCTCCTTTGACAGATACTGCCCCTTAAAATATTCCACAAAATGAGAATATTAGTGGTGACTGCACTGACCACTATTCCCTAGTTTGAGGAGAAGGCATGTAAGGCAAAATCTGATTATGACATAATAAATGTAATGCTTAAAAAACTCCAATCAAGTGTGATACCTTGTAGACATATCAGGAAACAAGGCAGACACAATAAAACAGTGATACATAACTTTGTGTGAAACTTGCTATCGTAATATATCATTGAGACAAGGGGTTTGGTAGAGGTCAAAAGAAGGATGAGACACTTGGCAGTTGAGTATTTCCTAGAGAATACAGAACTATTAAATGCTTTGCTTTTGGGGTTAGGTCATAACGTGAATTTTGCCTCAGGTCAGGAGGTGTTATTTATCTCAAATAATAACCCTCTACAGTTCAAGGCTTTATAAAGGCTTCCCAATTTTTTTTTTAGGCATGCCTTTCCCACTGCTGGACATCAGCAAGCCTGACTGCATTGGCACTTGCTCTAATCTAATAAAATTGTGCCTATAGCATGATTAGTAGGTAAGATCTGCTATTATATAGTTCTTTCTGTTACAGGGAGATCATGCATTACAGCCATCCATGGATAGTTCCTGAACATGCTGGGCATCTTGCTGACTAACCTTATCAATATTTTTTTCTTGCAGTATGCACAGTAAATTCTAGTCAGGAACACCTTGTGTTTGGTTTTTTTATTATTATTTTTTATTTTTTTAGTCTAAGCTCTGTTTAATTTTCCAAAGTCTTGAGTTCTTCAAAGTTGCTTTGTCTTTCTCTAGAAACTATAAAAGTTGAGCCCCTGGGCAGATGCATTTTTTAACACTTCCTTTAAGTGTCATAGCGAGTTACATCTGTCCTAGCTCATTGGATTATAGAACAACGTGATCTAAGGAGACATCTGACAACAGGTTACAGTGCATGTCCCAAAGTAATTGCCAAAAGCTTAAAAAATGCGCAATGCTTGTTGAGAATGACTATCCTTTACTTGTCCTGTTTCCTAAGCAAGCAACTAACCATACCCACCAGTTCCTGTTATTTTAAAAAAAACCCCTTTGTTCTTACTGCTTTGCCCTGCAAGACACCTACCTTGTCCCCAGAGAAGTGAGACAATTGATAGTGTTTGGAAATGGCAGTAGAATATTGTACTTCTTTGAATGTTGCCCTCTAAAATTACTCTAAGAGGTGCAAAATTAAAGAACAAGTAAAAACAGCCAAAATTTCCAAATTGCTTTTCTAGAACTAATCTTTTTAAAATCTGTATTATTTTAAAATCTGGCTGCCACTAGATATCTTAAGGTTTTTGACTATATCAAATGGTACCAATTTTATTCCATCATATGTGTAAGGAGCTGCAGGGTCTAAGGTGTGCCTAAACAGAAATGTTCTCACAAATACTATTTGAAAATACATGTGTGTATGGACACTGCTTCTGCATAGTCACACCTTTACTCTTTGAACAGTAAGAAGCAATCAAATGCCATGTAGAAATGGAATACCAAATTGGCTACCCAAATACTATCCCAATACAGTGATAATGCTATTTTGTATAGTTTTTTGCACATGATTCAAATGTATTTCAAAAACTACAGAGCTGGAATTTAAAAGCATATATTAGTACTAACAGTCAGCTTTCTCTTCAAGTGTGCTACAAAACAATTGAAGGAGAGTTCAGTTTTAAAAAAAAAGTATAAGCTCCTAACATGCTAAAAGTAAATATGTCCTCAAAACTCCTAAGTTAGTACCAATTCTTCTATTTGATACTGAATTTGATGCTTTTATTTGTTGTTATTAGTGAAAATGACACATTAATAAAAATTGCCATGACACTGAGAACACACAGAAAAACACACATACCTTCTGGGTCACTGTGGAAATGGGATTTCCATGAAGCCGAGACCTATGAAGATACTGAGATGCAGCAGCTGAAAGAGCAGCAGGAGAGGGCAACATATCCTCTCTAACCCTCTGCATCTGTGCCCCCTCATCACTCACTAAGCTTTGAGATCCATCTTGCCCTTCAGTGAGAGGCTTTGGTGACAGTGGATGGACTTTATCCTGTAGCTTTCAGAAATTTCCAGCTGTCAGGCAGTCTGTGGTGAGAGGACTCACAGGAAGCACACAGCGAATGGGCTGATCATTACTCTCAGCTGGTTCTTGTAGGTTTGCCCCCCCGCCCCCATTCCAAGCCCCTAAGAGGCCTCAGGTGGTGTCTGATTTAGTGTCCAATAAGAACTCTAAATCAGACTCTATAGACATTAAAAAAATGTTAAAAAATAAAGTATTAATAAAAGGAGAATTGGATCTATGTGTGTCTCATGGTTGGGCTGCTGGATGTCTTATTCTAACAAATGCAACTGGCTTTGATAAGTTTTTTTTTGCAGTCTGCATTGTATGGCATTGTTTTCTGAACTGTATCCTTTGAAACTCCACAAATGACTGCTCAGAGAGAAATCTCTTCAGCATAGGAAAATATCTGACTTATTACAGCAGCTCAAAACAGAAATATTGTGCCATATAATGTCACCAGTCACCTGGTAAGTATTAACAGCTACCACATACGCTAAATTAACTGTACAGGCAATACAAGTAACTGCAGCCACAGTTACGTGAGATTTGATTGAATATTCAGTTTTGCTGTTTCGGAGACCACGTTCCTGGGTAGTTGTTTGTTTCTTAATGTTGTCCCTTGCTAATGTCAGGTCAGGAACTTCTTTCTTTTGTTTGTGACAGCTGACTACCTCATTTTCACTTTCTATAAATTCCTAGGTCTTAAGCAGAACTAATTCCTTTTGTCCAGCCACAGATTTCACTACCTTTGCTTCAGAGAGACAACCTTCATATCACCTCCATCCTACTTGTTGTGGTCTTCAAATTGTGTCTGTGTAGTTTACACTGAACTGAAACTTAGCTAGAAAGCATCACTTGAATATAATCTTTGTTACAGCAACCATTTTTCAACTCAGGTTCTCAGTTGCTAAAATGCATTACTAAGTTGTTCTTTGGGCCTGTGGCCCTACCTGAGTAATGTGCTTTCCATTAACTATACAAACCTTATTTGTAACTTACAATGATAACATTGTGAAAGTCAATTTCCAGAGAGAAAATCGAAGCCATGAGAGATGGAATATTGTATCAGACCTTCAAGGCAAGAAGAAGACCAGAAAAATCAGCTCCCTTAGCCTCTTTCCATGGCCACTGGCAACAGACAGCTAAAGAAGCCCATCATGTATTGCCTGAAGTTCTATATTTATGTTTCAAGACTAGATGCAAATTTAAATATATTCATCTTATCCCTTCACAGGCAACTAAAGCTGACAATTCCTGTGTTTCATGCCTCACTTCCTTGACAACGCCTCAGTTGTAAGAAGAGAAAAAGCCCTTTTGATCAACTGATATTTTGTTTATTCTTTTTCAAAACATTAATAGAGATATAACTACTTTAAAAGTTTAAATTTATAAGAAAAAGGGCAAAACATGGGAATCATTAGACAATAGATGTTATCTCCCCTTTTCACTGCCTAAAGATAAACAGCAAAACATTAATATTGAAAGATGTGTGGTAAGGAATGAATCCTCCTGGGTCACTTTCAATCATTTCTCTTCCATTCTAAATCTGTGTTTCAACTCTCAGATCCTCTGTATTGTCAGCATCGCTCATTACCTCAACTGTCCATGAGAGCAGAAGGATGCACTTCAGTCCTGTTCCTAATGGGGTTTCTTCCAGGTTTCATCCAGTTCACTATTAATTGGACAGCATTCTGCACATCTTGTCCTATGGCCAGACTGAAAGAAGGGATCCAAAAGGCAGTTATGAATATTTTTTGTTTGTTGTTTTTTTTTTTTAATTCCACTCACTTCTACTGCATGCTAATCAACAGCATGACCCAGAGAATGTAAGAATCAAGCAGAGACAGACAGCCCAGAAACATCAGTGAGTTTTCATCTCTCTCTCTCTCTCTCTCTCTCTCTAAGCAGAAAGTAGTGAATTAGATGGCTAGAATATTTTTTCTCCCTCTGATCTTTTAACTGGATTATCAATGTCCTCCTTTGATTTCCTCAATGGCTTATTTTAAGAGGAAGGGATAATATGAATTCTAAGGCTGCTGTTTCCTTTGAAATGGAATTTTAAGAATTTTAAAAGCTGTGATATGAAAGGGGGAAAGAAGGATTCCGTTGAAAAAGCAGAGGAGTGGGTTGGTCTCAAACAGGCAGCACAGAGAAAATCAAATAGATCTAGACAATCAGTTCAACTGATGAGACAAGCAGTTAGAGGATGCTGATTTGGATAGAAAGAAGATGGCAATTATTTTCAGCTCTGAAAAAGAAAAACTAAAAAGCAGACAGAGGGAAAAGAATGAGAGAGGGGAGAAAATATAAGTATCAGGAAAATGGGAAAAAATAAACTGAAACACTTTCCAGCATACATATACACTACCTATTGTGTATTTGTACTTAGCTCATAGACAAGAACATCCTGCTCTTAAAAAATGGCAAGCTCAGCTATATTTGGCATGCATCACTTCAGGCACAAATTTTATTTGGACAAACTTTTCCTCTGTTTTAAACAAGGTAGAACCAGCCTGACATTACAAAACCCACTGTGTGTTGACATAAAATGTTGTAGAGGTCATTCTGTTTGTCCAAGTTTGTATTTGCATCAAAAATTGTCACAAGTTTTTCACAGTCTCAAAACAGCAAGAAATGTTAAAAGTCCTTGATCTCCTACCAGAACACTGATAAAATCTCACCTAGTAGAACTCTTTCAGTAATCTGCAATCTCATGGCAGCATTCAATAGAGGTGCATTCACTTTTTGTTAATGTGAGTAACCAAAAAAAACCAGGCTTCATTAACATTCAGAATGTGGTAGGTATCTTCTTGATCTGAAATGCAGTCAGCTAGAGTGACGCAAAGTGATTATTCTGCCTTTCTTCATCATCATAACAGATTGTTAGCTATTGTCGCTAGTAATTTCTTTACACTCAAGTTCTGCTTTGATGTAGAACAACAAATATACTGTGTTTTAGCCTTGAAAATATTTCAGTCTCCTAGAAATTATTCTGAAACCTGCCAAATATCACTTCTTTCTAAGTTTAGAATATCCCCTGGTTCAACCAAAATCAAAAACATTTTAAAACTCATGAAAATAGGTCTGTTAGAAGCTGGACATGTAATTCTGCACATGCAGACTGTTGATATGAGGGGATTACAGAGGAGATCATATCACAGTAACAAATGTGCTCCTGAAACCTGTATACAGAATAGAGGGAGAAAACTCAGTCCAGAGACTATGTATCACTTACAGATAGGAGGCCCCCAGAGAACTACATTACCTTCCATTAATTATGAAGTATTAGCTCTAATCCCCTATAGCGTGAGAATATTGTTTTACGCTGCTGATGGGCCCTAAAGGAGTAGTTCATTCTTCCCTCCTCACTGTTTAGAGCTTCATGGCCAAAACACTGTAATGCCACAGAATCTCACCTCACCCAAAGCTACTTCATGTCTGAAAAGAATCCCAATTAAACCCCAGACGGCGTTTCTGTAAGGAGAGCTCAAGAAGAAGCTTGGCAGAGAAGATAAACACACAGTAATAAACCACAAAACCATGTTATTTATCCTCAGAATGCTACTCAGTCTCTACTCAGATGATTGATTCGTGTTGAATCTGTAATTTCAATCCTTTGCTGGAAAGATTCATAATGCTTTTTTAATTTCAACTGATACTTTTTTTTTTTTAAACTGATTCTTAGCTGCTGGTTTTGGTTTAGTTTTATAAAAACTGTGAATAGCGAAGAGATTGCAGGGAAAGGAATAGACTTTGGAGTTTAAAGCAAAACCCACCAAAGATAGTTCATCTTATAAGGCCCAAATATTTTTTTTTAAATTGATAGTGTGAATTTTCTCCTTAGCTGATGAATCTCAAGAAACGAAAATTAATTGAGCACACATAATCACTGCTTTGTAAACTTTTTTCACCCACAGGTATCAACAGAGCTCCACTGAAAATACGTTCCTTGTTTGATTGATTCTTGCTCAAAAACTGTTTTAATATAGAGTTTCAGAGAAAGGGAAGGAAAAAGCCCTCAGTCAATCTAGCAGATGTCATGGATGAATGCATGCCAATAATTTAATACATAATGCAAATAGTAAATAAAGGAGCACATCTTAGAGAACATGAAGGCTTCCTAATTGCAGCCAAGCACAGTCAAATGTCGCTTGCTTGCTTGCAGAACAGCTCAGCAGCTATGAAAAATAGTATTTTGCAAAATGATTGATGTTTTTACTGATGAGAATTGGAAACCGTTAGCTGTTGCTTTCTAGTTTCCACATGCTGTCACCAACAAATAAGAAGCAGACTGACAGCCAACCTCACTTAAAAATATCCATGAATGAGATACTGCATTAAAAAAAGAAATGGCCCCATGGACCACAGCCAACTGGATTAGCTGGATTCCTCTGAGTTCCCCAAGGTGAATACTACAGCACATTCTGTGTGACAGCGGTGAAACAGATCAAAGAAAATAAAGGGATCCACAGCTCTGATGTGATTTGTTATCGCCAGGCAACAAATACCACAAATGCCTTAGGATGGAGAGCAACAAATACAACACATGCCTTAGGATGGAGAAAATGAAAAAAAACTATTTGGGGATGGTTTCTTAGCATATGCAACACACAGTAAGCAATCACTAATAAAGTTGCGTTCTTTGCATATAGTGGATAAATGATCTGGATTTTGTTCACATTATTTCAGGAGCATCTTTGCAGCAGTAAAGCCCACCTGAGACATTAACTAAAGTTTAAACATAACTCTGAGTAGCTCTATTGACTGTAATAATTTTATGCAGTTATGAGTGCTGGTGCAGAATCCAGTCTGAGGATACTGGTCTTTACAGAACAATTCAAGGAGAAAATATATTGGTACACAGTTGTTTTCTTTACTAGAATTTTCTAGAAAGAAGCCAGTACTTAAAGTGGGTTAATATTCAGATGAGAATTACTGTGCACATCCTTTCATTTATTGAGGTAGTATTTTAATTTGATTTTAATGACCGTAAAGTGCTCCAAGATGTTTGCAGGAATTCTGCCATATAAACATAAGTGGCTGACTACATTACACATTTTTGGTATGTTGTTTTTAGTACAGAGGAAAAGCAGTTGGAGAAGTGCAGGTACCAGCAAACTGGAATTAGTCAGCAGTAAAGTGACCATAAGGCAGTGCTAATACTCTGTGCAGCCCCAACTTCTTCTTCTCCCTTGTATTTGCGCAGTGGTTCTACTTTCTTTTGTGTTATACTCTACACCTTAAATTTACAGGCTGGAGCTGCAGAAATACATCCTTATTGTGTCAGAATTACTTTTAAAGAAAATATCTAACACAGAAACTTCTGCTCTTGAAAGCAGAGGCTGAAGTACTGGCAGTAACTCCATAAAAGCATAAAAATCTCTCATGCAAGCTACTGCATATAGCTACTGCTCCTCATAGCTGTTTCCCAACATTGTATAATCTGGATGTGTACTTAGCAGCTCAAAAGTAAAGATTAGCTATATTGCGTGCCCACCACAATAAATCTATTCAATGTGTGTGAGTTAGCAACTGCATCAGTGTTTTTACCTGCAGGGGAGATGGGAACAGTCTGCTGGGCTCTGTTGTACTTGAAGCATTTCGTTTGATGTTACTTTATGTTGCTATAGGAAAATGGCTAAAACAGGCAGACTTTAGAAATCCACTTATTCTTACTGCAGCCTCAAATCAGCTTATAGACATCAAGAGAATAATGGAAGTGAGGAAATGGCTTTGAATATGCAGGACTGGTGGACACTGTGACTGTGGCAACTTAATTTAATAAAATGGTTGGAGGTTCTCAGCACATTACCTCACCACACCTCTCCCAAACTACTATCCAGCCTTTCCTACCACATGGATGAAAGGAAATGTGAGTCTCTCACACGAAAGGCCTGTGTAGCATAAATGCACTAACTCAGGTCACCAACTGAGATGAAGACATCTACTTTGGTTACACTGATTTATGGCAGATGAGGATCTAGTTCCTTACGTAACCTGTCATCTAGTCCATGAGGATTTCACAGACACAGGAACCTAAACATCATAACTAGATGCTTAGTGTTGAGCCAGTGACAACTAGTTTCAAAATGAAAAACTAAGGAGAGATTTCTCATATGCTGTTATACGTTCTGTTAATCAAGTGTGGAAAATCACAGTTCAGAGGCTTTCAGTGAAGTTGCTTTTTAAAGAATGGTACATATTTTCTAACTATCAAAACATACGATATAATTTTTATGAAGTGCCCTGAAAACTTGCAAGTATCCTCCTTCTCATTGTTTTTCTTGCACGGCGTAGTGCAATAAATTGTTATAGTATTTTAACCCAGTCAGACATAACGTAACATACCTCTCCATCACTGACTGATGATAATTACATGCCTGGAAGGATGCCAGGGGACGTTATGATATCTTTTATTAATATTTCCGCTAAAAATATAAACAACTGTCTTCTTGTATTTCACATGAGATGGTTGACAGGTATTTCCTTCTCTTCTCTATTTATGACAAAATATTTGTTACTGGGATATCCAGAGGACAATGCTCATAACAAGTGAGAAAAAAGTTCTGTAGCTCTTCAAAACACCAACAACAATTATCACTTTGAATCAATTCTTAACGTTACATTAATAAGCACATGACCTCGTTGTATTATCTGGGATTTCAGGCTGTTTAGGCATTTACTAGGATATCCTTACCTATAAATTTATTAGTGTTCTAAGTATTTCCCACAATCAGAGGGAAAAATTCACCTTGATACTTTTTCAGAGCAGGGTATACACATACACACACACACACAGGGTATACACATACACACACACACACACACACACACACACACACACATATATGTGTATACAAATCTAGTATAGATAAACAGACACTTGTGTATGTGTCCACACATGTAGAAGTTCAAGCATACATGAATAGTTCAAGAAGTTCAAGAATACATGTTTTTCATCTGATATCTCATAATTTTATTAGAGAAAGTAGTTGTCTATCGATATCATTCAAGTAGAATTCTGGTTGGTTTATTTTTTTTCGTGTAAGAATTCACAAACACCTTTTCACAAAGAATATTGGGTATGCTGGAGAGTGATAAACAACCCACAGTGTAACTGTGACTGGCTCCAGGGGGCAACAACTTTCCCATCATAGTCTAATCCAGACTACTGGATATTTTCAACCTACTCTAAGTAAGTTATCTGATTAATACCCTTTTTTTTTTCCCTCTTCAAAATAGAAAATTGTATTTTACTTGATTTACAGAGGAAAAACTGAGGTATAAGTAATTTGAAGATTTGCCCAAGATCAGACTCTGATGCAGCATCTGCATGTAAACAGAACAGATTGGAGTTCCTGCCAATTTTTCCCTTACTTACCAAAATAATTAAATAACACTGCCTTCTTGTGAAGCTGAAACTGGAAGGAGTGATGTATTATGCTCTGTAGTTCATATCATCATGCTTCAGCATGAACCCTCCATCTCCCCCAAAGAAAGGGTTTCTCCCCTGAAGAGAACCCACCTTATTTGGTGGCTAACACTTCGGGAGATGACTCTTTGTTTGGGTGTGTATGTTAATCCTGGTTTGATTAACTTGTTCTGTTAGGAAAATCTTATAATTTGTATTCCCACTGTTCCCCTTCACTACTTGGGAAATCTTACTATGTCTAAGCAGTCATATGGTGGTGGTTCTTTTCCTTCCTTAAGCAAAGATTAAAGCAAAACACCTCTGCCCTGTGTTTAACTGCTGTTTTGTTGTCTTGTCTGTATATCACAAAGAATCAAAACTGACGAGAGCTACAAAATACACCACAAGGTAGAGCACATCCTTCAATGAACTGAGATAAAAATAGACACAGAATTAACTTGAATCAAGTCACAGAATCACTGGTAAACAGCATAGCATGATACACATTGACTTATACATCAATATGTGATTAACTTAAATTAGGGTTTATAGTTTTTCACAGTGAAAGTCTGTACAATTAGTCAAAACCGCCAAATTCAGACTATATTGACAAAACAGTTTGTAAGATATCAGTCAAGCAAAAGGCTTTAAAGGAATCCTAAACAAAACCTACTTAACAATTCTGAAATACGCCTCTGCAAAACAACTTCAAGCTTGCTTTTTCTGTGGTGTTTGGTTTGGTTTGTGTGGGGCTTTTTGTTTGTTTGTGTTTTTGAAGTTTTTGGTTTTTTGGTTTTTTTTTTAATTATTGTTTGAACTCGTGATATGAAACCTAGATAGCTTGGCTAAACTTACGTAAAGTTCTTACGTTAAAAACAAAAACACAAAAAAAGGCATGACTTCATGACTTTCTGATCTAACTTTTATTGTTGTCAGAAGTTGGTAGTAGGTTTTGAGTAGATTTTTTTTTTTTTCTGGTACTTCCCTTCCAGGAAAGAATCACAGTGGTTATAAATTTGTGATGTAGTTCACACATATTAGTCCTGAGCATGTTGGTCACTGTGTAAAAAGTCAAAGGGCTGGAGCTGAATACAAAAGGAAGGACTTCCACTTTTCCTATGGCATATAAGAGCCTGTTCTACAACTGTGAAAACCAATAGCAAAACCAGGTAGTTGGAACAAGCCTGCCTGCACTTACAATCCTCCTAGAGCAAGCAGCAGGATCTAACTCCACTGTTCCATGGCTTACATAGCACCACTGGTTTAAATAATATATTTCTACATCTCCACTCTGTAAGCTGGATACCAGAGGTCAATATATACCTCCAGAACTCCTGTACCACAACACTGTTTCACTTGATGGTCACTTGCAAAGTAATCTGTCCTCTGATTGGCTTCTCTGTCCCCTTTATCCATGCTCAAACACTATGGAGTGGAGCAGGAAGTCAATAGTTAGCCCTTGGCCAGGACAGACAAGTTAAGAAGCAGGGATTTATATCTGTAACACAATGAAAAAGACTCCATGATGCCTGTGGCAGGGATGAAACCTGTTAACAAGCATACTGCTGTTTCAGGTTTCCTCTGTGATTCCCTGGCCAAAGCACTCTAAGCCAATTATTTATACTCCATTATACCTGGCAACATTTGGGGAGGACAGCCTCAAAAATATAGAAAGACTGTCTCAGGATACACGAATAGCTTTTGTACTTTATAATGCTACACCCCTTCATTAGTTACATCCTACAGTTGATTAAATGTATGTGCTAATGTGGGTTCTCCTGGATAACATATTGCTTGTCATTTTACTTCCATTGCTGTCACGTGACACATTTGGCTTATGTGTTCTGAGGAACCTCCCACTTAATTTTCTTAGTACTGTAGTGTGGATGTTCTCTGATAATATTATAATGATAATTATCTCTGATAATAATTTTTCTACTTTCTATTTATCAGTGGACAGACTAAACATAATGCAATCTTTATAGAGAACTGCATCAATAGCAAATGTAAATACTGAATCATATGTAAGTGCCCTACAGGGAACTTTTTTGGTATTATGACTTGGAAAAAAAATGAATTAACTATTTTTTTAAAAATATGTTTGCAAATAATTAGTAAAGAAGAAAATAAATGCAATTCAGGTGTTTTCTTACTCACATATTCTCTGTTTTATATAATTTGACTGAGAACAGAACATATATGTTTGACACTTACCTCTACACCATCATTATTCACATATATATATGAAAAAAATGGTGAAAAGTCACACACTTGAATTTGCTATGCTAAATGTATGGTGACCATTGTGTTATCTGTTAAAGCAAAATGTAACTCTCCTGTTCCTCCTGTAATGTCTGCAGATTACTACCCAGAGAAATACAATTATGGCTACCATATTTTTGGCATGAATGGCAGGCAGGATCTCATCAGAGCCTTCTTTCACGTCAATGACCTGGTGTGTCCTACAAAGCAATGAACAATATTTTTGCCCTCTGTGCAAAAGCAAAGATTAGCTTTGAAACCTAAGTGCTCATCATAGCGACAGTCATTATAAAGTGAAATATTTTAAATGCACTTATTCTAGATATTCATAGCTCTCATGTAAATGAAATAGCATTGTAAATTTTGTGAATAACAAATACCAAAAGACATGCATATTTATCTACCTTATTAATGTTCTCTGCCTTTCTTGCTCTGGTTTCATGCTATATCATGGACCCATTGACTCAACAGAGCTCCATAAGGGACCAAACCCAAACTAATACAAATATACTTCTTAAACAGAGTAAAGCCTTGCAGATATATTGTTTCATTCTAGGACCTGGCTCCTATGTTGATTTTACGAACTAATGAACTTACTGTTGGTGATGTAAATTGATGATTCCTGCTGATTTTTACACCGATGGTCTACACTGACTGTTTCAGGATAAAAAGATGAAAAAGTGATCATTCTTTCAAAATAAAGTAAGCAGTATAAAGCAAAGTCAGAGGAAAAGATTGGGTAGTAGAAGAAATATAATCAGCTGTTCTCAATAGTGGAAATTGAAACAGCATCTTTTTTGTTCTAAATGGAGAATAAGCTTTGCTGAGAACATATCCAGTGATAGTAATAATTTTATATTCAACAAATATCCACCACTTACAGAATGAAAGACAAGCTGAACAGGTAAGATGCAGTCCTTCTTTCTGACATTATTGTCCTTGAACTAGAAATAAATGCAGATAATAAAAAGAGGTTCACCTACTGAAAGAGAACAACTCATTCTTGAACCATGGAGGGGGTGAAGAAAAACTAGAAGGTGCAGTGTGAGTGTGTGAAAAAAGCACCAGGTCTGAGCTACCATCCCTATGTGTCATGGTAACCCCCCTTGTATGGCTTGTGGTTCTGTGGTGCTGTACGAAACAGCACAGAGAAAAGCAGCGAGGGATGAGCTTATTGAGACATTGACTCACTGGAAACCAAAACATGGTGAAAAGAAGCCCAGGGTGACTCATTCACACAAAATAACACAATGATGCCTTGGATTTGTCAGTCTCAAAAGCAATGAGAAACAGCATTCTGTAACATGCCACAACAAACTAATTCTGAAGTGAAGTGGACAGTGTGGACATTTTGGCTGGAGTCTCTGTTAGTTCAGTCTCCTTTGCACAATATTTCTGAGGAGCACTCAGATCTCCTGTCATTTGGAAGAGATCATATTCTTATACAGACCGTAATTCTTGCTTTCTGCTGTAAGGCAGAATACTGTTTGCTTATCAACAAGGGCTATTTCGTGCAATAATGCTCTGGTTTTGGAGCAACCTTTGTGACATGGGAACAAAGGTCATTCAACTCGATAAAACATTCTTTTTCAATTCTGAGGGCTTTTAATTACTGTGTAACATGTATTATATATTCTTTTCAGAATACAAACCCAATAGTATACTCATGGATATACTTAGCTTCACCTTTTTTTATAGGAAGGATTAGGGATTTTTTTCCACTTTAACACAGAGTAAAACTACCTTTAAATGCTGCAGGTATGTAGGTAAACACCTTGGAGTCATCATGATGACTGTATGATCACTGTGTACACCACAAGCCTTCTGCTTACAAAAGAAGCTCCCTTTGGAGTGTGACTGCTATGCACTCAAGCTCCTGTTTTGTGCCCCCTTGCATCCTCAGCAAATCTCCTCCCATCCATAATTAGGGTGCAAGATAAATCACTCCCATTTACACAGAAATGCATTGCTTTTTTTTTCCAGTATTATGACCCTTCTGCAAGCACATGCCGGTGTTCCCCACCGCTTTTGAAGCAATGCAGTTACGCATCAGGTGGTCTTGTCCCCCTTGCAATCAGAACACAGTTCACATTCCCCCTAGTTACGAAGGATAGGGGAAAATTTTGGTCTGAAAAGTGTCAGGCTTAGACCAGCTTAAAAATGTTTGTGTCTTGCAATTACATTCCCTCATGAAGCCACAGTGACCCAGTGGTATTTGAAGGGTGAGTTACATGCCTTTGCTTTACATATAAACATTCAGAATAAGAAAAAGTTTTCAGGGGAAAAAAAATCTTGTTCTTTCCCTAGTGTTTTCCCATTTTACAACTACTGGGAAAGAGGTTCCCTTACAGTCATCCTTGAAAGCAGTCTGCTACCACTTATGGAATGTTTTACAAATCCTTTTTCTTAAATTTCATCAATTTCAAAACTTAACTTGTACAATCAGTGCATAAATTTCTTTTAACTCCTGTGTTGTATATGTCCCTGAAAATCACAGGCACATTCCCAGAATCATTCCTATCGTGGAACATGTAAGGAAAGTAATACACTGAGCATCACAGTGATACCACTAATAAAAGCCCCAGTTACCCAAACCTACTTTAATATTGCTTGTTTTGCAGCACATCATTTCAGTAACCTTGCCTTGCTGAACCACTTGTGATTGATTGCCACCATAGGCATCGGTGCTGAGAGTGTCACTCACATACTTGCATTTATATTCTGTTCTCACCATCTAACAAAAAGAAACGCTTGCATATTTTTGACAATGATAAATTATGAGCCATTGAAGAGAGCAAAGACTTAGTTACTCTTTTAGAAAATCACATCCTGGACAAATATCTGCATGACACAGAGGATTTGACAGGGAACACAGACAGTAGCAAATGAATGACAGCAAAGCTGGTAAGTAACCTCATTTCACTTTCCAGCCACACTGAAGGTTATCACAGGTCTTGTGTTCTCCCATAGGACAGCAGAAATAGTAATATTGCCTACAGCAAGCCAGATGAGGATAGGGAGTAAATAAACTTCAAGACTCATGCAAAACATTTAGTCTTCTTAATTTCTGCTTGCTGTTTTACAACTAGAATTAAATGGCTCTGTTATAAACGTGAGAAGCAGTTTGGCAATCCATGATAACAAATAATAACCTTCTGATATAGTGCTGGCCAGAAATTTTCCAATCAAGATATCCATATGTTGATTTTGATTTCCCACCCCCCTCATCCCCCAGCCCCGGAATATCTTGGTTTGATAACCCTTCCTTAAATGTAAGAAAGAAATAATACACCAAACCAGACCCAATGCCTCAGTCCATTCCATTTAGTCCATTGTTCCCAAAAGCTACAATTTCACTTGAAGGTCAAAACAGGAAGACAATGCTTTTGTCAAAAGGAATCCAGAACACCCAGGGGTTCAGTTTGGGTTCTTATGATCCCATTTAATTAAAGAAAAACATTAGAGGCTACATTTACAAACAGCTTAATTCCCTATCATTGGGTTACATGTTTTAGCTCACCAGTTCTATACACTGGCCCATAAGAGATTTTTCTTGTTCTTTTGCGTATTGCAAATCCAGTAAAAAGAATGTACAGACATTATGTACAGCATATACCAGGCACCTCGAAAGAAGTGACAAATGTCTTCAGCGTAGCCAATTTCCCTCTCAGGAGGACTCTGATTCTTGGGTACGTCTCTCTGTGTTTGCACTGCTAAGGATAACACATGATGTGCACTGGAGAAACAAATGTTTATGTAAGCCTGTATGTCCCTTTGGTTATACAGAGTGGCTTGTAAATGTGGGTTCCAGAACAGTAATAGTTCTGATTTCCTTTCTGACAGTTATATTTCTATAAAGAAATATTCAACCATTAAGACTTTTGGTAGCAGGTGATAAGCAGCAATTTTACTCCATTGCAAGGGAAACTATCCAATTCAGGGTAGTCCCAAGATAAAACTCATATGAATATTTGTTAACAGGAGCATTCTCAAAGCAGTGCAGCAGATATTCCTTCCCTATCCCTGACTCCTCTCTTCCATGAACCAGATCAACATGAAATCAGTGGAGTTACTCAAAAGTGAACATAGATAAAAATCAGAAGAGTTTAAGGTTTCTCTATATATCATTATGTGACACAGAGATTTAGTCATATAGCTGATTTCCCCATTAAAAAAGAGCTACAAAGCAAAGGTCTCCATCTGACTACTAAGCTAGGAGTCTTTTTGAAGCTTATTCTGTGATCCTGTTAAGTTCAAGAAATTCCTGTCAGAACAGAGTATCTACATTAATATGTGGAAAACCCCCCCCTCAAAATATCTTCTGTTCAGTATAGAACATTTATCACATATATCTCTGTCATCTCTTGTGACTTTCAAAGGCTTTCATCTTTACAGGAAAGCTCAAAAAAGTAAGGATAACATTCCCAATCGATGCATATAAACTACTTTATAACATGTCATAACACAGGTCCAAACTGTCTTTTTTGGAATTGTGGACATGTAGTTTCTAAACTTGGGTAAGTCCTGTAAAGTCTCATGCTTTGGCAATATAGGAAAATTCAGAAGACTGTTACTGAGCTCTGAGAATAAAAAGAGAACCCCAAACAAAGAGAAAGCCTTTATAAAGAAAACTGTATTCTGAATTTTTCATATTAAAGCCAAACAAAACAGAAAGAAAATCAACAAACCCTCCAGTATTTAGAAAATATCTTTCCTAAAGTGTTAATGGAGAAGAATTATTCACACCTACCTAGGAAGATGTCATTTAATGAATCAGAGAAGAAAGAGTAATCAATTTTTACTTTGAGCAGCTAAAGTCAGACAGTCAAATCTACATGTGGACATGCCCTGCCAGCATCAATAATAACATTTTCTGTGCACAAAATCATGCAAAGTAATGGAGTTAGTCATACAAAATCGAAATGAGTACACAAATAAATCATGGGTGGATCAGAGCCACGAATAGTTGAGTGGGTGTTTCTGTGTTTAAACACTTACTGAAAACTACTGCAAAAATCTGAGCTGTCCATGATAGTAGTTCCAGTTTGGAATGAATAACAAAATCTTTATGTTCTTCAGGAAGATAAAAACCAAAGGTTTTTTAGGTGTTTTTTTTTATTTGTTTGTTTGGGGTTTTTTTGAGCACCAAACTCCCCTAGTCCACAGAGTAACTAGAAAATCTCCTTTCAGAAAAAACAGTAGCCAACAGATTAAAGTAGTTTTCATGGTCAAATCTTGCTTTATCTTCTTTATAAACATTTTCAAAAACTCTTCAGTTAAAAATGGAAGTAGTTAAGGAACTCATTAAAAAAAAAAAAGGAATATGTCCTTTGTTGATCACCCTTTCAGAGCTGTTCCACACTGTATAGATTTTTCAGTCTATACACAGCAACAAATATATATCAAGCCAACTTTCAGCTTCAAAAACCTCAGATTTCCTAAGGTGCCACTGCCCATCTTCAAAATAATGACTGTTGGTTATTTTTCAGAAACATTATCAGCCCTATACACAATATACAAGGCACTATCTAACATTTTTCATTTTCTTTTCCTGAAAATTTCTACATTTGTTACAATGGTCACAGTGACCAGATCACACAGTAACAAAGGCAGTCAATGTTCTCCTTCTAAATGCTCTGAAAGGTTCCCAAAATAATCTGGGGTTTGGCAGGGGACAAAATTTTATTGAAGTTAGAAAAGTTATCTGAATACACACATGTACATTATGTAGGAAACTAAGATTCCTGATCAACTCTAGCAAACTAAGTGCATCCAGAACTTTTAAAGTCAAAAGTTTAATTATGAGTGACACCATTCAATCCACAGAGGGGTGTATCCTACAGAAAAACGAGGCAGTAGTTTTCACATATGATTTAAATTAAGGTAGGATCTGATTTCCAGTTCTTAAAATTATTACAATTAATAGTTTAGAGCAAGAGAAGAAGAGGAGGATGAAGAAAAGAAACAGCAGTAAATGGAGGGGAAAATATTAAATACTGTTCATTTCTTTTCTCCTTCACTAAATACTCCCTCTAGCTTGGAATTCAGTGCTATAATCTTGCTTTAGGTATTGGATTTAATTTCAATAGCAGCTGGTAACAATTTCTCAGTTCTACTGAATGAACAGGATATAACAGTGTATAAAATTAAAGAGCACTGCTTTTGGCAAGCAGACACAGTAGTAGTTATATTGCTGGGTTGGGGTCAGAATTGTGTCGGCCCAAGAACACATCCACAGCTGTGGGAAACTATCATTCAAATTCATGACAGCTACGTGCACCAGGGGTAGACTTTGGAGCAAACAATGCAGCAGAATGGAGTCCTGGAATCTCTGGATGGAACCTCAGAAAAGGGACAAAACTGCATAGGAAGAAGCACTGAATAATGCCCTTATTAAATGTGTTAATGGATGCAAGGGATGGACACATGCTTTTTAAAAAAGTACTGTTTTGCTGACAGGCATTGATATCTAGAACTAAGCAGATACTACAGCTTTTCATATTGACGGAGAGATCATGTGTAAGCTAATGGTAAATTCCATTTTATGGGACACTGTTGAGACCAGAACAGAGCAAAACACCTCTCAGCATGGGCAGATCAGATGTTACAGTACTGAATTACGAAAGGTTGCAACCTCTCCACAGTAAAAAAAAATTGAAATATCACCAAAAAACCCCCAAACAAACTAACACATTAAGTGGGTCAGAGAAAAAATAATAACACCAGTTTTGACTGGCATTTTTAGGTTGTTTTTATATACTAAAAACGCAAACATGTAAGCACTGGAGCGGTATGCTCACATTTCCCCAAGTCTCAAGTCCCTGTGCTGGTCCTATGACATGCTGGGCATTCTGATTCAGTAAAGTTGGCTTCATGTTTTAGTAAATAAATAGTCTAAGAATAGAATTCCTAGACAACACAACTAAAATGCTACCTGTAAAACAGAGAGTACTCTGAATGGTCGAACTAAGAGACAGTCAATCAAACAGGTAACCTAGCAAGAACTTTAGGCAGGCCACAGATACTGCTGACAATGTTTAATTTACTCTCTATTTCAGGATCCATTGTGCCAATGGGTCACAGTTTTCTAAAGAAATTTACCTGGTGAGGTTAGACCACATTGTGTCAGATACTGGAAAGGTAACATTTAAATTTCTACTAGTGGCAAACAGCTCTGGAAAATTTAAGGAAAGAATCCTCTTGGAGTGTGGTACAGACAAAGGGGACAGCGCCTGAGCCAGCTGGGGGGTGCTGGTGCATGCTCCTTTCACAAAATCTATTCTTTAAGTCCTCGTAGGCGAGGAGATTGCAAAATTCACCTCAAAAGACAGATTTTTTATAATAGGCATCAGTGCTCTTGACGGAGCTGATAACATGGCAATTTTGTATCCTTTAGGGTTTTCACAAAGTAAAATGTAGCTAATTCTGGAACTGATCTCGAACACGAGTGTAAGGCAGATGTCAGCTTGAGCTAAGAGAACACAGGCAGCTCTGTAAGAGAATTCGGTGTAGTCAACGTTTCTGAAGAGTAGACAAAGCTGAGGGATAAAAAGGAATGTGTGTATGGTCTGTAACAAGGATCTGCTGCAGGAAGAATAGTTTATGGAACAGATTTTGGGGCTATGTGTCAGGACACCCGAGCTTAATCTTGGTTATGCCACAGATCACATCTTCTCCACAAATATATCCTGCTTTGCTTTGTTTCTTGAAATGTAATTCAAAAAAAATGAATGTTATGATTTTCTTCCTGGCCAAAAATATTTTGTAACCAAGTGAATAACTTGAAAATTTGAAACATTTTATAATCTTGCTTAAAATTGTGTTGAAAGCAGTTAACATCCTAATGCTCACTAATTTTAACCTAAATCAAGAGGTAGATGTTGAACTCAGGCTTTCTAAATACTTTCTGTCACTATGCAGTAGCCCTGCAGCTGACTAACTCTTCCCTAAAGAGAATGAAATCATATTGGATTGCATAGCCTTTTTTCCAAGTTACATGAGGTAAGAAATCATAGAAGACTTTATCTGCAACCTCTGATACATTTTGATCAAAAGGTTGCCTTTCGACATTTAAAAAAAACCAGTGCAAATGATTGGGTTGTAACACAGAAATGTTATATCAAAACATCTTCGCACATGTGGATGCGCACATTTTATTTTGTGTTTTGTCTTAATTTACCTAAAATATTGCAAAGTTTAGCGTTTCTAAGATGCTGTTGTATTGCATCCTTCAAATGTCAGAGAAAAGTAGTGAGCAAACACTGAACTGGGAAAACAGCTGGCTAATAAAGAGAGAACCTTTTTCTGAATAGGGGGTATAAACACTGTGCTATAAAGTCTGAGTTTTTTCTGAATCACCAAATATTGCAGGACTGTTAAAATCAGAAAGAAACTATCGAAGTAGATGGAGAAATTACTGTCGTAAGAAAATATTATAATCAGTTCTCAGGTTTGTATGCTTTCACCTTTCCAACAACCCTGAGATTTGTCATTAAACACATTCTGAAGAGATGGCAAACAAAAGCTAAAATGGCACAGTTTGCTAGTGTTGGTGAAAGGGGAGCTGCCTTTGGCCTCCCTCTACTCAGTCGTTCACTGTGAGTAAATCACCAACTTTCTGAGCAAAACACAGCACTTTCTGAAGCTAATAAAAGAGATTCATAGAGTTGTCCACTGCAAATGTATTAGGTAGGATGCTAAATTCTTAAAGCCTAGAAAGGTATAATTCTAGTTTGTATCTTCCAGCACAAGTATCAACAAAACAACATTCCACCATTAACATAAAGGATGTTGTCTGGAATAGAGTTACTTGAATTGTGTTGTGTAGGAGGAGAAAATGGAAGCAATCAGGATTTGTGAATCCAATTATTCTTCCAGTTTTCTGTTAGCGCTTGTCTGTATAAGCAACAGTATAGAGGCAATCCGGAAATTTAAGAGATGTTAAATGTATGTATTTACATATTAAATTGCATAACTTGGATGATGATTACTGCAAACAAAGGTTTCTGAATAAGAATAGCAAGTTCAATTGCACTTTGCAGTTAATAATTTAGCTAATCAATCTTAACTTTCCAGAACCACTGCATTATAGGAATCCTTCAGGATCTGAAATGAGATAAAACTAGCCTTTTTTATATAGTCTGCTTTCTTTTTCCACATGCCAATTATCCCACTTCAGGCAGGAGAAATATTTGTAGCAATAGATTTTTCATTCATACCTAATGAGATGCTTAGACCAGTGTAAATTTGCTTATGTGGGCCTCAGCCAAAATACTGCTTCATACAAAAATGGTCCTAAGAATCTACCTGTGATTACAGTCCTATTTCCTGTCTCCTTGTTGGGATCTATGCACTGAAAAACAGACCGCTATTCCTTTTTAATCTTAAAAGCCAAGCACTTCCCAGATTCTATTCCAGCAGTAGGTATTTGTTTTCTGGCTTTTAAGCTCATTATTAAGTATAGGTGTATAATGTAGGTTCAGGGTACAGGGTAGATTTCCCAAAGAAAACTGAGATTTTTTTTCAAAGAGGTACAATTTCCAGAAGTTTGAAATTGTTGCTTGAATAGAGGCTATTGTTCCTTCTCTTGAAACATTAAAATTTTTACAAAATTTATTTTTATATCACGTTTATCCTGATTTCCTTTGGGATAAATTGCTCTGAGTGTACCACAGGGTGTCAAGTTTACAGAAGTACCTACCAGATCATGATAAAAGGCTCAGTGTCCCAAGGATTATAAAACACCAAGGCTGGTGTTTGTGCTTTCCTGGGATAAGAACATTTTCATGGTACAAGAATATGCTCTGATACAGAAGCATCACACAGCTTTTTATTTTGGAAGTACAGGCTTTAAGACTCTTTTCAGTACAAAAATCGACTTTCATATTTTCTACTCACATTGAAGTCTGTTGCCTTCCTAGTGGGAGTGGGCAAATGGTTTGTAGGAAAGAAACACTTCCCATATGTTCTGAATTTCAATTTTAGCGAGAGCATAATTTGTTCAGCTTTGGTAAGGTCTCAGCTGGAACAAAACATCCAAGCAATGATAATGATGAATGACCAAACAAATTAGCATTGATTAGTCTAAAGGAAGAAGATAAAAACACTAACAGTGCTGAAAAAATCTAAAAGAGTTGCAGAGAGGAAAAGAAGTACCTTTTCTATGTGTTGGATTAGACAAGAAGTGGGTTTAACACACATGAAGGAAGATCCAAATCAGATGTTAAGCAAAAAAGTTTCTAACAGTGAAGGCTGTTTCATTGGCTGTTCTTGAAACCTTCAATGAGAGAACAAGGTTGAAAATTGTCTGACACAAACAACAAGTTATAAATATTATATCTGAAAACCAAAGAGAAGCAAATAAAAAAATTATGGATGAACTGCGCCAGCAAAACATTGTACAGCTTTCCATAGGCTATAAACACAGATAGTTATTCTTTTTCCTCTGAAAGCTGAATTTTTATATTTAGTCATTCCAAAATCTGTCACCTTAGTGTAATTTAAATGTTTACAAATCATCATAGAAAAAAATAGCTCTACTTTTATGATGACAACTTTTTAAATTTTTCTACCTCAAGGTAGTAGAGCTACATTTCTCAAAGACAGACATGAGATCCAACATACACTGCATGGACAATTTTTGATAAATAAATTAAAGAACAACAATAACTAATCAGCACGAGAGCAAATCTAAGCAAAAGGTTTGAAAACTTGGAATATAATAATTGACCATCAGGTGGGAAACCATGCATATATTTTAAGAGCAATTCAAATTAGCAGTCTCTAAATAGGGTTTAAACTAGAAAATTAACTTCCTACAGGTAGGTTACAAAACACAATAATGCATTGTAAGCATATGTAATATAGAAGTTTATTTATCTAACCCCATAATCCACAAAAAAGTCAAAACTTTTTTATGCTTTCATTCAAAACTCATGAGTACAGAAGACATGCTAATGACAATTTTTAGATGACTGGTATCAAACTTCAATTTTCAATACATTGTTGGCTTTTACTGGGTTTATTCATCTTTACATCTATCCCACTAAGGAGGTGGACTATGTAGAGAGTGAGCACAAACCTCAAACTTCACCTTTCTCACTCATGAGGATTTAAGAAAAACCTCCAAGTTTTTCTCTCAGCAGGCACTAGAAACTTCCTGTCTGTTCATAATGTCACTGTGGAGACTATACCCCAATCTGCAGAAGAACAAAAGTATTTAAAGAAATGATATGGTTGTCAGCACTAAACCCAGAATTCTAAATGCAGCTACCCTGCCAGTTGTTTCACAACATTTTAGCTGAAACAAGTAATGATTAGAGGACATTGCTTTCCACCAGTGTCACCAACTACCTAGTGCTGCATTACAAAATTCCTTTCTCTACTAATGATATAATTTGACTTTCTCATTGGTCCTAACTCCAAATACTTTTTAAAACTTAATTACTCACCCAATTTAAATGAAGGTGGTCATCAATTGCTATAAAAATATGTGTGTAACTTCCTCCTTGACAGTAAAAAGTTCCATTTTTATATTTATATAATATCCTCTCTAAGTTGCAAGTCTTCTTCTGTAATGTTTGATCTAACACACCAAAATGTCTTGAAGTACTTAGCAAGTTCCAGATGCACTTCACTGATAAATATTTTCTAGCAGGGAATCTTCACAATCCCCATGCCTGAAATATTTTTGAATGTTGAGTCCCTTCCTAAGTTTGGTAGATGAACAGAAACTGAAGCTGTGTACATATATGTGCACATACATATATGTAAAATTTCCTCCTCTTTTCTTGCAATTATTGTTTTGCATGTTCTCTTTTGATGACTTTTCCCCTTCCAAAATAGCTGAATACCACGGGACATTGTATCTTGTACAAAAGAATATGAGAAGTATTTAGGGCACTGCAAGATGCTGCTGAATGCATGTAGCTAGAAGGAGACAGACAAATTTTCCCTAATTTAAAACATAACCAAGCTCTTTGAACTCAAAATTAACCTGTATTCAACACGTTACCAGATTTTAGCACTACTACGTGAGTTACGTGCCTGCTTTGTAACAGACATTTAACTTAGCACTAGATTTTGAGTGGGTTCATAGTTTATAAGCAAAGGAGAACCTCAAAGCCTCAAATGAAATGAAATAGGGGTTTTCTTCAGAGTTCAAGACAATTTGTTGAGAATGAAAGGTATCTTTCATATACCAAGAGACAGGTCTGTGCCACAAAAGCTAAAATAACATAAAAAGAACTATTTCCACTAGAAACACCTCTACTTCCTAAAAAATCACCTTAGACAGGTGATCTAAAAATTTCTTAGACAGCCAAGACAACTTTATTTGTCTCCCAGCTCATGGTTTTGGGTTTTTTTTCTGTCCTGTGGGGTACAGTAGTTCAGTACAGCCAAACACTTTTATATTTCCCTAATGGCTGGGTTCCCTGCCTTAGGATCCTGATGGGATACAGTGTTACCAAAATGCTTCTGTTGCACTTTACAGGTGAAAAAGAAAAATTACTCTATTTTCAGCTGAGGGAGAAGAAAGAACTTTAGGTATTTCAGTTACTAAACACTTGAAAATTTATTCTATTGTCTGAAAAGTAGAAAGAGTTATCCATTTTTATCAGTTTTGAGGTAAAATTTCATCCTCTAAATCCAGTAAATAAATTAGGCTTTTAAAGTGAGCCTTAGGCATCTAAATTTTCCTGCGTGCGCAACTGTGCTTCTGAAGCCTCACTTAGTTTCAACTCTGAAAATGCTTCTCTTTTTTTTCCTAAAATTTCCAAAAAGCTTTTTTGATGCATATTCACAACCATTCAACTTCGGAAGGTTCTCTCACAATTCATCAGGAGCCACGAGCTGAGCATTCCAATAGCTTGAGTTTCCATTGTAGCCTGGTTTGACAGACATTTGCAGACAATGCCCAAAACAGATCAACAAGGATAGGGATTTCTATAAATTCCAGTTGCAGTCTAGAGCAATTTTTAATTTCAAGTGATGATCCCCAGTATACATACTCAGAGTACTTGATCACTATGAAAAAGCTGTTTACAATCAGTTACACTGTATTTTTCACCATTTAGAGTGTGCTGATGGTGTTGGCGTAGATTTTATTTTCTTAATATAGCTGATATGGGGCTGTGTTTTGGATTTGTGCTGAAAACAGTGCTGACAATTCAGGGGTGTTTTTGCTATTGCTGAGCAGAGCTTACACAGAGCCAAGGTCTTTTCTGCTTCTCACCCCTCTCCACCCATGAGGAGGCTGGGGATGCACAAGAGCCAGGACAGCTGATCCCGACTGACCCAAGGGATATTCCACACCATATGACACCATGCCCAGTATATAAAGCTGGGAGAGGAAGAAGGAAGAGGGGACATTTGGAGTGATGGTGTTTGTCTTCCAAGTACCTGTCATGCACGATGAAGTTCAGCTTTCCTGGGGATGGCTGAACACCTGCCTGCCCGTGGAAACTAGTGAATGAATTCCTTGTTTTGCTTTGCTTGCATGCACCACTATTGTTTTCGCCATTAAACTGTGTTCATATCAACCCATGAGTTTTCTCACTTTTACCCTTTGTTTGTTTGGGTTTTTTTCCTCTCCTGGAAAGTGTATATGCATTTAAAATTGCTTATGGGACCTTAAACCAGGCCTCTCAGTCAAGCTTTTTAACTGCTGAGCCCTTAACGCTGCAAGCAAAGGCAATTTTGGGCTTCCATTTGGGCTTTGACTTTAAACTTTCTTGCTCATTTTTGCCTTATGCCATTCTACCAGGTTGTTCCATGTGGAAATTACTCTAGTGGAAATGCATAATTCCATATAGCTGAAGGGGAATACCTGCAGTGAGGGTCAAAATCCCTACATATTCCACCCATATGGCTGGGTTTTACTAATACTCATCTTTTTCTTCAACTTTTCGGTTGGATTATTTCATTATAAATTAAACCTCCAATGTTCCTTCATGTGCCATGCTTCCACCAGCTATTTTACTTAAATAGGAACTTAATGAAAGGAAATACACAGCAAGGCAGCCATGAACTCCTTCAATTCCTTGCACTCTAAGGAGGCCCAGATTTCTGATGACTACTTCTATCTCAAAATGTTTTTAAGATCAACTGTACTAACCACCATGTTTTTAAGATCAACTGTACTAACCACCCATCACAGCAACCCTCAGTACCTCTGAAAGTCCAATTCTCCACAGCCTATAAAGTAGAAAATGAAGTAGAGAAGGATGGATTATCTTGAACTATTAACTGTAATGTGGGACAAACAGGATTATAAACCTTTTATTATATCAGGCAGTAAGAGCTATATAGAAAGGATTATACTGGGAACTGAAGAAGTAAATAATGTAAACCTAATTTTAGTAAATATATTTTATACATTAATATATAAAGTACATACATTAATAAAAGTAAATTCTAATGTGTTGATTAAAACTATAGATTTGTGAATACAAAAAGTTTTACTTGTAAGGACTGATTTTTCAGTTCTGCTGATTAGGTGTAACTCTTAGAGGGTTTTAGCAGATCTGCTAGAAACCTCTGAAACAACAAGTTCATAACTTTACTGTCTCTACAATCTCTCATGAGCTTAAAAGTAATTGATACCAATAATACAGCCTTCAACAACACTGCTGACTAAAAGACACCTTTAACAGAGCAGGGGGAGGGAATAACTGAGCCAGTAAGAAACGTTCAGCTGGGAGACAGTTCACAAACAAAAGACAAAAGGGAGTAAGACTGACTTTGTAGTTACAAGGGGAACATTTTTGGTACCAGAAAGACTTCCTAAAACCTGCAGCTGGCAAGCACTGCACCTCTCCCTGTGCAGTTAGTGCACGGCTCAGTCACTCCACGCAGTCCCTGGTAAAAACAACACAGTTCTAGAGGGGCTGCAGGGACACAGAGCTAACTGAGAGCAGTTGTTTGACAGCTGGATCAAGTCCCAGCACTCATGAAACATTTACACACTCTGCTCCTGAAGAACTCACAATACATTTACACAGTATATTCAGAGCCCACAGGTCATAAAACAACATACTATGTCAAATTTAAGACCCACAGGAAAGGCAAGCTGTAATGCACTATTGAAAGACAACAGGGGAAAAAAAACCAAAAAACCCCCCAAAAAACCAAACAACAACAACAACAAAAAAAACCCACAAAAAACCCAAAAAACAAAACAACAAAACAAAAACGAAAACAAAAACAAAAACAACAACAACAAAAAAAACACAAAACAAAAACAAACAAACAAACAAACAACAAACAAAACAAAACAAAAAAAAAAAACCACAAGACTTCACCAAAATTCCCAGACAACATGGGAAGAAGAAAATTGCTGTGTCGGCTAGGACACATTTCATAAGCCATATTAGGTTTATTGCCTAGCAGTGGTTCATGCTAAGCAATCCATGCTAATTTGCAAAGTACTGGCTGTAACATTTTCTCAATTAATTTTAACTCAGCCGATTTTTCAGCTACTAACATTTTCTTAGTTACAGCAGAAACAGAATTAAGTTAATTCTTAAGAGAAGTTCACAATTCCTCATGATTGACTACTATCTCAAAAATGAGATAAGGAAAATTACGGAAGTGGATTTCATATAATCCATGTAATTCAAATAAACCAAATAATTCACATAATAAAAGATACATCAGACTCCTGTGGAAGGATTTACTATCTCCCTTGCAATTTACATCTCTTAACAGAAGAAATTTTTGCAGACAATTTTAAAATTCCTGCTGCAAACTCAGGGTAATTCAAATTAATAAATAATGGATGAATAATATTATAAAGTCAAATAGGTGGGTAGATGAATGATTTCAGAAAACGAGGAGCTTGACACTATCCTTCCAGACTTCTCAGAGTCTTAAGAAACAGGAAAATTCTCTGGAAAACATATTTACCTTTTTTTCTGACTAGCTTTATTCTTAACCTTTGACTTTTCTAACAAACCAAAATTATATTGTAGGTTTGCCTAAATTCCCTAAATTATTTATTTTGCTAAAAATTTTGGATTTGTTTTTCAGATACTCGAGTAACTGGGTCTACTCTTTTTGAGCATTATCACATATTTTACATTCCCCCCTACCCCATCTTCTTAAATGGGTTACAGAAACTTGTCATATTCAGAAAGAAAAGGGATACGTTTTGCAATGTGACATGTAAAACACCTTGTAAATATTCTTATTAAATATCATTACCCACATTTCCTAAAAGATGTGTTAAAGTACATTATTTGCAATGCATTTTCACATTTACAAAAATACATTACTATGTAATGTCTACATTATTTTACACAACAGAGTAGTTTTAGTATTTCCAGAGATGAGTGCAAGATTCCTTACACCACCCACAGAAATGTGACTCAGTATAATTACAGAGACACCACTAGTAGTGTGGTGAATATGTACACTTGCTATGCCTACCTAATTACTGGCTTGCATTAATATGATTGTCAGCAGTGCTGCCAGTTGGGTCATTACAGCAAAATGACAACATCATAATGCGGACAACTGCCCCCAAATGGCTTATTTTATATACACTGAGGAGTAGGAACGACTAATGGCAATTCCAGTTAATTTAGTCTAGATTTGAATTTGTTGCACAAAAAACCAATAACATCAGCATACTTTGATGTGTTTAAAATGTACACTCCTCCCAAAGCAGTGGACAGGCTGAAAATCAGCACTGTACCCTATGATCAGTACCATGTGAAGTGTTGACATTTTCAGTCTCTTTTCTGCGTTTTCCTTCTTTACTACACATTTCCATGATGCCCAAACTTACAGCAACTAATCTCTGCGTGAAAGCACATTCCTGACTTTTTTCCACCATTTAATTCCTCTACATGAAGTTAAAAGTCTGTGATTTACAAGTCAGGTCTCCAATACAGCCTCAGTAGCTTTTGGAAGAAGTAAATAGTCTTGTATTTGAATCCTGTGTTGTTATTACTAGTGCCTGAGCTAAAAATTTCTAAACTCCCTCCAAACTATTAAGTATCCACATTCCTTATTGGACTCCAGTGTCTCAGTGTTGTGAGACATCATCTGAAGGAATTCCCTAAACTGCAAGAGACCATATGGGTATGCCTTTGAGCTGGATATGTACTCAGTGCTATGATTCTATGAATCTCTTAATAACCAAGGAATGGGTAAAGCAAGTCAGCTTTGCTGATAGAAAAGATTTAGCAGCTAAAAACAAATTGAAACTTCAATTATCTGGCTACAAAAGCAGTGAGAAATTAATTTTGAAAAAACCTGACTTAGTAAATAAATGAATGAGTGAACTCACTGACATTCTTAACTGAATAGGAACTGAGTCACATGTGAAAGAAAATCACCACTCATAACTAGTACCCTTAGAAGCAGGCTTCAGTCCCATACTTGAGAATGAAAACTGTCTTTGCAAGCCCATAGGAGAAAGGCAAATAAAGACTTCAAAGATCATTGCAAAAATTATTACACAATAGACTTCTCAAAGTATACTTTCTTTTCTCCATCTGAACAGAGAAAAAGGTGTTTTATTCTACTTATCACTACTCACAAGATTAAACTATTGCACAATTATAAATTTACAAAAGTGTTCTTTTCTTAGTCCTGCAATTCAATGTGCTTGCCTTTTTTTTTTCTTTTTCCAATTCAGCAGAATCTCTCATCCGTTACCTTCCTTCATGTTTTCAGAGGGAGCATAGGATTTCAGTTTTCTGACTGCCTCTCTCACGCATGTGGGAGACTAAGACAGCTTTTGATTAAGCCAACTGTGGTACGGAGCCTTACCTGCAGGGCCACCCCAGCAGAGACATGACTCACACGTTGTGCCACAACAGTTGTGCTTCCACATACGTACAACTTTTGTGAAGCTTGTTTTGTAATGGTATTGGACATAGTAAATATTTGGATAAAAAAGCGAGAAGTAGCTGCAGTTATGAATACATATTTCTGAATCATGCGACGCAGACCCAAGGAGGAATGACACACGGTGTTTGGAGCCGTGTGATGGCAGAGTTCCCAGGCATCACCGAGTATTGGGTAGGATGTGTGTGAAATTCTCACCTCCCACTATCCTGTCTTACACATTCACTCCAATCCTTACAGGAAAAGCAAGAGTCTAAGTATGGCAATAGTGAAACGATCAAGGCACATACAAGTCTACAAACATTTTTCAGGACAGAGGATTGACAAATAGAAATGCCATCACACCAAATGAAGTTTCTCAAGCTCTGCAAAAAACTAGCACTGGAAAGGTCTGCAACAATTTTCTTCCCCAGCACAAACTTTGGAATCCTACAAGTCAAGTAAGTTTAAATAAAACAGTAGCAATTAAAGTTGAACTAGTTCAGCTGGAGGATGGAAGGGAAAAACAGGAAAAAGAGAATCTTGCTCTTGTTATGCACAAGATAGCCCATATTCACTCACATGCTAAACAAGTTGCCCTTCTGAAAATCAAGATATTTGTTCATCTTTCAGTCCAGGTCTTTCTGGAAACAATATGAGAGTATGGAACCTTGGGGTACTTGTGAGAGACACAGTAACATTAGAGTTCCCCTTCCCTTGGATGCTGAGGCGTGGTGAGTACTTTGCACTGGTCTGCTGTGAGATACCACTCAATTCAATTCTTCTCTTCTCCGTCTTGGTCTTTACTTCTTAATAGAGACAAAGAGTGTCTGGGTTATTCACCCAGCCTGTCCCTTCCAGTATAATCCTTGCAGGATCTATCTAGTCCCAAAGGGGATGAATTTGATAAGACTGTGCAGGTGTGAGTATACAGACAATATTCCTCACTATTGTCTCCCTCATATTGCCTACTGCAAAAATTTCAGAAAAGTAGGAGTTTCTCTAAGTAATGCAAATATGTCTGAGTAGCATTTGGCTTTGGTTTTAGTTTGTGAAATAAACTCAACTTTGTGTCTCTTTGAATGCCTCTCTGTGAGATGGCACAAATTCCCTAACTTACATATTAAAAAAGAGTACACTGGTGTGTTAGTAACAAATTAGCATATGAATACCACTTAGATGATAAAGATTAACATAAAAATGAATTGCAAAAACCTGTATTGCACAAAAAATTTGCATTGTGCTGTCAAATCTCCAGCTTACATTAAAATGTAATCCTAAAATTAAAACAGCACACAGCATCATTGTATGTCAACTTTCTTTTCACCCTGCAGTATAGTAACAGTGTCCACATTCCAGGGATAGAAAGAGTTGGAAGTTCACAAAGCATGCATTTAAATCTGTGTGGTGTGAGAAATAGATACTTTTCTTCTTTTACAAAAGTAAGCAGAAATGAAGAATAAAAGAAAGGGATTACCCTGTCATAGCAAGAAGATAACTTATTCACTTTTTATCACACTTTAATGTGCAAATCAATCCTCATGCTGTTCCTTGCCAGTTCCCACCGTGTTAGTCACCCTGGAACAGCTGGGAGCTCTCCTGCTGCTCCACCTGGCACTGGCTTAGGATCAAATGGGGTCATCTGTCAAATAATATATGCAAAATAAATGGTGGAGGTCTTCCAAGGGGTGGAACAACTTGCTAGTTTTGTAGGTAAATTACAATGAAACAACGTAAGGCTCATTAGTTTGTTAATGAAGATTATTAGACAAACAGTCTACACATCCAAGGTAATTTTTTATTTTTTTTTTCCCTAGATATCTGCTCCAAATCTTTTATAAGGTACACTTTTAGGAATAAGAGTGATTTTTTTTTCAGGTGGTTGATTTTAGTTTATGAGTTCTTTCCAGATTTCACTTACACCAAAATAGTTTTGAATTTTAAATGACTTCTGCTAAAGGTTTTCCTTCACTGTTAAACACTCCACTTGGGTTTTCAAAATAACTTGAGTTTTTTTGGATTTCCCAGAAATCTTATCTGCACTCTAGAAAGAGACATGTGCACAAGCCTATAACAAAACCTCAATGCAAAGGAGAAGTTACCCTATTCCAAGCAGCTTTTAAACTTGTGCTCCATCTTGTTTCAATTCAATAACTCTCCTGATACCCTTTATCTCTACATGAACCCTTTTTACTTTAGTAAGTTTAGTAAGTTCCATTACTCTACATTAAACTGTTCTCTTTCCCAAAGCAAACTGCCACTCACCATGACTGAAATTCTGGGATATATATATGGGAGTCCTGAATGCAAGCTATACACAGTGAACAAAGTACAATTCAGCAGGTTTATGTATGTACTGATGTCAAATACTTTGCTCTAATATTCCAGATCAAACAGCTAGTGTCCTTTCCAAATTTCTAAATATGTGTACAGTATTATTTCTGTGATTTATCACAATAATCTGGACAACTTAGTGGATGTCTCAGCTAGAACATCAATTTTGCCTTGCTGAACACTAATTTGTTAAGAAATTCTGTCATGCTTAATCAAATTAAGCATAATATCAAATAACCTCACCAAATTCAATGACTCACCCACTTCTCCTGTGGGAAACAATTAAAGCTACTTCCCGTGTCACTTAATTCCTTACCAGCTTTGAACGCTACTCACATTTTCAAAGAGGAATAAATTTAGATTCTTCAAAAGATCTGCACAAATACTGGATCTTTATGTGCGATCTACATGTGTGATCTATCTTTAGGGCTAATTTAATAGCCTTTTGATTATAATAATGAACTATTTACTGCAATTATGCATGTAGCATCATTGTAAGTGCAATAAGACTGGCAAAATCACAAAAACCATGTTCTGTAAAACAGTCACTAAAGGAATTAATGGCAAGAATACAGTGTTTAACAGGAATAGCACAAACACTTGTGGTTCGAGATTATATGACAGCAGTCTTTGCAGGCAGCGAGCACCCCTGACTTATTCCACAGATTTACTTCTGCAGGGTGCTGAAGAAATTCCAAAACTTCCCATAGAAAACTTTTGACTCCATATGGAACATGAGTAAACACTAAATGACACAGAGGCCACACTTATAAGTAGAGACAGGACAGGCAAGGGCATGTATGGGTGAGGGCATAAAATTTTATTTGGTTTTGTTCCATGAGCTACATCATGCTTCTACAGTAAGGGAAAATATAGAAGACATCTTCACTTATGTCATGCAAAATCTCTGGGTTTATGTGCCATGTTAGTATATCAGAGAGCATCTAAGATTTATGCAACTTTCATTTTTCTACCTCTCCCAGCAGACCATTTGCATTAAGACCATAACACTCCAGTGTGACTGTCCCTGGGTGACAAAACAAGCAAACCAGGAGTATCAGCTCTTCCTCTGAGCCACTAGAATGTATGTTTAAATTAAGGTAGCAGTGTGCTGTCTTAGAGGTACGGGCCTTTGAATCAAGGGTTCATCATGAAGTAGCTGGTCTCTATTGACATTTTATTTAATATTTCATGAACTCATACACATATTCACTCAGACCAGTCCACTATCCTTATGGAAAAAGAGGTCATTTTCCTTTCATTGAAAAAAAAAAAAAAAAAAGTCATTCATTGTTATCCTGCACACTTGAAAAACATTAAGCATATCTTCTTACTTAAACATTTTTGCTTCCCTAAAGTATTACCTCATGCTTATTTCTGACACTCGGAATACCTTACCTACAGGTTTTCACATATCCTCATCTTCTTTTTCCAAAAATGTTAGTAAAGATATGTATATTGCAAAGAAACCTTACCAGTGTTTCAGCTCCCCTTTCCCCAGATGTTACCGTCCCATGGGATTTCCAGACTTAATCAGATTTTTGCAATATATCACTCCAAAGGGAAAAAGGTCTTTTTGGAAAGATATAACTCCCCATCTGCTGTGCCATAATTGTTCATTTTTGCAGTCAAAAAATAAGCAAATGTTGATGGCCTTGTGGGTGAGATTTTCTTATGAATTTCACTTTATTCTTTTTGTGTGACATGACTCTCCATAAGAAACAGCTGGATAATAGGAAAAAGTTAATATTTGGTGGGGTTTGCATGTGATGTTTTTTGATAATACAGCAAGAAAAAAACACCATATCCATTTGCTTTATCAAACTCACATAAAACCAAGACGTATGTGTTTACATATGTTTGACATGACCACATACCAAGAAATACAGAGAAAGCGAGAAAATGAAATGTAGAAAGAGGTACAATAGCTGCTTGACTTCCATGGACATTATGACTGAGTAGAGGCTAAAAACTAATTGAGTTTGAGAGTTGCCATTATTCAATACAGGCTACTTTCCAGTGATATATATAAGGCTAGATAAGATTTCCCCTCTATAATCACCTTATCAAGATATTCATGTTAGTATTACAGCCTTTATCTATGTAGGCAAACTAGTCTCACCTTCACTTCAGAATTCTTGTTTAATCGCTATAAATCCAAAGTAATCAAAATGTATGACTTTATTATACAGTTGTTTCAACCCATGATGCCACAGCTGTTCTTTGTTTTGTTCTTTACATAGGCATCAATGAAGATTCAGTGCACATAAAGAGACTGGTTGTCTCAGGAACAGTCAAAGAGGAGTGGTACTTTCATCATTAGGTCATCAATTACATTCTAATTTGGCTTGATACTCTTAATTACATGTTCAGTGCAGTGTTACTGCTATTGGCCTTGTTTGGTAAGTCAGCTGCAAAGCTGTCCATGACTTACCTGCAGATCCTGACCTTGCACACACTGAAGTGACTAAAATATGTTGTGCCAAGGAGCCGGGAACAAACGAGGAAAGTGCCAACAGCAAAAGTGTAAGGCCATTTCTCTGTCTGTGGGTCTCTCTGGAGATCTAGAAAAAGGAAGCATACAGAAAAGAGCCTTTAATCACTTATTGATGTCTGACTGTATGTAAGTGTGTTATATTTCTGATTGTACTTTTAATGGTAGGGGGAGGGAGAAAGTAACTCCCCTAATATCCTGAGTGTCCTCATTAGAATTTAAACTGCATTATCCTGAAGAAACATAAAACAACATTCATTGTGAGAAAAAAAAAAAAAAAAAGAAGAAAAATTACAAAGAAACTATAGCAGCAGCTTTGAAGACAAGATGAAGTCACAATACTTTAGATCACTTTATCTCTTGATGCATTGTTGTCTGTTGCAAGCCCTACATATCCTGTCACAGATAATGGAAACTGGAAGAAATGAAATAAGGCTGAGAAAATAAGTAAGTTAAATAACACGGTAAAGTTGCTGATAATGGGATCTGCTATAACTATGAGATAACTTCCTAAGGAAAGTCACAGTAACCCAGATATTCAAAGAATGGAAAGTAGACAACCCTTGAAAGTAGGACCATCTTTCTTCAAGCAGAGTATGGACTGCCTGGTATTTCCTAATTCTGAATGTGATATCTGCAAAGCCAACTAGACAATTTTTTGTCTTTATCTTTTCTAACTAACACTTTTTCTGTCATTGAAAAATAGTGAGATTTCAGATGGTTCAGAAAGTTGCTTGTGAAATTCTGAAAGAACAATTACTCTCCAGTGTGATAAAGCAGTTTCAGAGATAAAATGTCCTTCGGGGAACATTCTTTATTGAGATCAGCTTTTAAATTTAAGAACTGCAAAATCTGTATCTTTTCTCCTGTGGATCATTCAGCAGAGTGTTTAATATTAATACTCTAGTACCAGTGAGCAAGGAAATATCTTCTTTTCTGAACTCAATACATTTCTGAAGAGGGTACCCGCCTATAAATGTATATCTTCCTACTACCAATTTTTCTGTTCCTTAAAGAATGAGCAAGCTACTTGAGGGAATTCATTCTGGTTGCTTAATTCTCCATTACTTGAAATCTTCACAGCAGGACAGGACATAATGTTCAACATACATATTCTACCTCAAACGAAAACTACAGATTTTGATACAAACTGCAGGGTGAGATTCTTTCTCCTATTCTATACAGGAAATCAATTTGTATGACTCAGATTGTACCCTCTGATCTTAAAAACTGACTCTCTACAACCTACTAAATGCTAAGCACAGACTACTGTAGTTACTTGTCCTGATAGGATTACAAATGCTTCTCTCATAAGTATCCAATTCTAAAATATTGTCTCATACTTGAATTTATTTAGGGTATTTGTGTTTGATCATAAAGTAATGAGTAATAAGATTACTCTTACACTCTGAAAAATTAGAATTTATTGATTCATGTCTTGACATCCTGTGAAAAATATCAATGAAGATGAAAGGAAGTAAACACTTTGTTCCATTGGCTCAGAGATAACTTTGAAATTCCACCTGCAATAATTCAATAGGTTATGTAGTGTAGTAAAAGAACTTTTTTTTCTTTATACTAGCATTGAAATTTCAGTTGAACACAAGATGGAGAAATGTGAAAGGAAATATTTTTTGCTTTCTATATGTAGCATAGAGATTGTCCAGGAAAAAAGTAAATGTATTATGTAAAATTATTATGCACTTTCTTTTAACATCTATACAGATAGTAGCATTTTATTTCTGGATCTCTATAGATCACTGTCTCTCTTCAAACTCTGCTAAAAACCCAAAAGCTTTTTATGTTATTATATCATTGGTGATTCTGGACTTGGAGAAAACAGAAGGAATTGAACTATATTAAAAAGAAAAAGGAAAGAAAGGTGAAATTCCTGTTTCACTTTCTGTGTTTGGCCTTTCCTAAAGAAACTAAATCTAACTATAGCTGCATGAAACCCTGTATTTCATTGATATATTTCAAAACCTGAATTAATTTGAGAAATGCATCGAACTAGTAACTTTCTTATGATAGTAGGAGAGAAATATAGTACAAAACTACTGCATAGTGGATGTTTAGTGACATTATAGGAGTTTTGCATTTCTGTCAACCTTCATGTGATGCAGTCCAAAATCACTAAGAAAATAGAAATTTCATGGCAGCTTCATAGAGGACTTGTAATCTTGACATAGTCCTCATACCTCAGTTTCAGCAAACAGAGTCTGAGAAACAGATCTTTAAAATGGCAAATAAAAGCACATTTATTAAAACCTTGACCTATTTCAATCTGGTGATTACGAAAATTTTACAGAAATGTTAACAAAGCTTTCATTTCATTTGGTTTATAAAAGCTCTAGACATATAGGTGCATTTCAGAGGTAGCATAGAATATAAAAATTGCAAGGATGACAATTGCGTGGTAAGATGCAAAGGTGTATCAGAATAAAAAAAGTGTACCATCTGTTAGTTCTTAAGAAAAGTCATTTATCCTCTTTTCTATGTAGGGTTTATTGATGTGTCTTTGTTTGAAAAAAAAAAAATGTTCATGTACAGGTACCCGTGCTGTCCCTTTTCTTAAGAATAATACAGTACTTTAAAGGGAGCTCATTTAAATTAAAACAGGATTATATACAAAGAGTTTTAATATCTTTAAGGATTTAAATTTTCATTGCGTTTCCTGAAAGTGCAAAATCTCTACCACGATATTTTCCCACCATATCATATAGACAGTAGAAACTGGAAGTGGACAAAGTAAAGGAGGATTTGATTCCTCAAAAAATAGTAAACGAAATTTTTTAAGAAAAATTTTGGTTTTAAACATGTAACATCTTTTAATGTTTGAAAGATTTTATTTTGGCTCAAAAGCACAGGAAGTTTGCTTGGAATGCTATTTCATGTTCTTTCCGTCTGTTACTAGAATTTTTTGTATTGATATTTTTTGCCCCATTTTTACTAAAATCTGTTTACACTGTTTGATTTCATTGTAACAAAGTACTGAACAGTATCGCTTCCAAATTAAAAAATGTAAAGCTAAAATATTCAGAAGAATTTAAAAAAATATTTCTTAAATACATACTTTAATGAAATTTATCTTTAATGTTTTCATTGAATTCTTTGTTACTGTAAATATCCTTATCCAGCAGCTTGTTAAAGTAGGATTTACTTTTTTCCTTTTAAAAGAGTTACAACGTTATTTTCCAGCATTAGAGGAGCAATATTTGGACTTTGCTTCATAAAAATTACCTACACATTTTTTTTCTGAATATAGATTTTCCTTGTTCATTCCAGCAGATAAAAGAAAAACCTCTAAATGAAAGCAAAAAGCTACAAGCACCTGCCAGGAAATAAAGATTCCAGCATTAATTATTACTATTTTTTCAGTGCTTGGTATCTATCATGCTGAGCACACCCACATTTTACAAATCCAGAGCTCAACTTTTTGAAAAAGCAGGATTAAATGACAGTGTTGAGAGCACACTCATACCCTGTAGAGAGTTACACTCTAGTTTTAGTTAGCCAATTTTCAGTTTTTCACAAACTTTGTATTATTTCAGTATTAGTTCAGCGTCTCTAAAGCACTCTTCACTGAAAGTATTTGCTCATTCCCTCTTATGTACTAGGGGTTCAGTTACTTAACTTTTTTTCTATCACTCTGTAGAAAACTAAATCAAATTATGAATTATGCAGCTCTGAAATGTATACACACATAAGTGTTTTAAATCAGGGTGTGTTTGTTGGTGGTTTAATCCTTCTATCACATCTCTGTTTAGTCACAGCATCAAAATCTTGGTAGTGACTGTGATAGTCAAGTAGCACGGTGCTAGAGGGCTGTCAGCATTGTCAGGAGGCCAGTTCCTTAATCCCCTTTCTGGAGATTGAAATCCTGTCATTTCAAATTGCACACGGCTTCAAAGGGCAGATCAATTTTTATAAAGGCACTGGGGATGCTTCTACACGGTGGCTGTGAGAAAACCTACTGTTTATGTATCTTGCTTGTAAAGCAGGTATGCAGTGATGCATTCCTTTTATCACTTTCAACACCCCTCGCAATTTGTCCAGTAAAGCCCTCTGATGGAGGGGAAATACATCACAGTGGCACCTCCAGCATGAGAGTGTGCACACAGCTGTTTCCTTGGGAAACAAGATTACCACCTACCTCTCATTTCTCCCATATCATTCTAAAATCAAAACAGGTTGTCATGAAAAATCTTGCTTCAACAGCTGCTTTTTTCAGCACTGAAAGCTTGAGGCCAGTCTCTTGAAAGAAAGGCTTCCATGGGCCTGAGTTTCCAAGCATGTGATTGATTGTTACAGTGATACATTTATGAAATAACTACCTTATTTAGACATGTATAGCTTCCTCTTACTAGCTTTGAAAAGCAGTGACCATGGTATAAAATTTAAACAAACAAAAAAAAAAACATTAATGGACAGTTAATGGCATTCATTCATAGCTTCAGTTTGGCCAAGCTTTTGGGACAGATTACAGGCTTTAACATTCTCATTCATTAAGTTGCAAAGGAGTCATGGGAAAACTCAAAGTCATGCAATTTTAATAATTTATATACAATGCCTCTATATAAGGAGACTTCATACAATTAACAATTTAGTATTTAGTTTTAAAAAGTGACAGAGGTGAAAACTGCCACAATTAGCCACTTCCAGAAGTGTCTTTCTTTTCCACCACTTACTCCAGAGAAGGAACATGGCTTCCACCGGAGTGCTGTCTCCTGATGTTTTGGGCAGACTGTTGGCTCAGTAGTTTCCCATGCACACACCCTTTAAGGCAAGTGGGCATTTTAGCTATGCCACTGCACTCTGCGAGGCATAATTCTGCCATAATGCTACATGTGGTGCATATACTCCACGCTCCACACCAAATGTCCACTTGATCAGTGGTTCTAAATAGAATGGAAATGCAAAAAATTCTGTAGGTGGGAAGATTTCAAAAGAGGAAACAGGTATCGAAGTTGCAATACTTTTAACATTTAAAATCTACTCTTTTTCTTATGATACAATCGTTTTTAACAAGCTTCAACCATGAAAGAGTAAAAACGGATTTTAAAAGTGAAAATTCTTTTTTTTTGCCTGCTTTGTCAATTTTCTAATAACTTAATCCATTGAATTCCTTGCAGAATTAATTAAGATACAGAATTTAAGCCTGATTAACAAATACCAACTTTATTCATTAAAGTCTTGGTTTCAATTTTTAAATAGGAAACATATTAAAACATGGAGATTGGGAAACACAAACTCCTTTGATCTTCCAACCCATTCATTTATTGCACTAATTTTGAAGTAATTGTGCTTAACTTTTGCTCTGATAGATATTCCAGAACTTGAAATTAGTGTGTTCATACTACCAAAACATAGCACAGTGATCCTGTCTGCTTATTTACTTCTTTATTTATAAATTTTGCTCCTGCCTTTATGTTTTTATTCCTTTATCCAACTGTAGGTTTTTTCCTCCATGAACAGAAATCATAAATTCTAGAGACAGAGCAAAGTGTAAATGCCACACAAAGTCTTCCAAGAATAAACTTAAATACAGTTTAAAGAATAAATGGAATTTCCCCTACTTCAAAAAAAACCCAGAACCTCAATGCAGATAACTATATATATATACACGTATTCAATATATAGAGGTGAAGAGATTTATATAAATAGAAAAAAATGAATTATTAGCAAAAAATGTATCCTTCATATTAAAAATAGTTTCTTCATTGTTGAGGCCAAACACAGAAGTCTCTGGACAATTTTTATGCATAGTTTTCATTTGTGTGAATGATACATTTGTTCCTAGCAGGCATTCATTTATTCTGGATGCAGACAGGGCATGGGAGATAGCTTTACCTGCTGTGCCTGTGGAATTTTCTTCTTAGACTGTCAGCCCTGAAGTCTTGGATATTGTGATTTAGAAATGCAGAGTAGGCAGCGGGGCTAAGCACAGCCTAAACAGGCATGTCTGCATGATTAGGTGCTGAGGGCTCTTGGCACTAAGCTGCCACCCTCGGTACCAGAGAAGTGTAATCTAACAACATTTGAGCAATGTGAGACACCGTGTGAGCCCTCTGGAGCTGATTTTTTCCTCATCTTGGCTCTGTAGTACATGGAATACGCGGTTGCAGGCTGGGCACAGCGCTGTGCGTGACTCGAGCATTTCCCGTCCTGCTTGCAGACAGTGGAACCACAAGATAAGTTTGTCTTAAACTATTTTGTGGCTGAAGCACAGTGAATAGCATATAAATCCAATACTTGAGTGAACGGTTAGAAGTGACAATTAGACCCTGATGACTTTGCATCTCTGTTTTTGCATCTCAAGGTCCAGTAGACTGACCAATCAATGCACTCTGCTTGCTGCCTCAGAGTCAGTCCCTCTAGGAAAGCAGAATGGTTTGCTTCTAGTAAAAATTTAAGCATGACACAAAGAGCCAAAGAATCAGGTAGTCTAGACTTTTATATGAGTTGAATAAAATACACAGATAAATAAAATCTACTGAAAATAAAGTCCTATTATGATTATCTAACCATCTCCACGTACTCTTCCTAGGAAAACTGGCAATAAACTATTTGGGGGTTTTTTGTTTGTTTGTTTTTGTCTATCAAATTTTCTCTCATTGTTATTTCCTCTCATTTTTCTCAAGGACTCAGACATGTTAGAATGTCTTGCTTCTCTTCCAGAGAGATAGGACATTGTTTTCCCTGAAGTTCCAGCTTTCTCTCCTACATCAGCTAAATTTGATGTTCTTGATTGATTACAACTTCATTCACTTCAACAGAAGAAATGTCAATCTTTTC
Organism: Oxyruncus cristatus; assembly: GCA_013399855.1. NCBI lineage: Eukaryota > Metazoa > Chordata > Aves > Passeriformes > Cotingidae > Oxyruncus > Oxyruncus cristatus. The sequence continues at coordinate 981,835 of VXAY01002611.1, forward strand.
ATTATTGATTTTAGCCTAAAAGACAACCGGTAATTTCTCATCTTTTCTATGCAATATCCAGGGGTTAACACCCCCCATCCCTAAAAAAAAATTGCTAATGGTACACAGAAATCACATCAACATTTTGATTTGTAATAATTCTGATGAAACCACGTAAAATTTTAAGAGAGGCTTCACTGAGCAGAATTTAGTATGTATTGTATTGAAACTGAATATTACCAAACTACTATCAAATGCATAATCAGTTTAATACTTAACAGGATCCCAATTTGTTCTATATCCATTTTACACAAAAGATATATTCAGTAAATTAGAAGGGTTTATCTATCTCTAAATACTGCGAACCAGTATTTATTAAATTACTGCTTTCATCTTTTTTTTTTTCCCCGTCTGGTTTTTTTTGTAACCAATACAACACCTAGTAATTATTCCAAAAGCTATTCTGTATGCTTCATAAAACAGATAAGGAAGCACCAGGTTCCCATTTATATTTGTTAAAATGAAAAATATCTCCTGGTTATCCTTTTGATGAATCCAGCTGTCAGAGAAATTAGCATGAAAAGCTAACTCATGCAAAGAAGAACGCACAAATGAGCAATAAATTATACAACAAATAAAATACATAATTTATATTTATTAGGAGCCTATTTCTGGATGTTCTTATTCACCACAGCATCCCTACTCGATTCAAATAGTAAATAGAAACATAGGAATTGCCACGTTGGCTCAGGCCCATGGTTTGTTATTCCATCTCTGAAAATGGTAACATCAATATAGTAATTTGAGATGCAAACAGCAAGGGTTTGCTGCCTCTTATGGCACCTACCTCTTATGTGACTAAGTACCATGTATTTATTCCCACACCACCCTCACCTTGATATCTTGAGACCTGATTCTGACCATTGGCCTATTGCATCAGAGGTAATTTTGAAATTCTGGGGACTGTTGTACCTCCCCCTTCCTTGTGTAGACACACCTTCAGCTACCTTTTGATCCCATCCTAATCAGTAAGCAGGATGCAGCTACAAAACATATTAGCAGTTTGTCCAGATAAAAATGGGTTATTGGAATATAATGGTCTTCAATTATTGACCAACATCTCAAATGTACCAGCTGGAATTAGGGGGAAAAGCCTAATCAGGTAAAGAACATAAGCTAAAGTGTGAGATGGAGCAGTCTGAAAACTCAGAAAAATCAATGCTTTTCATGGTCAGGAAAATAAGAAGAGGACCTTGGTGGCTACCTTCATAAATTTTGGAAAAGAGCTGATTTCCAGATTCCAGGGGTATTATATCAATGTCAAGAGCCGGATTAATATTAATGCCTCTAGCTTGTACAATTTTGTAGCATGGGAAGCAGGAAGTATCACTGGGTATTATCTACCAAGTTATGCCAAGAATTCTTCATTCATTCTACTCAGATAACTGTTGTGTATGTGCTGAAACTCTACAGATTTTAACTTTATCAACTCTTGCACTGGATAATTAATCACATCTTGGTCTAGTGCAAGTTGTCAGACCTTTAGAGAATACCCAATCTCCTTGTTGACTAACATGTATCACTGCAGTACCAAATTAAATGAAAATTCATTTTCCCTAAATTATTTGTTTATACATTTTATTAATTATTAAGGTAGCACATTTTTAAAAAGACCCAAACAAACTATTCTACCTATGGTTAATTTTTATCTTCTGACCATTCCACAGGCATATATTGAAGATATGGTTTTCAATTCTTAAAGAAGTTTATGATGTTTCACTCAGGCTACAGCTGGCTTCCTTGGAGGACTAAACTCAGAAATGTATTATTCTGACAGCAGGAGCAAACAAACTGATGAGTTCTCTGTTGGCATAGCAACACAACACTGAAACTAATTCAGATCTTGGGTAATGACAACAAAATATTCTCTTCAAAAATATAGCAATGAGGCATTGTTTAATTTCACAATTTCTTATTTTTGTGTTGACTTTTTTTGTGGCTTTTGTTTTGGCAAATCATACCAAGTAATCCTGTTTCAAAGCTGTCTGAGTTATTCAGATCAACATTGATACAACCTGTTTTCACTCTCTCTTCATAGCTTAACTGTATTCCCACCTTGATGTTTATTATTGCTCCTGAAAACCACAATTACAGACGGGTCTCAGTGTGCAAAGTAATTAACTAACACCCTCAGCTTCTACTCTGAAGTAGTCAGTGCTGTAGTGGGTAGATATAGATATAGAAGCACTGAGGATGATGAGCTCCTTTTCTTTTAGTATATATCCATGCCAAAAAAACCAAAAAACAAAACAAACAAACAAGTAAAACAAAAAAAAACACAAAACAAAACAAAAACAAACAAACAAAAAAAACCCAGTAGGGATGATAGGATGATATTTAAAAAATCTTTGTGTAATGGGTCAGAGTTCCAGTTAAACTCATGAAGTCCATGATTTCAATGAAACTGTGCAGAAGAAAGGTATGGTCTAAACTAAGTTATATTTGGTACATGCTGATCAAAAATACTCAGGACTTCGAAAGAAACAAAAAAAACCCCTTACAACCCAAAAGCCCTTACAAAGCTGTGGAAAGAAACAAGAAAACGCCCTACAAAAGCATAGTGGAATATAATATCATTTCCATGTCAGCCAACAACTGCGGGACCTCCTGTACACATCAATTCTTCTCTCGGTATCAAGGACCTTCTTTCCTTATTACAACTGCTCACTTCTGCCAATAGTTTTAAGGACAACAGACTTGTTTCCCACTGCCCAAAGCCTGCTTTACCCTGTTTCAGCCCTTCAAACTTCCAGGCCCAGAAAGCAAAGCTGCAGAAGCAGCCTCAGTAAGTCTGAGAACTTGCTGGTCTGAACATTGAACGCAAAAGAAGAGGAACACAAATAACCAAGTGCAGAACAGTAGAGTGATTTATCCAGATTCAAACAGGTAAACAGGATAAGTTGAAATAGTTGCTAGAACACCCAAAGAAAGATATCAAGAAAGTTTCAGCTCTCATTCTTTCCTGCAACTCAAGGTACCTTGGAATTAGAAAACAGAACAAACCAACCAAACAAAACAACCAAAAAAATAAAAAAAGACCAAAACCCAATATTATTCAACCCATTTCACATCTAATCAAGTGTAATAAACCTTTCCAATGTTTGAAAGTGTTTCCAGAAGATCCTTAATATAGACCACCAAAAACATTAATAGCCTTACATCCCTGACAGTCATGCAAATAGGATGTTATTTGCATGTTTAATCAGGAAACTGATGTTGGCTGGTTCAAAGCCCATGGTATTGGCAGGATATTCCACTTCAACCACTCAAAACCAAAAATGGCTTTGACACCTCACAGTTTGATATGTTGATCTCTTGAAATTTCATCAATATTTTCATTGGAAATAAAACTTCATGAGACTGACATTCCATTCTTTTCCTTAGGAAGATCCTGAGTTTTTCTGAGAATAGTTTATATACACTGTTTTGTGGTTTTGTCAATCACGGCATCACAAATCAGAGCACTGACAATTTTTTTCCTCATGCACACACCGTTGTAAGAATGACTTTAGTAGGAGTTTTGGCAATTTATGTACTGCAATTTGGAGACCAAGTCATGCTGAGAGTGCTGACATCTAGTTTAAGAAATGAATTCTTTAACTACTGCTCTGGTTTCTCTTTGTGTTGCAAGCAATTTTTCTGATGTATTTTTTTTCTTTGATGCTTTTAGGAATGCCCTTTCATATAGCTAACTTTCCATCATTTGTATTTGTCCTGTATTTCCAGTGTTACGAAATGAGATTCAGTTCAGAACTAAGGTTAGAAACAACACACACAATGAAAGGCAGACTGCAATAAGAAAGGGTGGAAAAAAGCCCATTCCCTGGAGCTCAAATCTGTCTCCTTCAAAGGCAGAACCCTATGCTTTTAAAACTGTTATTTTTTTTTATGAACTATTGCATTTTGAAAACTGGATGCAATATGCTATTTATACTTAATTAGCTCTGTATTTGATCCTTTTCTTTTACAGGTCCTTTTTCTGCCTAGTGCAAGTACAATTCCACTTTTCTTAAGAGTTTAGGATCCCTGATATTATTTTTTAACAAATACCTGTTTGATTTATCATCATTCCATCATGTTTTGAGTTGGAATAAAAAACATTAATGTTCTGAAAATTGGGTTCCAGTCAGATTTCCTTTCACACCTTCACTGTTAAGTAAAAAGAAGCTCCTGCAGTAAAGAAGAAAAAGGAAAGAATGTAGAATTGTCCTTCTGTTTCTTGAAGTCATTTGCTTTCCTAGCTATCACCACTTAGATACACCACACCGTTTGTAATTATTTACATCAATGCTACTGGGAATTGAGAAGAAAAATTCAGGCACTGGACAATTTCAAAAGCAAGACCTGATAAGAGCTAAAGAAGGACTACAGAAAAGAAAGTTCTTGTCTCCCTCTGAAAGATATTTTTTCTTACACCACGTTTTATTTGCAATGAATTCTAAAAATCAAGCCTATGGTGGAAAATGCGAATGAGATGTTCTATACTTGTCAAAGAGAGTATATACTTGTCTGAATAAAAATAACAAGATTTTTCAGAGTTACCATAACTATTTATAGACATGTATTTTTCACTTCTTCAAATATACAGAAGTATTTTTAAAAGGCTTTGAAAGATATAACCTTTGAACATTAAGGTTAGCAACTTCTACCTGGTAGATACATAAAAAAAAATTCCACTTGAGGACAGAGACGAGTGCATAATTTCAACCTCTGAGGGAGCTGTTGCTACTCAGCAGCAGAGATGCAATGCTTGAGCAAATGAACTACCACTTTAATCTTTCTGCTGGCAATTATCTTGTCTAATTTGGTTTGACAATTTGCAGCTCCGATTTTCCTCTACTGATAAAAACTGGTGAGGTTTCTGTGTGAATATAATGATGTTCTTTTTTTTATTATTTATTTTTCTAAACTTAGAAAGGTTTCTCTGTTGCTGGAAGTCTGGTTGTTACCAGATGATCAGCAGGGTGCAATTCTATAACCTTCTTTCACTGTGTGTTTGTACGAGACAAGCAGGATGCAACAATCTACAAAATTACATCATTAATGGTTTCGAGTTGTATTTTTTCCATGAAAACATGGACGTGATCAACATCTTCAGCTTCAGCTCACTTCAGTCAGAGGCAAAGAATGGCACTAATCACCTCAAAGTTAGAAAAAACAGGATGGAAAACCACAAGGGACATGCCATGCTGGAATCAGCCCAGGCAAAAAGAAGCAAACAGTGGATCCATGATGAAGGAAGCATTTAAAATTGCACAGGGAACAAGGGACAAAAGGATTACTCCTGGCAGGTATGAAAACTCCACCTGTGGCAATGAGAGACATAAAGGCAAGGCAGAAAGTATCCTAGCAATGTAAGAGGACAAAAGAACACAGGAAGGGGTTTGAGAAGGAACTAAGAATAATCTGAGAGTGGCACAAAATCTGTATTATACCTTCTTGACATCCATTTCTTACCACTCACATAGGCTCATTTTCTGAGCTTACAGGGTTCTTTTAAATAAGACCACATTTTAACAATGCAAAGCAACTCTAGGTCACTGAGAAACATTTTTCTCTTAACCCTTGCTAATGCATACCTAAAGCAGGACCCAATCCCAGACATTATTCTGAGAATAATGTGAGTTGCAGATAAACTGTATCAGCTTACAGTATCCATTCATAAACTGTAAAATGCAAATGTTTTACCAGTTTTAGGCTCACAAATTACTTTTTAAAACTTTCAGTTGAATTTAGACTAACATTTTAGCATCTGAGATCATCAAGAGTGCAACAAGATCACTTAGTACTGTAAGGTAACTGGAATGCTTAGAGTAGGAAAATAGGAGCTGCTCATGAAATGAAACTTTGTAACCAAGCTGCATTATATCAGTGACTGCATTTCTGTAGTTAATCTGTTTATTCAATGTTGCTGGCAACAGGAGGATACTTTTGCAGCATTTCCACACTCAGGCAGACGAGGGTTGAATGGAGTGGAATGGAGGCACAGTAATGGGATGGCTTAGTGTCCTGTAGAGAGTTACTGTATGAACGTGGGGCTTAAAACTAACACTTTGGTTCCTGATGATCTCAGGCTAATCTTCTAAAAGTCAAGAAATATAGAGCATCTTTTTACTGAAAGGAGAAGACAATGGGAAAAGGGAGGGTCACTACAGAGCAGGCAATCCTAAATTAAAATGGCAGATAGAAAAACATATTCACATTCAAAATGATGTTTTGATTCTGCCATGTAAAATTACATCACGATCCTGGGATAATACTGAACTATCATTCTCAGATATGAAATCAGTGAGATTTTGCTAAAAATGGTGCAAAAAATGGGCATAAAAAGGCAAACCAGAATAAAGAATTGTTGTAGAAAAATCCTTTGAAGGCCAAGCAGAATAGGATAATGTGGATTTAAAGGAGGTGAGGAAGGAGAACCCTCACACACTAAGGTTTACTGCTTTTGTAACTGATTGTTGCTAACAGAGAACTAGTGCCTATATAGATTTTGAACATGACTTCTAGGCATATGGAAAGAAAATTATCTCTGTAGAAGCAATCTGCTAGTAACTGAAGATTTTGAACTTCATGAAAAATAGCAATACTTTGAGAGCTAATGGGATACCATCAGGGAGTCTTCAAACAGGTAAAGCAATTCTTTCTTCTCAGCACATTCTACAGCTAAAGGAGAAATACCATGTTAGTTTGGACCCAAATCCTGAAACAAACTCCCCATTAACATCGATCTTTCTCTGGTACAGCCAACAGTAACTACTGATACATCAAGAACACTGAAAACCTCTTTGAAAACATTCTATACAGGAATTTGCACATTCAAGTTATGGTAGAACTACAACAACACCAAACATTTAAACTCCCACAGCGACAGTGCATGTTTTCCTTAGCTGGTATCCACAAAGACTGTTTTTTTCTTAAACATTCAATATAACTATTCTGTAACATCTTTCAAGGAATTTCATCTATACTTAATGTTTTCTAAAAATTCTCCCTCTGCTTTCCAGGAAATTTTGTTGTTCTTTCCTAGGAATTTCTCAAATGATATCTGGTAATGCTCCTGATACTTTCTAGGAATTTCTTACTACAGGTTTTCAGAAATATCTCCTAGGCTTTCTAGGAATTTTTCAATTGCTTTCTTATGCCCACTACTTTCTACAATTATTTTCTCAGCACTTTTATCAAGGAATCTTCCCAAAGCTTTCCAGCACTTTTTCTGCTGCTATCAGAATTTTCTGTGTGCTTTCTTGATTCCTCCTTGTTGCTTTCTGGGAATTTTGTCTCAATGTTTTTTAGGAATTCTACATGTTTCCTAGGAAATTCTCAACTGCTTCCTAGGAATCTCACATGTGCTTCCTAAGGTTCTCTGCAGATGCTTCCCTTTTGCTTTCCACTAATACTCCCAGTACTATGTAGGAATTTACTGTAGGATTTTCTGGGAATAATACTGATTCTTTCCAGGAAATCGTCAACGTGGCTTCCTAGGAAATTCTGTTCTGATTACAGGTTTTTTTCCACTACTTTCCAGGAACTTTCCAACTACTATTTGCCTTCTACTACATAAACACACAAACTAGGGACAAAAAGAAGGAAAATGTCCCTGGGTCAGAAATATTGCCGAAGAAATCCAGGAAAGAGAGAGTATCAAGTATCCGAGCAGGAGAAATTCTCACAGACAAAAAATGTTAGAGGACCCTTCGATTCAAAACAAGCAGCCCACCAATACACTCCTTTCCCATATTTATTAAACAGGAATGGGAAAAACACCAGCTCTCTCCCCTGTTTTTTGAGAAGATGCAAATTTGGGTTATTGGTGATATTGCCTACAAGAGGCATTATGGGCTTTGTCTGTCTAACCCAGGCAACAGAACCAAGTAACAAAATGGCAACCATAACCAAATAGAGACACTTTTCTTAGCTTAAAGTAATACAAAATATGTTTCCTATGCTGCCCTTTTCCCCAGTAACGAGTGTATATGTTGCGAATCCAGAGACTTCCTACAGCGATGTCTTAAATTTACTCTATCCACCACCAGATCTAAAGATAAGTCCTAAGAATTAAGAATCACCTTTGATGTTTTGTACCAAGAAAGGTACATAATGTTTTATCAGGTATCTGGGAAAATAAGAGGTATGGCAATACGTTATGTGCTTCACAGTATCCACTGTGCTTGTGATTAGGACAGTATGATGGAATCCAAAGACCTTCGTTCTGCAGGTACTTGTCTCACCTCATCTTTTATTTTCCTTTTGCACTTGCTGTAGGAAAAAAAAAGCCTTTGGGAGCCCTCCATTCTACAAACATTTCCACCCTTTGTGCTCCAGAGATGTTTAGAACTGTACTGCAAGTAAGGTATGCAGCAATAAAGGAGAGATGTGGTTGCTATTGTGGAGACAGAAAGGTTTGCCAGGTACTAGTAGAAGGACAATACATAAATACATCAGAGGCAGGGTGGAGCATATTTATATACTTTTGTGAATTAGTAGTACAAGTTACCTTTGAAATGATGTTTTTTCTTGTTTTTTTTACAGGTGTCAGAGAAAAAGGAAAGAAATAGCAAATCTAACATAGATCAAAATATAGCATTTCTGATGTTATTTGATATAAAGCAATTTTGGCACCAGAATTGCAGGTTTACTAGAGAAGCAAATGCTTAACAGAAGACCTTTGTCAGCTCAAGACCACTAGTTTTGTTCAGTGTCTTCTGATTGATTTTTTATTTATTTTAACTGCGGTCATTTTAAGAAATGATAAAACTTCATCACAGATTCCAAGCAGGAGTTACATTCATTAGAAGAGGACAGTGGTAGTATCTCGCAGCTAGTTCTCCTGTGACAGAGACTGATAGAAGAAACCTTGATGAAAGTCCTAAGACCTGGTTTGATGCTGGTTGTTGGAACTTGTGTTAGACATGTGTGTGCATTGTAGCCTTTTGAACTATGAAAACCAAAAAAATTATGCTTTGGTCAAGTCTCACTTCATTTCATTCATCCTTATCCCAGGTAAGGCAGATTAAAAAAAGAAAAAAACCAACGTTTCAATCCCTGAACAATGAAGAGAACAGTGTGATGTTTTATGGACAGTGCACTACAAGTTCGAAAGTATGTTATCGGTAATATTCCTGCTGGAAATGCAGATAAGTTGCATGATATCTTTGAGGGTGTGACAGCAATAGAAAGACAAAGACCTAGTTTCATGCTGGTGTAGAAAGCACAGTATTAAGGAAGGTAGAAAACCTTTTCAGGTCTTCCTTTTCTAAAACCTACTCTCACTTATGCCAACTAGATGAAGCTACTCAAGCAGTAGTTTTTTATATATAAACTCTCCTTACTCATGTGAATGGACATGCATCAACTCAAAAGATGTAGGACTAACATTTTCAGTGGAAATTGTGCTACTCAGAGAAAATGGAAAATCTTTTATCCTCTCTCGCAACCTCTGATTATAGAGGACGATTTCCTTAAAACAGACTTACGTGAAGTAACAAACAGGTTTTTGCAGCTTACAAATTTGTTTACTCTGCAGATGTTTTCATTTTGGACAGAATGCTCCTTTTTTAGTACCAGAAATCAAGCAGCTTAATCAGTAGCCTGAAGGTAAGAACTGAAAGCAAAGCCCACTGAAGTCAAGGAAGAAATGTGATACATGGGGCTTGGACTAAGACTGCAATGTCAAAATCCTTTGAGTTTGGTATCACTTGGTTACAGTTCAAGGGAGCAGAATTTAATGTAGCTGTCAATCTTTGGGTAAAAAGGCAAGAATGGAATTCTGTTGCCTTATTCTATAAACCCTAAACACATAATTTCCTTGAAATAATGAAGCTGAAATACCACAAATATGAGGTACAGGACTTGATCTTTAAGTGTCTTTTCCAGCCTAACTGATCCTGTGGCTGTGTTAAAATCATCTCGCTGCTCATACAGGTTGCAGGTTAAGTTAATTTTCTATGAATCCTTTAGAGCTACACTCTATTACCTGGATGTGTGTGCACTGGCACAACGGCAGTGAACCACAGACAGAGTTACAGCTCATCCACTCTTTCACTGTCCTGGATCTCAATACCCACAATGTACTTTCCTTTCAACTTGCTAAATATAATTTGATCTTATCAATTTACTTTCTGAATCATGTTGCAAATATTCTCTTAGTAAATTGATTACAACCCCTAGCAATCTTCTAACAGTTTTCTTTCTCCATCATACAGAAGTATTAGCTGCATGTGTTCATTTCCAGAACTTCAGTCCTCATCCCTACCTGGTTCCATGTCAGGAGAATAAAGTCTTCTCAGAGTAACCTGTAAGGGCAGCTCCCACCTCTTGTTCATCCAATTTTCAAGTGTATTGCTGTTTCTTACAGGCTGCACCTCTGGCTAGGAAAAAGTTCTTTATAACCAGTCACATAGTTAGCTCACAACTTTCACTCCTAAACACCTAAAATTTCTCTCTTTACTTCTAAAGGTCTTGACAACAAATGGGCTGCTAGAAACAAGACCACAGACTTTCATGACATCAGCAGATGTGCTTTTCTCTGTTTCCTGAACATGTTCATGTCCCACTGATCTCCATCTTTTTTCTACTCTCTGGGGCAGAGATAATTATTGGTTTGGACTGTACATCTCCTAATTTGAGTCTGACATTCAGAGATTACAGCTGTGAAGGGAACAGCCACTTCATTTCAAATATCACCTGAGAGATGGTTTTGAGCAAGTCATTTATGTAACTTTACAAAATTTACAAAATTATAAAATAAACAGTTGTATTAATATCATAGAAATTACTACATTGTCAATATATTTTTATTACACATCCACATTCCCGTTATGTATTTGGGACTATATTGAAAGGTTGCTTTCCAAACTAGCTAATCTTGTGCTGTCATTTATAACCTGAAGGGTAAAACTTTAGGCCTCAGTGTCAGGATCATACATTGCTTAAATAAATGTCAGAAGCATTAATATATATTGTTACCAATTAAAAAACCCTTCCGGGTTTTTTTGATGGAAAACACCTTTAAATGTTTTTTAAATGGATTCATTCAAATTTCTTTAAAATTCACAGATGGCTTGCTTTCAGTTTTCATTGACAGAAAAAAAATGCAGAGGATTATACAATCTACTGAAAATGTCTCAAGATGTGACAAAAGTAAGACTTCCACAAGTTAATGAATAGCTGCTCACTGTTAAAAATATGCTACTGTAAAAGAGGAAAGAAATCAAGGCCTTTTGCCCACTGACTTTTACTGACAAGAGATCAGAGCACGCAAGGGGAAATCTATTTTAAAGTTTAAAACCAGGATAAACCTTTACTTTTTGAGAATATAGCAGTGTCATGTCTTCAGGGTTTAGTAGGCTATTTTCTTCTTAAACCAGTTTGTTAATGAGAAATCTGTTTTCAGTGTCCTACAAGGAATAGCATTAATCTGAGATACAGGGCTCTGTTTGAAGGGATGGAAATGTCGGGAGAAATGTTGCGTTTTGTAAATCACGTAGTGATTCTTGAAACTTTCAAGTTGGTGAGGTATGTGACTGGAAGGGAGGGCATTAAAAAATTAACACTGAAGCATTCTGCAGCTCTTTTAATATATATTTTCCAGGGAATCCAATTAAGGAAACAAACTACAGAAACTGAGGGATATTATTCTCTCATAGTGCCAGTTTGTGAGTGCCTCACAAATGCACCACTGTGGCTGTGTTTTCTTCATGTTATTTTTCCATACAATCAGGTGCCTTCATAACAGAAATTGGTATTATGACTCAGTTGAAGAAAACTTTTGTAGAGAGTACTTCTCAAGTCAATCTGGGTCTGAACTGAATGTAGGCTTATTACTGAAATTATTTTAAAAAATCATTCAATAGGTGTTCCTAAGAAGCATGTAAAAAAAAAAGGGCCATATTTATTATTTGAAAAAACCTATAATGTGCCAAATTTCACTAGCATTTCACTAAAAGTTCATAATTTCTAAAAATTTCTGTTTTCGACATTGCATTTTATTGATTTATTCTACTATTTTCCTACATTGATCCTATTTGGAAGATCAGTATGAGCCTCACTCTATTCCAAACACTGAATCCTGACAAAATATTTCAGCTAGCTAGAAGAATTTGTTAAAAATACATTCCTTCCTCATTCATTAATGTGTCTGCTCTGTTCTAGCTGCAAAATGTTTTTGTAACTGGAGAGTTTGTGTACAAGAGTTCCAATAACAACAACTGGGTTGATTAATGCTGTATGCACATATCTAGAATTTTCATGATGAATCTCAATGTACTTGAACATTAATTGAAGAATGTATTGCTAAAGCAATTTCTTCTTGTATTTCTTTGTTGGTCAAGTGGAACTAAATTGCATATTCTGAGTTACAGTGCTCGAAAATGGTTGTTAAATTCAAAGAGATGGAAAGGAGTTTGGAGCTGGCATATTAAGCACATTTTGCTCTGGACATGATCTTCATTTACATTACATTGCATTGCATTAATAGTTTGTTTTATGTTAGATTTATCCACTGTCTTGGCTGAGAGATCTAAATATATGTGAACAATGTTTTCAATTGTTTTACTGTAAAAAAGGCAACTTTTCTGTTCTATACTGATCTGAAATAAAAATATAGTTCTTATTTTAATTGCATTTTAGACACATAATGATTATATATATAAGTCAAAAAATAATTTAGCAGCATTCAGAAGACAATGTTAAAAACAGGTTGAAAGTTTAATGATCCACTGGTTAAATAACTGACAGCAAAATCTGATTTTCAGTAGAATGAAGTTCTCTTTTCATTTTCTTCTCCGAGTGAAGGGCATGCATTTAAAGTCATATTCATACTCCTTTTGCATGGTCTAAATATCAAGAAATGGTCCCAGTTCAAAAGAAAATCAGTTGATTTTTTTTGGCAAGCATAGATCATCTTATCACTCTGAGAAGTTCAGAAGTTCAAACCCCGAGTGAAGCCCCTTGTCAGAAGAAATATGTGTATTTGAATCAGGGGTGACAGAAGGCTTTCCTGTGGACTTGACCACGGTTGCCAGCAAAGCCTTAACCATTATTCTGTCCACAAGATGCACTAATTCCCAGTCAGTTGCTTCAGGCTTACTAGTTATCTAAAGTTTCAGAATCCAGAAGCAGAATTGGACTTTCCATCTCTTTTTTCATCTCTTTTCAACCAAACAGATCAACTAAATTCAATTAAAGCTCATTGTAAGTGTGCAGCATTTCGAGGTTGACAGAATTACAGTACGTTCCATGTGAAGAGGTACTCTATTGAAGTCTTGGATTTTATGACTATTCAGAAATAATCATATTTCACTATCTGCAAATAGTTTTCTAGTAAAAATCATCAACTTACAGATTTTTCAGCTCACTAATAAAGTAGTAAAGTCAGAGAGAGTTGAAAAGAGTACAGACAACACTACTCTCTCTCAGTGTTGTATTTTTCATGGCCTTTGATGAGAAGTGCGTAACAAACTCCTAGAGAAACACAGTAATGCATTAGAGAGAGACTCTGGTGTCATCTACAGCTCTTCCAAGAGCTCAACCATCATGGAAGCAAAGCTCCAAAGATTTGTCTACCATCAAAATAGATGCTGTTCATAGTTCTGAAGCAACAATAGCCCACAGTTTCAATCAGATACAATGTGAAAAGTCATAGAAGTGAACATGTTCAAAGACTTTGCCAAATATATAAAGCTGTACAGAAAACAAACTCCCAAGCAAACCAGCCCCCCACCCCCCAAAAAACACCACACTGACATTAAACAGCTTAAGAAATTTGTTCATTAAAAAAAAAAAAACACCAAACCCAAAACCTTCAACTCAAATGTCATTTTCTATCTTAACATATGGATTTAAGAGTTGGAAATCCACCAACGTTTTAGACAGACTTGCAAGAGGCAACTGCTCTCAAAAATACTAGATTTCTGTGCATTAACAACATAGCAAATGCCAAGGTTTGTCAAACAAATTGATGATTTTGTTTCATTTCTAATCTTACTTAGAAAAGAATGAAATATCTTGGATCTATATGAAAATTTAAATCAAAGCGTCTGCTACATCAGATACACCCAGGGGGGACGACACACCAAAAGGATCTCTCCATCAAAACAGTATTTATTAAACACAGAGGGAAAAATCTAAGAAATTTACTGAAGCAAAGGATGTCCTTTAAAGAACAGAAAAAAGCAATAATAAAAGAACCTGGTCTGTGTCCTAAGCCAGATTTCATAATCTGTATGTCTAAAATAAAATTGAAATATAGAATTCCAGTGAATTGTGTCACACAGCTCTTCATAAAACAAACACACCATGAAAAAACTCAACCTGATTAGACATACTAATAAGTATTTTCAAGTTCCCCTGTAAAAAAACCCAAGTATCTGTAAAAATCCCTAAGCAATCCTTTATGGGTAAATTAAGCATTTCTAGTAAACTAAGGTGTTGATTCTTCTACCACCCCTACGTCTTCCTTTATTTCATATTTGTTATCTTGATATGCATCTCAGTTCAATAGAGTGTATCCCCTAACTAGAGGGAGTGAAAGAAGTAAAGCATCATTAATTCTAAAATTTGGAATAATCTTGAACACTGTCATTTTTCCTTTTTTCTCTTCTTTCCTTTCATGATGTTCATAACTCGCTGCTCAGTTTGCATCTCTTCTAGTTCCCTTTTCACAGCATCTATGTCATTCAGATACCACTGGCTTATTAAATCAACCCTCTAATTAATTTTTAAAAACATGGAAAAAAAAAGATCATTTATTGATCATAGTAATCCCTGCCTTCCTCTGTGAAAGACATCAGTGTTGACTTTCCAAGACCTATGGTTTTTGTATGCCACACTGTTTTTTATAAATCTTTTTGGGTTTTTTTCATCCCTGCCAAGTTTTAGGGTTAAACCAGCCTTACATGTATGATCATTAGTATTCAACAAACAACTTATTTTAACGCTATCTGATGATATAAAATGTATGAATTGACAAATTTCTGCTCAATTAGTTTTCATTACTGGAAGTTCTTTGTACACTTAAAAGGATTCACTTCATCCTTCCGTTACACAGAGGACACACTCAAATTCTTCCTTGTCACTTGTAACTGAACAGCTCAGTCACATGGACTTGTTAATTCTCTGCTAAAAGACCTTGAAGGTCTTCTAACCCAGTGACCTGAAATGAAATAGTGCTAGCTATCTCTGTGAACAATTCCCACAATGTGCCTGTTCTTGAAGGAAAAAAAAAAAAAAAAAAGGGAAGAAAAAAGGCATACCAATGCCCACAATTTGTTACAACCATGTCTGTGGAGATTCAAAAGGGTGAAAAATAGTAATCCAATGCCCAGAGGATAAATAGAGGGAGGTGCATTTTTTTGACACCTGTGAAATGTTTTCTCCCTCCCCCTTCTTCCAGACTATAAGTGAGTTTGTTTTAAATATTGATCTTACCCTAGTATTCCTCACGGGGAAAAAAAAATTGTAATCAAGTTATTGGAAAGCATTGTTTGTAAAAATAAAATTTAGACAACCCATTCTGTAAAACTAAATGCCCAAACAGCATGTTAAAATAGTGAATTAGTTTGATACAGAGCAGGGAGGAGAATGTCAAGCATAGTAATGGAACTTTTTATAGAGGCTGGGAGAGCTAAAGGAGGTTGAAGCAGCACACTTAATGTCCCTGGCATTCCTAAAGCTATGTCAGATGCAGGAGCACTTTGCAACATGAGCAAGAGGCTGGAAGCCTTACAAGTCACTTCTAGTGAAGGCACATGAGGGAATACTTAGAAAACACCACCTTACAATGCTCATTAGGGACCACGACTGATTCTAGAAAGTGTCGATGTACTCCGTTTGCATAGGTATTTTTGCTTAGGTGACATATCTAGATGCCTATTGTCTATATTTTTGTATAGATAAAGGCACATATATATTAAAATTTAGTCTTAGCTAGTCTCCTAATGCCATTTTAATGGCAGGACAAATGCATTCCTTGCAGATGATACAAACTGAATTTTTTTCTGCAATGACAAAAGACAGGGAAATTCCTCAGTTTTGGAAGCATATTTTGAGACTACACTTTTTGAGAGACAGAAGTCTTATCTCATTATCCCAGTTCTTCTGTTCTCTTATAAGCAGCACTTCCTGTGGGAGCAGAAGCTGCCATTTAGTGATGATTTCAGTTCCTACCTAGCTGTATTTATGTTTCAGATAAATGGTTTTGGGGGTTGAGGTGGTGATAGTGTTTATTTGGTTGGGTTTTTTTCCAAATGAAATATTTCAAATTGCAGGGAAAACAGCAAAGTGGGCAGAACGTCAAAACAAGGTGGAGCGGAATGACAACCATGGCAACTAACCTGTAAACACAGGGGAATCATTTATTGCCCATAATCTGCTATAGTTTTAGCACTTCTTTGATGAGTGACTCATTTATGGTATTTCCCTACTCCTATTGACTGGGCATTTATCTAAGTTACAGTTTCACAATAGAGCAAGTCTGACTTTCAGAATCCTTGCACCAGATTGAAAATGATACAGTCACAGAATAGTAAGCGCCCATCTGCTGTAACTCCTTCTGTTCTTTAGAGGGAGTAGTTTCGAGATGTTGTGGGCATTTCATAGCTCCTGTGACCCACGGGGGGTGAGTCAGGCCCTGTTCTGTTCATCAACACCACTCTCATCTTATGTGGGTTAGTTGGTCTTCAGTAAAAGCACAGGCAGCACGAGCTTTCTAACAGTGTCCCAGGGTGCTCCCACAGAAAATAGATCATGTGCTTGGAGTTATCTGGGTCATACCTGTCCTATTTTAAGATCTGAAAGCACACAGAAGCAGCACTGAGTCCTGGAGCCTAAAGTGCATGGTGCTGTGCCTGTTTCCTTCTCTCTTTAACTACAGAATTCTGAACAGCAAGCAAGGATAAGCGTATTCCCAACACAAAGTTTTGCATCACTGTACATATATTCCTAGCATAGATTTTCTAGTTCACAGAAAACTGCAATTCTCATGAATATGCAGCTATCCAAATCCTTTGGAGGAACAATGTGTAAAGACACAAAAAGCAAACTGGGTATTTTTCCTCTTCTTCCAAAACAGTTACTTGGCTTCCATCTTTATTTATGGTGTTATATATCTACTCTTTTACTTTTGAAACTTCCTTATTTTGCCCCATATTTAGGAAAGATTACAGTTGTTATGACTAAAATAAGATTGAGAACTAAGTTATGATTAGAGAATAGCGTCTGAACAAAAATAAAGGAAATAAAGAGGAGATTGAAGAACAGACTCAAGAAAGAAACAGGCAAGGATAAAAAAGCACAGATACAAGCAAAAAGGACAAAGTAGTGCAAAGAAGAGCCCGAGGGAAGGAAAGTAAGTTGATGAAAGACAAGTGACAGAAAAGAAGAATGAAGGTGACAGAAGAAAAATAGATGTAGAAATTAAAAACAACTCCCTTAAGACCCAGCATTTAACAAAAGATCTTTCCAGATAACGTTCTCAAATTTCCTTCCTTCACTATGTTTTGTGGTTTCCATACAGTCTTGTTAACAACAACAGGACATATATTTTGAGTCAAAGTCTTTTATCACTTTTGTTACTGTTCATATGGCTATCATTGCATCACAGAGAAAGAATGAACCAAAAATTTAAATTCTTCATCTTGAATATTCTGCAGGATTGAGGAGAGCTACATACATAAATTCTACTGAATGTTCTGTTAGGCTGGTGTGAATTACATAAGTCCTTTCTTATTTACACAATCTTTCTAAATTGAGAATTTATTCGAGTCTTTGGTCCATCACCAATATTTAGACTCCTTCAATTTTTCTTCTGGGGTAGAGGCAGATACAAGCCCCAGACCTATCACTTCTCAATTACTTTTAAAGATATTTCCGTCTTATAAAATGCTGCATTTAAATAGTTAGCAGGTAAAGACATCACATATGCATAAGGTTAGCCCTAAGGCTGGACAGAATAGATACTCAGATGAGAGATTCAAAGAAATTATGCTGCGCTTTACAAACACATTTAATTTCAAGGTTTTCTAAAGCAGACATGTGAAACACATATATGTACAAACATAGTTTATATTATATACACACAATATTTTATATCTATCAATGTAATCTTTTATTGGTATATGAAATCTAAAAAACTTGTAGACACATTTGTATTTGCAAAATCACTTAGTTAACGATGAAGTCCCAGATCCCTTTAGTTTTCTTCAGCATGGTTTTGTATGGTTACAAGTATTCTTGAAATCAACAGAGTTACAGTGATTTTTAATCAACATAAATGTGCAGAGAATGATAACCATACAGACTATTGCACACAGCTTACTTTTCTGATTTCTTTAAATAATAGAAATAAACTACCTTGCTGCCACCTGGACTTGTTTCTGAACTGTGTTGCTTTCAGTTATTTTAATTATCACTTTTGTTTTCAAAAACATACGTTTGAATTATTTTTTTTGAAGGAGGATTCATCTCATTAAGTAAAATATTCAAATAATCCCTCACTTTTAAAAGATGAATACAATTAATATCCTCTTATGACAGCAAATACCCACCTGTCTTCCCCTACAAATGTCACAGTAGACAACTCGGAATCATCTTTTGAGAATGGCTTTATGGTGCCTAACAAAGTCATTTTACTGATATTGTTCTACTTATGAGCAGAGCAGTCTGTTACAAATTCGTAGCTGATCAAGAGGGAAAATATACAATCCCAGTCAAAATAGACAAAATGCTTTCCACACTATTGAGTAGAGTTTACATGGATTCACTCCATTGTGTTGTGTTCCCTTAGCCACCACCCTACAACTTACTCATTGCTCACTTGAAAAGCTGCTGCTAAGAAAGCCAGTGTGGATCTGCTCTCTGCACTCAGCTGACATTTGCAAATATCAGGAAAGAGGAGAAACAGCAGTTGGGTTTGGGGCAAGCACAGAGAGCTTCAGCAATTCTAGTTTAGGAAGATTTTGCACTACTGCACGAGCCACCCCTCTTCTAACAATCAAAATCCAATCACAGAAATTAATTTCTGCAGCTTGTCATGGCATATATGTCTTGAAATTATTTTGGCTTTCAAAGCAAGCCATCTCCCAAGACAGCCTAAGTTCCAAGGCACCAGATGTACACCCCATGAGATTTCTGTGCTGTGATGTTCTCTAACAGAGCAAAACTGCTCTATTCAGGTCTCTGGGACATATACTTTTTCAACAGAAAAAAAAAAAGACCATGACAGAAAATCCCAAGCCTAAGTGATACTAGTTGAAATCAAAGTGGAATTACAATATTTTTGATCATACAGTGCTGCTGTTGGAGGGGAAGTGCCATAGTATACCGGGTTATTCTTCCCTATTTTCATATACCAGTTATCTATTAGAAAACTTCGGTTTATATTTTGTTATTTACATGAACTTATAAAAAAAAAAATAAAGAAACCCACACATGATATGAATAATACTTATATTTTTTGAAAAATCCAAGAAAACCAGAAAATAAACTGCAAAATATCGGCATCTCCCTGTAGCAAATTTCCAGCTGTTGCAAAGTCTAACCAAGAGGATTACTTATCATAGGGAATTGCCTGCTGTTTTTCTGTAGTACAGAGTCTGTACAGAGACACAATATTAGAGCCTGACCTGAAGCAGAGGTGCCCAAGCTTCATAAGTATTAACACTGGGTATAGATAAACTGTAAGTCATAGATGAGTTTGGTCTGCTGATGCTACAGCTGCACTTGAATACAACAGGCATGTAACCTTCAAAATGAAGAAAACTACTGTGGATGCAAAGAGTACAGCAAACTTGTAAGCACAACAGTAGTTACTGGATAGGAATTGCCATCAGTTACAGTATCTAAGGCAAGTGCAGTAAATTAAAATGTTTTGTGGATTTAGGAAAAATATTGCCTGCAAAGAGCGAAAAAGAAGCAGTGGCTTGGATTCACTGAAATAATTTGGAGAACAAGGTTTTCACACGCAGCATCTTAAGAGATAAGAGTTTACCAATTTTTTCAGCCAAGCCTAGTTATGGTCAGAATTTATGAAGAACGTAAGTTATAATTTGTTTGTGGCTTTTCTTTTGTTGGTGTTTTCATATACTACTCACATTGCAGCTTCATTCCCTAGCAAGAACTTCAGTGAAAGACCACACATTTTTCAACTGAGATGAAAAGATACGGAAAGCGGATTGTAGATAGATACAGCCAGTGAAATAGTGTACTAAAAACAATTTACCACTCCTAGTCAGAAAAATAATCACATTTTTTCAGATGCCTCATTGCATTATAAATTAGTGTTCTACAGCTGATTTGCACTTCTTTTAATGAACAACAAAATTAGTTAATGCTACATATTTTACTCTCATTAACACCTATATACATTGCAAATTACAGAATTTTACCTCCTTTAATGCTCAGGATTTACTTCTAAATAGACCAGCTTTTTTTTTTTTTAAATGTATGCATTAATCAAAACTATTCAGCCACTTGATTCATGATTATATTTCTCATTCATGGCAGTTAATTCCTTTTTGAAATTTGGGCTTTACTCATTAAGCTCTGTGGGTACATGGTATGCCTTGACTTTCTTGTGGGACAAGATCAAGTTCCTGTATTTAGGATTTCTTTGCAGAAATATTTGGCATTTTCCTTTATAATGTAATCAGCTTTCCAGATTTTTCTAACAACAAAGTCATTAGGTGCATGTTTTCCAGGCAGAACCCCCAAACCGATGTTAACTCAGTAGGAATAAATTCATTTAACATTTCAGCTGGATATGTATGAAATCCCCCCACTGAACATTCTGGTAAATATTAATCTCTGCTAAGCACAAGTGACAGCCTGGATGTCTCTAGCTCTTTTTGCAGAAATAAAAGAAACAGAAAAGTCCCATAAATGTCAACAAAATATGAATTTAAGTGAACAGACTCTGGCAATTTCTAACTATGCAAATGTCTCAATGCTAGTATTTATTTATTTTATATGCTGAAGGGCACTGCTGTCCACTGCTACCTCACTTCAGAGAGGATAAAGGGGACCGATTTAAATTTGTCATGGCAAAAAAATGTGCAAAATCTAATCTCCTATTCAGACAATGAAACCCAAAACCCAATCTTAGATTTAATGCTGAAAATATAAGAAAAAAAATACTCCAGTTTGCTTATACCTGCCCGATTTTACCTTACCAGTTGTGTTCCATTCCTTATGAAATACCTCTGGCTTAGAATCATGGGCTTTTTAATAGCACTTTAAATTAAACTTAATTCCACCTTCATATCCTCTGTACTAAAAAGAATGTTCTAAGGTTAGAAGCCATTACAAAGTTTAAATCAGTTTGAATTACTGAGCACGTTTCAGACCCATTTTCAAAAACTTCCATAATATACACATTAAAGTTGCTGGTTAGGGCACTACTAGGACTGTGAAGCATTACTATGAGATAGGAATATTATTATTAATAAACCAATAATAGATGTTGAAATTGAAATACTAAAGAATTATGTTTTCTACTCTGTAAAAAAAAATTCTTTTTCATATCCTGTCTATTTATGACACATCACAATGATTCAACAGTAGAGTTGAAGTTACCTGTCAGGCTAAATAGATTTCCTTAACCTCCAAGAGTAGAAGACATGACAACATATCCTTCTCTGACAAAATAATTGTAAATTTATGACGTCAGATTTTGAGGACAAGTGAAAGCTACTTGAGAGAATTTATTCTGATAACTACATGGTGCAATCAAATGACTTTTCCAGTGATAATAAGAACTGTGACAAGCTATTTTTTTGTGGAGAAGACTTCTTTGCATCTTAAACATAGTCAGTTTTGTGTCTTCTGGTCCACTACAGGTTTTGCCCTGACAGTGTGCATTCATACAGTCTGTTATCCTATTAGCACCATAAAATCAAAGTTTTAAATACCTGAACTGTGATGGAAAGTGCATCTCTCTTACAAAGACAGATTGGGGTCAGGCACAACCGTGGTTCAGAGACAAGAAAAAAATGCTCATGGATAACAAACTCTCTTCATCTCCGTCCTTCCAAAGTCAAAAAGAATACACCCATTTCGCAGTATTGAACCTTATTTTACATATTTTCAGGAAACATGAAAGATGATTGTTACGAACTTTATCTTAGGCTGTTGTTTCACTTTACGGTATGGATGACAAGAGATTCAAAATTAAGCAAATGCTATCTTGGTAAAACCATCAGTCTCAGGGAAAAAATGCCATTTGCTAGCGGAACATAAAACAAGACATGGCCTCTTCTTGGAAAGCATCAAAAGGTCAGGTACCCGTCATCATAGTGACTATTCTTCCATTGTAATTTCCAAGAAGTCACAAGCCATCTGCATTTCTCAAATGCCTCAGAAATTTGAAATGTTTTTAAGAAATCAACTTTATAGGGACATGGACTATTTTTCAAGAAAATTGCTGATGCCTAAGATATATTAGGTATATTTTGCCTGTGTGTACTTCAGGGATACTGTCTGAAACAATTAATTTTTAAAAATCATATGTATAAATCTGTACACTAGCTCTGTATATAGACCTATTCAAATAGAGGAGATAATTAGATTATGTAGTGAATGTGTGTACATGGTATTATGCTGTAAAAAGTTGCAGAACAGAAAGCTGCTTGCTCTGCAGATCTAAACTGGAGAAATTTTAACTATATAGGAAAACTTTGAGAACATTAACTATATTGTTTATTACAAGAAAAAAAAAAAGTAGAAAACCCCAAAAAATAAAACAAAACTTGCACAGAACACAAGAATGTCCTTTATAAATGTTTATGTAGACATTCAGTGTTTTTCATATAAATGGTACCTTACCCTCAATAATCATCTTACCAAAAGGCTGAGTAACAACGTTACCCTTATTTAATGGAAGACACAGAAAATTAAGAGCAGCTATTTTTTTTTTAAATAATCTCTGTTACTATTTGAATTTGTTTGTTTCAGAACTGTTTTCCCAGTGGCACAGTGACAAAAATACCACATCATAAGGGAATCAACATTCCCTAGTAATGAAACAGCACTCCAGAAGATAACATTTTCATACTTGCAATAGTTGCAGTGCAATCTACAACACTTCAATATTTTATGTTCACTTTCAAAATTTCTGCTCTGATCACATGAAAAAAATCAGTCTTGAGGAATTCCTTGGAGCTGAAAGCACATGCGATACACAGCCAGCTGAAGCCAAAACTCCAGTGACTTTCATTTTTACATCTAGGGTAGAAATGTGACATACATATCCCAAAGTGAAAATGCAAAGCAAACCATAAACACAGATAAAAATGAATTTAAGAATGGATTCATGCAACTCATGATATCCCCTCACCAGCATTGGACAGATGTCCATAGCTTCACACATACCATTTACAGCTATAACATTCCTATTGTGGTTTGAACAGTACAAAATCCCTAAGCTCATGCACTAAAACTAGTTCTAAACAACGCTTTTGCATTCAATATGATGTAGGAAACAGAGTTCTAGAAATGGTTCATTCAACAACTTAAAAAAAACCCCAAAACCTCAGCAGCATCTGCAGTTCCAGTTTTGTCCTATGTTTGCTTTTCCTTATCCCTTTTAATATATTTTAATGTCATATAGGATTTTAAGACAGAAGAAGAGGTCATTCAAAAATTCTTATTGGTTTCTTAATCCAGACAGCCCTTGGTTCTGCTATATGAAGTTTATATCCAATACAATAACACAGTTAATCACATTTTATACTGCACCCTAGTGGGATTATAGAAACCACCCTTGGAAGATGCTATGTGGAGACCTTAATGAGATCATCAATGTGGGATATTCTGTGTACTCCTTTATGTTGTATTTGTAATAGTGAAATGGCAAAAGACAATGATTACTTATTTCAGCATAGATTGTCCCAAAACAACCAGACTGAATAATACATTTGAGACCATCAGCAATATTTTATGAGTCCTCAAGAGTTATGATGTTATCTCACAGTGGGATGAAACAGCCAAAAGAAACAAACAACTTGGACACAACTGCAAGAAAAGCATTATTGTAATTATAAAAATTCTTAAACAGAAAAAAATTAGAATTGCTGTTTATAAATTACTGAACTAGTTGTTCTTAAAACTGCGTAATTGTAAAGAACTCTAGTAATTTTCGCGTTAAGGCTTGATTCATTTGCTTGCTGTAGAAACGTTGGGACTCAATAGTTGGATACTATGATATAAAAAATTAGAGAATACAGAGATGGACACAGAGGCATCCAAATTTCCTGTGTAGCTTTGAAAATCTTGGCTTAAAAACATGGTTATTTGTCCTATCAGAAGACTTCTACAAAGTCTAAATCAAAAATTATTTTTAGTAGGATATTTCAAGACCAAAGTGAATAACCTGAATTACCAGAGTAATCTGGCCTGAGAGTTGGCCTTACTTGGAGTGAGAATTCAGCAGATGAATACATCTGCTGAATGATGTGCCGACTGATAATGTTTAATTAAGGCCGAGTACAATACTACACACAGAAAAACCAGATTACAATCCAGATTGTATCATGAGATAAATCTCTCTCTTGAAAAAAAACACAGCCTGATGCTGCTAAAAAGACGGAGGTTGTAAAACAGAGCTACAGTACCTCAGAGGCCTACACCCAGTTTACTTTAACAACAGATCACTGCTAAATCTGAATTATTCTGACAGACAAGTATGCAGCTGTTTTGGGGTTTAGAAGATACATTAAGTTTTTTCCTGACATATATCCATATCCAAGGGGCAAGATTTTATGAGGAATCTAGAATCTACAAGTCCCAGAATTGTAAAAGAGTGCACATCTACCCTCACCAAGTCAGTGTACCTAAGAAAGTGGAGAAAAATTGAAATGCATGGCTTGTCTTCATAATTGACAGCAGACTGGGTCAGCCACAGGGTCAGTACAACACAGTAAACATTACAGCTTTCTGATCTTCCATTAAACTGCTACCATGAACTAGTGCACTGTCTGCATTTTTTTTAAGATAGTTTAGAACAATCAGGACTTAAACCAAAAGTCTTCTGAAAAGCTCAACTGAGAGAAGGTGTGATACCACATGGTCTTGAGCTGTGGTTTCGTGAACCATGGACATAGCTGGAGCAAAACCAGAGCACAAAAGTAAATGGAGATATGATATCAAATATCTTATCAGATGTCAAAGCAGAACTTGAAAGGTGGACAGCAAGGGTACTATTACTAAAAAAAAAAGCACAAACAATAAATTTCTTAAGCAACTGAGAAAATATTCCAAACACTTTCATCAATTTAGTTTCCATAAGTTATACAGAAGCCCATGATTTTCAGTTTTAAAAAATTCCTGCTAGTTCACACGACGTTCTCATTGTGCCTTTTTCATGTAACCAGAGCTCCAGCCTTTCTTAACCTGTCTTCAGTGCCTGTAGTGCTCAGAGTGGTATATTGCAGTGCATACTAAGAGCCATGTAAGCTTTCTCACTGTTATCCTTTTTGTGGACCTTGTCCTCACAAATAAAAGGCAAGGAGGGGTAACTCAAGCCCTACTTCAGTTTCTTAATGAGCTTCAACCTCCAGCAGCCGCAGCCACACCAATTCCCCTTTTACCTTATGTTCTTTTCCCCTTTAAGTACTAGTTAATTTTATGTAATGGAGGCTCTTTTTCTAACACGTGCCAAGACCTTAATACAGCAATTGGGCAGATCTTCAGTATCACTTCATTGACTGTTAATGATTTACAACAGATGAGAATCTGTCTTCAAAAAGTATACTACTAATTAACTTATGAAGAGTTGCCTGCTTGCAGTATTTAACATAATTCTTGGATGTTCCTAGGCACGCATCTGAATTTCAATGAAACTTGTACCAATAGATAGATATTGACATTCTCATGAATACCAAATGAATTCATTAACACTTGCCCTGCAATAGTGAATACCTTCTGAATTAATAATTGAGTGGCCTTGAAATGAAACTGTTGGCCACATATCTTAGGTTCCAATTATTTTTCACCAAATCTCAAACTTTTCCACCTTTTCCATTTTCTGTGTGTGAAATGGACTCAGAAAACAGGAAGGGAAAAAAGAATTAGTGGAGAGAGGAGAGAAGCAGGAATGTCATACACCACAGACCTGCTTACTGCACCAAGATTTGGACCTAATTGAGTACAGCACATATGGGGATGTGATTCAAGTCTGTGAAGGGTCTATCAAAAAAGATGAATCTTTTGCATTTTACCAAACAAAGACATTTGCTTAATAATCGAGACAGCCCTGGAATGCCTTTTGCCAAGGGGCGAAGGTTAGAAGTACACTTCAGTCTTCCAAAAGTGTTTTACTTACACAGCAGTGACTTTGTAGGCTCTGGCAATACACCTTAAGCTCTTCACTGATTATAACACCCCTTCTTGCAGCATCCTTTAATCATGGTTTGGCAGTTGGTTTACATCAATTTCCCACACATGGTTTCCCCTTGGTTTAAAATGGGTCATAGCCAGGTTATCTTCAATACTGTTGTTAACATTTACACTGCTCGCAAAATGGCAGTGAGGAAAAATGAGATGTAATATGGAGGCCGAAGGGGAAATGCAGAGCAGCAGCAACAAAGAGTTGTTCTTCCCAACTAAACACTAATGTATCTGAAAGCATAGATCTGCAATTTGAAGAGACTAAAGAGAGTTAGGAGTGAAGGACAAAGTCAGGAGTCGACAGTAGTTAAAGGTAATTGATCTTGAATGTGAATTTTAGCAGTGAGAGTGGGAGAGTAGAGAAGACTGCAGATACAGGAGAACAAAATTCTTTATTTTTCCCAGATGAACAACACCTTATTTGAAGGGGAAAGGTAGGTAGTATATAAGAGTAAGAAAGGATCAAATAAAGCCTACATACCCACTGATGGCTGACTTTTCTGATGACAAAAAAAGAAAGATCCTGGAATGAAAATTCTTAGCTATGCCTTTAGCTAAGAGTTCTTATATGGAAAATACTCAGAAGCTCGTAAAGAAAAAATGTTTTGGTAAGAGACTGATCATGTCTTATCCCTCACCCAAAGTTTCAGTTTGTTTGAATCCCATTGACATCAACTAGAATAGAACACCATTCTATGAATTTAGAAACAAAATTAAAAAAAAATCTGGGATGCGGGAAGCAGAAGTACAAACTGATCATTGCAGCATACATGCAATTAAAATTAGTTTCAGATATAACTAACCTTACTACTGTGTTTCCATAAAAAAATGCATATAGAATATATATGTGTAAAAATAATAACACCAATTCATTCACGCTCATGCTTGTAAGGCTCTAATAGAATTCCTTATCTTGAAACCAAGAAGTGCCTATGACCTCAAAATATATGTACTGGGAGAGAATCTGCTGCTTGGACAATGAAAGAAGAGATCGAAGTCGATACCTCTCCACTAAGGTAGATGAATTCTGGTTTTGAAAATTCGGTCACGTGAAACAGTAACACAAGGATGGGGAAAGTATGAGACATTCACTAAAGTTCTGTAACAGGAAAGAAAGTATTTACAAATACAATATCTTTTTGCACATGACACCATTTACAGACTATTGTAACCTCAATAACTTGTACAAACAGGAGAATGAGTTCATCTGTTTCATCCAGGTCTTTCTCTTTATGCAATAGGACCAATGAATGTCAATAACAGGTATATAATAATGAAAAATAATCCTAAAATATTCCAGACGACCAGTTCAGTTTTCTGAAGCAACTATAAACACTCAGATATGAAAGAAAAGGTATTACTGGTTAAAGGGCAAAGCGTGACTTCCAAATTCTGTCATGTGATCAGTTCAAAAGCATAAACACTGTCATCCTCACATGCTACATTCTTAATGCTAACTTCCTAAATTCCTATTGCCCTTCTTGATTTTACATAGGAGGATTTATTTGGACATTAATATAAGTTGGAAAAACTTGGGAAAAAGATCTAAGTCTACAGGATTTTAAGTGTGACCATGCATATATTTTCTCCCTCCTTACTTTCATCACAGTCGATTTTCTGCAGGTGACAAAGTAATTTCAATGCAAACTGATAGAACAACTTTTACTTTCTCTCAGTGGGGGCTTTTTTAAGATTTCCAAGCATCAAAAGTGATTGCTTTTCTCCAGCAAGGCCAAGAGATCTCTTGTTAAGCTATAGGAAGCAGAACACAGACTGCCATTGAAAGCTAGGTTTTCAAACTGTAAAATCCTTTTGTACCATGTAGGTAGCTTAAACAATCCCTAAATGCACATAGCCCTTGTGGGAAGAGAAGTTCCTGGCTGCAACCTCTCTGTAAGGGGGAACACTGAGATATGAGTATGTTGTGAGTCTGCCTTCTTTCCTCCTGGCTTAGGGTCGACTAAATGTTTAATGCTAATGCAAGAAATCAGTGTTATTCAGGAAAGTGCTAATTTTTCCCAAGTTCAGCACCTGGGAATGGAGAACCATAGTACCATCCTGTACACTCAAATCCAGTGATGAGAAACATCCTCATAGATGGCAAAATCTCTCTTGTGCATTGGTGCCGTACAAACAGACACCGGTCTGAATTCAGAGCCATTTGCTTAGAACAGCTGCTGGTTGAGGGTGGAAGCATTTGAAAAAAGGATAATATTTCCGTGCTGCAAGACAAACCACTCTTAAGAGGACGGTTCAAACAGGAAAGCAGCCTGGATGCTGTAGCTGATTTGCGTATGACTCATACACTTCAAACGGTCCTGCATAAACAGACATAGTTTTTAAAGAATAGCTGCATAATGTTTCCATTCATAAGAAGGTTTTTATTTGTTTTTGGTTTTTTTCCTTTGAGGGAGAAAATTTCTCAGTTAAGAATGATTCTATTCTTTCATGCGCAATGCCACCAAACTAATTTTCTCTAATTTGAATCCTCAATATGGAATCTAACTCAGCAGCATCATTGAAGTAGCCCCATTTTAAATGTTTCTTACTTGTACAGAATTTTATGAGATTAAAGGGACTTTTTCTGTTTGAACTAGTGTTCTTGGAGCCCTGGTTCATTTTAGTTTTGTTTTTAGTACTCCTGATACTGTCAAAATACAGGCCTCATGCCAGAAGAATTCCTATGAACAATGTAACTGTATGACACAAGGAATCCAAACTACACCAATTTTCTAGTAAAAACAAGATAAAGAATTTGAACCTTTTCTCTTTTATTTTTTAAAAAAATGAGAGGACATGCTTGTCAGATCTCACTATGTCAAGGCTTTGTGAATTGCCATGTTTCTAGCAGTAGTTTTATTCCATTTAAATATGGACTTTAGTGCTTCTGGTTTATGGCAAGAAACATAGGTTACTATATTAGGAGAGGTGTAATGAACAAGTGGGTCATTATATTTGCACTACACTTCGGTCAGGTATAAATAGATGTCTGGACTGCATCTACCCCTGAACCCAGAAACATACTGAGCTCTAGTTTAAAACTATGTGCACAAATTTAGCAGCACTAGACTGACTTTAGCTTTACTGCTAACACATTTGAAGCCATGCATATGTTTAATTTCTCCAGTGGTTTAGACCAAAATTCGGAGCACTCCACAGCATGAAGGCATAAGGATCCTACAGAAAAGTTGAAATTTCACTCAGTAATTTGCTGTACATTCAGTAATCTTGGTTTTGAGAAGATGCTGAGACAGTGGAGAAAGGGAATAACTGTTTTCTGGTTTGTATCTTGGGGACCTACCAATCCTCTCACAAAGGGCAGCCAAAACCAGGATTTTATTAGAGGATCACGTGCATGGATCTTTTTATTTAACTTTTGGAGCCTACTGTGTTGGTACCTCTAAGCTGGTCATTAGAGGCTCCCTTATCCTGACTGTGATCTAGACAATACACAAGTACCAAAGGTTCCATTCCAATCCATTTTAAAACCAGCATTAACTTCTGATAATGTGAACTGCACCATTGATGACATGCTCTGCCTAGGGTGACTTTCTTGGATGTGCATACATTGTACTTGTGATATGCACTCATATTTATTCAGATGAATCCCACTTTCACTTAAGGCACCTGCTTCCACTGCTGCAGGCTGTCACTTCATCATCTCTCCTTCAACACACCTGCTTATCTCTTAGACCAGCAGCAAAAAAAGATGCAACACAGACATGAATGCACCTTGACATGAGTTTCTGTGCAGCTCTCTGTCCCATTGCACAGGAGCTCTTCCTATTTTTTTTGGTCCACATCTGTGTCACAGTAACAATAGACTTATGTTGACTCAACCACTGTGCTTGATTCAGCTCACAGCTCAACTTCATATTTTTACTACCCTGTGTGAAAGACATTTAATTTTTTCATCATCCTTCCTGATGAAAAACGGGTATTTTTTACCTTGAAAAGTTCTCATTTGCATTCAAACTTGTGACTTAAGATCATCAATAATACTAATTCACACTTACATAGCACATTTCATCTGAAGAACACAAAGCACTTCATAATTGTCCAATGATTAAGTTTTATAACATTTCCCAAAGGTAAAAAGTATTTCATTCACAGAGGGCCTGGTCTCTGTTGTTACCATGTCTGCATGCTGGGTTCTGTGAGAACTGGCATAAAGCTTAACAGCAAACTGTACACACGTATTTATAGAAAGATTCATTTGTTGGGTTCAGCACCACACCAGAGAAAGATTTCATCATATTAAGGTATCTTTGTGCTAAATGCAACTGGTCAGTTTGTCCTGACAGCAATACTGCCTTTATCCCAGCAGTTCTCAGTCATGTTCAGACTCAGGTCAATCGTTAACAATATCTGGGACTAACAGAAGGGTAAAATGAGGCAGATGCTTCAGTCATAAAGCCCATTCAGTCTGAGTTAAGTGGCTACTAGTAGATTGCATAGACCTGGTGCCTTTATCTCCAGTGATTTTTTTTTTTTTGAGGTTTCATGAGTTAGAGAGATTTTAATATGTATTCAACTTTGCCAATCTTTCCTTTCTGTATTCAAGGTTGTGAGCATCATGTGCATCCAACCTTTGAGATGTATGAGACCTGCATCTGCAGTTTCTCAGAGCATGTGCTGTTGCCCTTGGAAACCAAAAGGGCCAAGGTGGCAGGGGGAAAGCAGGGAAATTTCACATAACTCTTATGTCTACATCAGAAAATTTCTAGAGCCAGGAATTACCATCATTCACCTACGGAAAAAAAGAAAGGGAAAACATTGAGGGATGCCCTAGAAAAAGGGAGAGCAATGTAATAATTCATGAGTCTAAAAAGGAATAAAAAGCATTCAGTTGAACTCTGATAAAAGCAGCCCCAACAGACTCTCCACTAGGCACTCATGTCCCATGCTAGGAATCAGGTCACAGCTGAAATCCCAGAGAGGGGCTGAAGCTAGGCATCTATGTATAGAATATGGGGCATTCCCAGCTCCACAGCTTCTTTGCTCTGCCAAGGCATCATCTTCCAGATGGATCTGGCCTGGCACAGGGCATGGAAGACGTAGGGAGTATCAATACTGATGGAAGTTCCCTTGCGGTCCTTTAAAGTGAGATTCTAGATTACATTCCTAAAATCAATACCTGATGAAAATTAAAAACAAGGGGAAATATTTATTGGGAAATGGATAGTCTGTCTTTCCAGAAGTGACTGCAAGAGCTGTTCACTTCTATTAATAACATTGTTCATAATCTTTTGTCCTGCACATCATACTTTTGACACTGTATTTATAGTATAGCACAGATCTCTCCTACAGAAAGGAGCCACAGGAGAACACCATAGTCAACGAGAGTAAACATTTAAGATTTTTCTATTTTTCTTGGACAATTGCTGGTTTAAGTAAATAAACACCTACTTATGTTACACATAATTAATCTGCTTCCTCCCCATCTGTGAAATAGCTTGTGTTTCCCACTTGTTTTCACGTCACAAAATCAATGGCAGCCACAGCAACCTAAAACCAAAGAGATAATTGCAATAATTGCAGCAGAAGCACAAGGGGAGTGGATAAAAGATGACAGTCATGTAGCCTTTGCTTTCTGCAGTGGGCACATAGTACTGCAAGTGGAATTGGTGTTATGCGAAGCAACCAAAACCTTGGAAGACAACTGAGGAGCTGACTAAAATGAGGATATCAGTATAATCAAGCCTAAAGGGACACTTCCTTTGTTATGTCTTCAGAGTATGCCCTCAGAGAATACTGTGCTGTACATTTGCAACAGAAAACTTTGAACAGGAGAAAGGAAACCATTTTTATTTGCTGAATATCTTGTATTGCATGCAGTCTCTTGGTTAAAAATTCATAAATCCTTATCACTCAAAATTCTCAAGCAGTCCTACTTTCAACACACTTTATATTCTGTTGGCCTTATTCTTAAAAACAACCAGTAAAATTCCACTCTACAACCTCCCCTGTGCTAAGGGGTTTTGCAAACAAGCAGTTCCCCGAATCCTGGGTTACCATAATTTACAAATCAGAATGAAAGATGTCTGCCAAATCAGCTAGCTGTTAATTATATATCAACAAATGGGACTCCAGAGGGTGCGGAGAAAGAAAGGAAAAGTGTGAAGAAAATTACTTGCATTCGAATGATTTATGCAATGTAGGGACATGTATTGAAAGAAAAAAACCAAAACAACAGAGAAACAAAAGATTGGCCTACATGAGGTTCTTACAGAGTCCAAATTAAAGTGTACACAACTGCAGCATTTCACAGCATCTTGTGATTGTAGTGAAAAGTGAAGCTGATAGTCAATGAACAGCCAGGAAATAATAATTGTTATAATTTGTTAGAAAAACTAAAGTCACATGAAAAAGAATTTTGGGGAATAACCAATAATTTTCATGGACTTGAAGTGCTGAGACAAGATTGATTAAACCTTTTGGGGTTTGGTACAGCACTGACACATTTGATTTTGATAGCTTTAAAATGAAACCTTTAGAATTTGCTGTTTGAAACAACTGGCTTCATTTACAAACTGACCAGAATTACCAAAAACAAAACAAAAAAAAACCAAAAACAAATAAAACCCCCAAAACCAAACAAAGCAAAAAGGAGTATTTCACCTGGAAACAAAACAAAAAGGAATATTTCACAGTTTTCTTCTGAAAAGTTGACCTTAATGGACACATTTTTTTCAGGTTGGATGGGAGAACAAAAAAGCCCACACACAAACACACAGCCATGCTGTTCTAATTCACTCAAGATCTTCATTTTCCAGTTTAGCCATTAAGCTGAAGTATCTACTGTTCATCCAAATCTAATAATTATTCCATGAGAATTCAGCAGCTAAAGTGTTCTTTATTGCAGCGAACTCCATTTTTTCCTGCAACCAGCCACCGTCAACATTACTATGACTAAAAGATGAAACAATCAGAAAATGTATCCAAAACACTGGACATACTAATACTAGTATGAATATGGCACTGGAAATCCAGAGTGTATCACAAAATTAATTTAGATCTCCAGTGTTGTAAGATATTATGGATACAGAGTACTCATAGTCAGAATCTGCATCTCATGAATGCTCCCTCCCATCTACCTCTTTATAATTCTTGAAGAACCAATAAACAGCACCTTACCCTGCAGATTACTGTAGCCAAAATCAAGGCTATTTAGCTCTTCAGCCTGTTGCACCACTTAGCAGCACACATACCATCTCCTTCAAACAGTGATAGTTAGTGTTTGTGATTCACGTTAATGCAAAACCACAAGACCTTATCTCATGACTTTCATTCTAAGTAGTACAAAATTAAAACTACTAGATTGTTGTTCTATCATAATCTAATCTCAATCCTTTTTGAGACTCTCATTAGTCCCCAAATTACCAAAATTTATTTTCCTATTCCAGATTCAAGCTCTGCATTTGCTGTTCATACATAAATAAAATACTCACACAAACTTTTTCTTATTTTACATATATACATGCACCTGCACACATTGCTTTTTATGGCACTATTGACACTTTGTTCTCCTCTTAAGAGAAGGGCTAAATGAGGTAAAGTTCATGTGAATTTTTATACAAAGGTGCAAGACAGGTTTGTCTGCTTGGAGCCAACTGAAAGTCATAGAATCAAGTTTAGAAGAGACATATGTGAGCTCAGCACCAAACTAAGGTGGCCACATGATTTCAAGGCAAATCAAGATGCTGGCTGCCTTACTAGACCATCTTACTTCCACTCCACCCTTCAGTTATTTGTTCTTAAATGTTCAGAATTCACTACTATTTCTGAGCGTATTTGTTATTTGCAGAAGAATTTCTGTAACAATAGAGATTATGAATTCCTGGTTTGTCATTTCCTAATGGACTAAGGTAGTATCTGATATTCAAAGTTTGAGCTGACTAGCTTTAATTGTATTCTAGGACAATATTGCAGATTGTTAATTCCTCTGGTTTTTCCCTATCAATTAACATTTATTGTGGTGCTTCCCTGAGCCAGTCTTGAACAGTCAGTGGTTTATGACTTTAGGCAGTTTCTTCTGTTGTATTTCTTATATATGCCAACAGAAAGCAAAGAAATATGATTTCCTCTCTAAAGGAAATTTTATGAATGATATAAAATATATTGTAACTGTTGCAGCAGACTGCAAAGGACAGTAAATCATCTAACAATTTAGAATTTTAAAAGAATATTTGAGAAGAAAATTTTCAGCCAAATAGGTGGCTACAAACCCTCCTCAACAGTATCATAATATAAAATATCTCTCAACATCCATTTAAAAGAGATGGATGTGAAGATTTTTAGAGTTTGTTGCAAATTCAAACCTTTCCTTTAGAACTGCATATATTTGCATCATATTTACTGCATACAGCACATACAAGCTAGTCAGTATCTCATTTTTCAGGAATTAAAAAAGGTATCATTTTTGAGCTGACACTGCTTTTATCAAGACTATTTCATCTATAGTGGAATTTATACCACCTTACATAAAACTTTGTGCCGAAAATTTTGCAACTATTATCTTTTCAGTATTCTCAGACAGCCCAGTGACACACGGGAGATGTGTTCAATGATTGTCTCTTTGTCTGTATCAATAGTATGTGATCTGTGAACAATGGGACATGGAAGTATGAGGCAGTGAAGTATAGACACAGTTAAAGCCAGGAAAGCATTTGGGCCCAGGTCCTTCAGGAAACACCCAATCTCTTTAAAAAGCTGGACCAAATTGTACAAGGTGGGTTTCAGAGAGACCTGCTGTGATGCTGAATAACAATTCCTATAAAAAATCTAACAGTGTTGTATAAGACACTATAAGAGATGCTGACTGGACACTTGACTGAAGTCAAAGCAGAAATGATCCTTAAGTTTTCAAGACCAAGCTCAACAAATAGAGCTATCTGTAGCATTCACTTTCTATTAACTAAGCACAAATCAAGGGAAGGAAATTAAATGTAACTGCCCAAGAACTTCACAGAGTGAATCATCATAAACTGTATTTGTACAACAAAATGTAACCTAAAATTACATGCACTTGTACTTTGATACACCAGTTATTCAGAATGGAGTGGAAAATATGTTGCTATGTAATTTGAAACTTTTCAAATTATGCCAGCTTTACCAATTTACAGATTTTGAGCACAAGATACTACACAGCTTGGCAACTACTTGCAAAGCTTATGCCAAGATGAACCTTAGCCCTAAAATGTTTTACTTCTGAGTTGCTATGCCTTATTATTAAGCAGGTTGAATTTGGGTGACACTAACAAACTGGGATTTCTGTCTCTTCAGTGGCAATAAATCCAGTAAGGGCTGGTGTGAACATACACTCCTGCAATAAGCACATTACAGATTCTTTTCCTTTTTTGAGGAAAATGGACAGGAGTCTTTCCTTCCAAGAACTAGAGGTCAGAGTTGAAAGAATGGTATTACTAGACAAGCTTTTAATGAGAACTAGTTCCATGAACATGAAATAGTGCTTCTCTGGCAAGGAGCAGATGACAAGAGACATTCTCTACCCTAAAAGAAACCCAAAATTTGGAACAGAACTTCTCATAAAAGCAAATATAAATGACTCAACCTAGAGAGGAAGATGTTTCTCTTTGAATACTCTGCCCTGGAAATCTGCATCCAAGATTCCTTAGAGATTCCAGTACATGATGAACCCATAAAGGGATCCATGCAGACTATGCCTCACTTAAACTATAGGGGTGACCACACTTGCTCAAATACCTATTGCAAAGGAAACTTACAGATTTGTTTCATGAAAGTCTTTTATAGATAACATATTTAAAGAAAATAACATTGCTTATCTTGAAATGCATAAAACAAAAAAGTATCATGTTATTGTTTTAAAAATTTTAAAAACTTTAAAAATGGATTTATTGATTTTTACATTTATTGAGTCTCATCCTTCCAAAAGGAAAATGCTCTTTGAAATCATTGAGGCTAAAAATTCAATTATTGGGGGATTTTTTTATAAGAGAAAGTAAGGTTCTCAAGTCATCCCACTGCTTTGAGACCTGAAGAATTACAAAAAAACAGCCCATAATTTTGAGTTTTATAATAAAAGAATTGCAAACCCCGATGATCTTGGTAAGAGAAAAGCTGAGGAACAGCCCATAGGGAAATGTGATGCCAAGAATGTAGTAGAGAAAATAAGGGCAAAAACATCATCAGGGAAAAAATCTTATGTAACTTATAGCAGTCTGACCTTAATAGCACTATTTGAAGAGACACTAAAGCTTATTGGTTTTACACCTCCACCCATAACAGCACTGAAATGTAAACAGGCCTTCTAGCACAGTCAAGTAGTCCCACTGAAGTGTTGTCTCTCTAACTTCTGGTTAGCAGAGCTGTTAATTTATAGATTATTGTGTGTTGTTAAATTGGATTAAGTAATTTTAAATTATTATTATCAGCATTGTTAAGTACTAAAGTCTAGTTCGCTTTGTTGCGTTAAAACTTACAAAATGCCACAAGTGCACCTTTTCTTTTTGAATGGGAAGGAAATGAAAGATCTGTCTGGAAGGGTTAGATCCAAGTTTGTACTCAGGGAGTGTAGAACCTGCGTAGTAGTCTTGGGCAGTGGCATTACACGAATGGAATATCAGCATTAATAATCACGCAACAAAAACACATCAGCCCCTGCAGCTCAGAATTCCAGTTTTGCCCTTCCTGCCCCTGCCACACACAGGTCTTTGCTACCCCTATTCCCAGTACAAGATGGAAAGTGTCTGTCCTTATATTTCTTTTCTTATTATTTAATATACATTCTACAGCATGGTTTTCTCGCTGTCTAATGCATCACATTGTGTTTCCACAGGGTATTAACCAGCTGCATTCAGTACAAATAGCAAATTCACTGGAACAGCTTATTACCACATTAATTTTTATTTTGTCCTTACCCTAGTCCCAAACCAGTACTTTTGTTTGGAATGCCTAACATGACTTTGTAGCATTCTGTTCATTTTCACCCAGTCTCCTATCACTGATCTGTTCCCTGTGCCTTATTTCTGCCATGCTGGCTCAGTGTAATTCTAACATGGCATCAAGAAGGCAGGAGGAAAAGCAGGACACAACCTCAACCAGGAAACATGTAAATTTTTTAATCATTATGTTATTAAGACCTGGTTAAAGCAGGTGCATGAACCATCCATGGAGGAGCTCCCTGATCCTGAGGGAAATTGCACCTTTTGAAATATGTCATCATATTTGTCATCTACAAGGGAGTTTCCTAATTCCATAGAAAAGATAGAGGCTGCTTGAGTTAATTCTGGTCTGTTTCCAGACCAGTCAGGGCAATGTGGACAATTTCATTTTCTCTTTATCTTTCTTCATCCTTAGCATGGTACTAGTATGATTGTAGTTAAAATCTGCTCTACTAGAAAGTTTTCTTGTGACAGAGCCTGCAAGAAACAAAGCTACATACCAAACCTACAGGTTGTCTGTGAGATTTCTTGCTTTGGCTGGAACCTCTCTATCCATTAATGTGTAATTCTTATTCTCATAGGGATCTGTTCTTTTCAGACAGTATTTGCTTTCACTGCATCATAAGTCACCAGAAATGTCAGACTCATTCACAATCTTCCATTATATTTGGCTTGTGTTGTCTCACCCCCACATCAAGAGATCTCCAATTCAGAATCTACACATTATACTTACTGAAGTCTAAGAAAATATTGTTATATACTTTTAACTTTATTCTTGCCCAATTATTTCCTTTAACTTTTTTATGCCTCTCTGGTCACAAAAAGATTCCTTTTGATCTCATTCTTCTAAATCTATCACAGTTTCTTCTCCTCTGCAGTGGTACAGCACCAGGTTTTGAGAACTCAGTAATTTCTCTGCTACTTTAATGAATTCTAAATTGCTGCAGGGTGATTTTTTTTTTCCGTGGTGCATGCTATGGTTAATTGCAGTAATTGTTCTCTTTCTTGTATTATTTATACCCTCACGTTACAGTGTTGTAATTCTAATAACACTTAAATTAGATCACTGTGGGTCACTGATACACCTGCTAAACTGAAAGCTTTGGGTCAAAGATTAGAAACTAAATGAGTACTCTTAGATCTTGCTGTCCATTATGAAATTTGAAAACAGAATTTATCATCGTACTAGTATGCAATTTGCAACGCTAACATAACTTTTTTTCCTTTTTTTTTCTCTTTTAAGAATCAGAATTAGCCATTTTACCCACTTTAATACTATTGATTGTTTTCTTTATAGCCTCCTCTGGCTGGTCATTTCTAATTCATATCCTCCAGTGAAAATGTTCTCTCCATTTGCTATAATTAAGCTTTCATTAACCCATACACATTTACACCAAATGTGTCTCAGTCTCCTTCCACAAGGGTATAAATGGCTTTCTTTACTTTGTTGTAATACCCATTAGGCAGTGACAATAAAGCTGCAGATAACACACTAAATAATATGTTGTCTGTGTTTCAGGCACAACTTCAGAACTTCTACACTCAGTAACCATTCCAAACAGTATGTGTTCTCTGGGAAGACCACCCCTACCCCAACATCTGCACAGTGGGAGTAGTATTTTAACTCTTTTTGATTTTTCTATCCCTAACAGAAGGGGATAAAGTAAAAAAAAAAAAAAA